>JAEAOA010002176.1:1382500-1927500 GCA_016746295.1 Potamilus streckersoni | reverse complement strand
CTAAGGTCCAATTCTTTATTATTTCAAGTGGAACCCATGTACTTGTTTTGTCTATTTTTGCCACTTGGAATTCAGATAGATATTTCTGTGAAAAAATGTTTATTTTTGCCAGATTAGATTTGGAACATGCTTGTCAGAAAGTTATATTATTGAATTAGCATGTTTTATTCTATTGAGTCTATTGAGTCAAAATAAAGCCATGTGATGACATTCAAATAATGAGTTGAGTGAAGTCCTGCTTGCAGTGCTTCTTGTATATATATATATATATATATATATATATATATATATATATATATATATATATATATATATATATATATATATATATATATATATATATATATATATATAGTGGAGATATTGATTTCTTAATTTCTCATTTTGTGGGGATGAAACATCCAGCTCCTGTGACATTATTATTATTATTATTATTATTATTATTATTATTATTATTATTATTATTATTATTATTATTATTATTATTATTATTATTATAACTGAAAAGTTTTACCTTATGTTTCAAAACAATTGATCTATTTACCTGAATGCATTCCTTTTCATACATATATATTTTTATGCTTTTTGTTTTTTGCACCATCAACCTGCTTCCTAAAGTTATGTTTTTGTTTTAATCAGCAGACAATGACAAGCTCTTAGATTTTAATTTTCATTGACCAGAAAATGTTCCAGAAATTCCCAAACTGGCTGCTGCAGTTGTATTTTCCATCAGGGGAAATCAAGTTTCTAGACATAATATGTCTCTTTCCCCTCTTCTGTACATCACAAAGTGTAATTATATAGTACCAAATGCTTAGAAATAGAAGTGTCAGGGCTGAGCAATCCATACTTCCCTGTTATATAGTTACATGGGAGAAATTTTATGGTTACCATGGCAATATAGTTTTAATTATTGATGTGCATTGTTCTTTATTATTAGCCAGCTGGTACTAAATTAACAATCACCTAACAGAGTTGAACAGTGAGTTAAGTTGGCTTCATTTTGTGGAGTCCATATTAGTCAAGTCCTTACTTGTCAGAGTGAGACATTACAGTCACCAGAGTTAACAGCTTAATTTTTTTTCTTCAAAAAATCATATTTTCCTAAACCCCATGATCTGTTCATGTCAAATTTGTCATGAAGCCAAGACCAATCATTCTTGGACACATTTGCTGCCCATTTCATCATGGGGTTAAGGTCAGTTATCTAAAATCTGTTTTTAAGTTTTTGTTTTAATTGTTTTTGTTTGTTTACTGTTCCAAAACACTTTGATTTGGATTTTTTAAAAATGTGTACTTGTGATGAATCAGTTAGTATGATCAGTATTTTGTCAATAATTTCACTTTCTTCTTGGACCTTGGGTTAGAAGTGTATTTTCATATACTTATATTCCATTATTTTTTGACAGATTTTGTTTGAAGCTGTAGCAGTTTAGTCTATAACAAGCTTGTTTTACTTCAGGATGAAGGTCATTCATAGAAAATTTGTGTAAGGTTTGGTTCATGTTTTTTGATTTGGTCATATTTGGGATTAATTATGTAAATAAATCAATTCATCAATAACAAGATCATTTACTCTTTGACCATGTGGTCACAGTCATAAAAAAATTTGGTTCATTTTTTTTGTTTGCTTATGTTTTTCAAACTTTTATGGATTTTGTTCATAATTTGGACTAATTATTCTGTAGTTATGTAATTATAATTATATAGCTATGTAATCATTATTATGTTGCTCTGTAATTATAATTAAGTAGTTGTGGGACTAAAATTATGTAGCTATGTAATTATTGTGCTGCTAAGTCCATTCATTCTTGAGCATGGTTGCCCCTTTGACCTTGGTCAAGGTAAAGTCATAATTTTGTTTTTAAATTTTGGTGGGTTGAAATGTTTTTACATATATTTTCTAAACCCATTGATGCATTTTGTTCATACTTAAGATGAATCTCTATGAAGCTACAATTAAAAATTCAAATCAACTTTTTGAACATTGGGTCAACATAACATATTTAACATTAATTTTTGTGGGTCATGATTTCAGGTCCTAGATTTCCTGTAAGTTCTCTCCTGTGATTCACACAGAATGTGGAATGCAAATTGATGTAATTAACTTGTTTCGAGGTTGGTGGAGTGGGGAAATAGAAACTTTAAATTTAGGATATGTCAGGAGTGTTTTTTTTTTAAAAAAAGATCTAAGTAGTTTCAGGAATTTGTGATGATTAGACCTGGGACAGGCAGATTTTTATCCAGTAAAAGTCAACAAGTTGTCTTGCTTTGGGTTTCATGTTGTTATTATTATTATTATTATTATTATTATTATTATTATTATTATTATTATTATTATTATTATTATTATTTACTGAGCTAACAGTTTTAGAGAAAACAATTGTCATAGAAATGATGGTTCCATGGTTACAAACATGCAATTACAGAATGAAATGTTATCATTTTCCCAGCACATTAATTAGGAAATATTTTCTGGGATTACATAGAATTTAGTTTTATTGGACCAAATTACAATTCCATTTAACACTACATGTCAGAGTAATGCAGAGGCAAGATAAGGCATCAAGTGTAATAGACAAGATGGTTGGAATTGCAACAGACAGCACTACAGATGCCCCCTGTGGTCTAAATGCCAATTATCAGCAAGCACCTGTTTGGAAGGATGTGCATTACACTAACATAGGCTATATATGTACCTTAAAATTATCGAAGTATTTAGGTCTCTAATTTAAAATTAAATCTTATGAAATATTCTCACTATCAGTTTTGCTTGGTCTTATGAGGATGTACACTTTTTCATTAACAAATGTTTTTCACAATCAATCCTGTTTCTGGCTTAATGAAAATCTGCAACAGATTTGTTTGAATGCATTCAAATGTGACTCCATAATTTGTTTCCTCTCTCATTTGAGGTGAAAGTGAAGAGAACTTTGAGGTCACAATGATTCTGTTATAAAAATTTGGATTATTTATGCAAAACTTTATTTTCTTAGAGAATACAAATTTCTTCATAAGTCTTAATATTCACACCTTTATCATAGATAAGGAAACATTAAGGCATATACAGTATAAAGAAAAATGTACAAGTGTATAGAGGAAAAAATGTACAGGAGTATAAATGAAAAATGTACATGTGTATGTAGGATTAATAGTCCAGTGTGTGTAAAAAAAAATGTATGTTTGTCTATTGAAAGAATATTCAGGTGTGTATAAAAATGTGCACATGTGTATAGAAAAAAAGTACATGTGTATATAGGATGAATATTGATGTTTGTATAGGAAAGAACATGCATGTGTATATAGGAAGAATATTCAGGTGCATATAGAAAAAGACTGTATATAATAAGAATAATCAGGAGTGTATTGAAAAAGACTGTTCAGGTGTGTATAGAAAAGAGATCATGCATGTGTATATAGGAAGAATATTCAGGTGTGTATAGAAAAAGACCTGTATATAGGAAGAATATTCAGGTGTGTATAAAAATGTGCACATGTGTATAGAAAAAAGTACATGTGTATATAGGATGAATATTAATGTTTGTATAGAAAAGAGAACATGCATGTGTATATAGGAATAATATTCAGGTGTGTATAGAAAAAGATGTGTATATAAGAATATTTAGGTGGCTATAGAAAAGAGAACATGCATGTGTATATGGGAAGAATATTCAGGTGTGTATATAAAAAAATACATGTGTATATAGAAAGAATATCTAAATATATAATAAAAAATGTACATGTATATATAGGAAAAATATTCAGGTGTGTATAGAAAAAACATAAATGTGTATATAGGAAGAATATTCAGGTGTGTATAGAAAAAACATACATGTGTATATAGGAAGAATATTTAAGTGTATAATGATAAAAAATGTACATGTGTATATAGGAAGAATATTTAAGTGTATAATGATAAAAAATGTACATGTGTATATAGGAAGAATATTCAGGAGTGTACAGGAAAAAAATGAATAAGTGTTTATTGGAAGAACATTTAGGTGTGTATAGATAAAAACATACAATTGTATATAGGAAAGTCTGGACTCCACATAATGTCTTATTTAAGTATATTTTGGCCACCAAGCTAAACCAGTACATTCTATCAAAAACTTTGATAGGAAACTTTCAGGTTATGCATGAGAGGGTTGTCCAGTTAAATGTAATCCGTAAATATCTTGCAAAGCTTACAAGTCTAGTTGAAATGGACATAATTTACTTTTAAACATTAAAGATCTTGTTAAAATGGAATCCTTATGTTTCTTGTAAAACTGACAAGTCTAATTAAAATTTACTTAATTTTCTTGCAAAGTTTAAAACTGAATCCTTAAGTTTCTTGTTATGCATACAGGTTTAAATACAGAAGCCTTAAGTTTCTTGTAAAGCTTACAAATCTGTTAAATAAAGGACATCCTAATTTACATCTAATAATTACAAATCTGATTCATCCCATTTATTTTTTTTCTTTCCTCTTAATGTCTTTTCAAGTTTTAACATTTAAAGTTGCTATTTTTAAGAAGTTAAATTTATACAGTGCTTTGTCATTTTAAGACTGTCCATTGAAACAAGAGTATACCAACCTAAAATAAAGTACATCATACATTACTCTCATTATTACAACACTGTCCAAGGAAGCCAAAGTATATAAAAACCAATAATAAAGTACTCTCTTATAACACTGTCCACCAATGCAAGAGTATACCAACTATAATGAAGTACATAAGTACTCCAATTACAAAATTGTCCATGGAAGCCAGAATCTACCAACCTATAATGAAGTATGTTAGAACACTGTCCAAGGAAGCCAGAGTATACCAACCTGTAATGAAATATGACACAGTACCCTCATTGTAACACTGTCCAAGGATGCCAGAATATACCAACCTATAATGAAGCATACAATACAGTACTCTTTCATTATAACAGTCCAAGGAAGCCAGAGTATTATATATATATATATATATATATATATATATATATATATATATATATATATATATATATATATATATATATATATATACTCTGGTATATATTTTATTAAATATTATATATTTAATATAATACCAACCTATAATGAAGTACTCATACAGAACTACAACACTGTCCATGGAAGCCAGAGTACATCAACCTAGAATGAAGTATATGATACAGTACTATCTCATTATAACACTGTCCAAGAAAGCCAGAGTATACCAACTATAATGAAGTACACAATACAGTACTCTCTCATTACCACATTGTCCAAGGAAGCCAGAGTAGACCCAACCTATAATGAAGTATATGATACAGTACTCTCATTACCACATTGTCCAAGGAAGCCAGAGTAGACCAACCTATAATGAAGTATATGATACAGTACTCTCATTACAACATTGTCCAAGGAAGCCAGAGTAGACCAACCTATAATGAAGTATATGATACAGTACTCTCATTATAACATTGTCCAAGGAAGTCAGAGCAGACCAACCTATAATGAAGTATATAATACAGTACTCTCTCATCATCACATTGTCCAAAGGAAGCCAGAGTAGACCAACCTATAATGAAGTCAATGATATAATGCCCAGTCATGGAGTAGAGACCTTATGATAAAGTATATGATAAAGTATTCTCTCATTATAACCCAATCAGACATAGCCATAATATTTACCACATTATAATGAATTACATAAAACAGTACCCCCTCATTATAATCCAGTCCAAGGGAGCCATAGATTAGACCATGTTATTAAATTGTACATCATAAAATGCTCATTCATTATAACTAATGATATAATGGTCACTCATTATAACTCTAATGGAGTCATAGAGTAGACTGCATTATATTGAAGTAGATGATATAGTATTCCCTCATTATAATCATGTCTTATGTGGTCGGAGTAAAGCACATGTTTCAGTACATGGTCTACATGTAGCACCATCTCAATATAACCCTATTTAATGAGGTATATAGTAGACCACATTATAATGAAGTAGATGATACCCTCACAATAACACTCTATACTGCTTTATAATGAAATACTTGATGCATATCATAGAGCAGAAATGATATTATAATGAATAACACTACAATGAGGGAGTACTGTGCAAAGACACTATACATGGGAAATAACAGATAAATGAATAACATTTGAACTCCAAGACCTATTATTCAAATTGAAATTTTCATTTGAAATATCAGTACTAAAACCTATACATTATTGTTGTGAACATTTGATTTTGATATTAACTGAAATGTTTAAAATTTCAAACAAATTTCTGTACAGTATGGGTTTGAATAATATATTAGCACCAGTTCTATATTTGCATCAGAGTTAGTATCATCATCATTTTTCTTTATTAGCACCAATTCTATCTTGGCGTCAGAGTTCTGTATTGGCCAGGGTTATGTATTGGCTTCAATTCTGCATTAGCATCTGATTTCAATATTAACATCAGTTATATATTAGTAACATATTTTTGTGTATTTTAAACAGACATTGAAACTAAAAAATTCAGAAAGTGTTTTTTATATGCACACAAAATTACAAAAAACTATTCATATCTGAATCATTTAGTCTGGTGTTCTCTGCATATTTTTCCAGTTCATGTTGCATGAAGGTGCATCTGATCAATATGAGCCATGCTGTCAGTTCTAGATGCAGTTGTTACACGCATGTTTGAAATGATAATCCTACATCAGTCTGAATACTCCAACAGAATCACGTGATTGAAATGGACATAATTAGTCTTGATGACTAAGCTGCTTGACACATTCATAAAGGCTTAACACCTTGATGGTCAAGACTCCATGTTTTGCACTGTTCAGAAATTATCCTGTGTAATTCTTAGCTTCAGTTAGTACCATAATTTGAGTAACATGTCCAGTTTATTACATTTTTACATTTTTGGGTGTCAGATCTATTTTCCAAGATAGCATAAATCATCATGTTGTTTGGATGCAAGCATAAGTGACCAAAGGGATTCTTAGTACATATGATAAATATTTTGTGGGGGGGAAGTAAAATATATAGTAGTACTGTTACGATAGGGTTTGGTTATACCCTAGAGTATTATGGGGTTTAATTATTTTTATACCCGTGTATGGTTTTGTTTATATGAAAATTGGGTGGGGTGTTTCCAATATTTATTTAGGTATGGCACCCACCCAGGCTTATGGTTCAGAAGTTAAGTAGGTGGATATGGTTCTGAGCCCCCAGTCAGCAATGCCAACAATTAAATCCAAAAGTACTAAAGGATGAAATTAAACATTTAAATACAATAGTACAAAGGGGTGAAATTAAATAAAACAATTTTAATTAATAATAAAATTTCAACATGCGAGCTTCCCAATTGCTCGACCCTTTTGTGCCTATTTCATCATCTGAATCAGTGTGAGAATTTCGCCCTGTCCTTGGTTCTACTCATCTGTCTCTCTAAATTTCTCCTGCACTCCTCCTTTACTCCTTCAACTTTCCTCTCCACTTATACTTCTCCTTTGCTCCTTCCAATTTCTACTCCTCCTCCACTTCCCTTTCCTTCGACTTCCACGTCGAACCGTCGACTCTAATCTGTTGACCCTGACTGTACCGACAGTCTTACTTCAGTCTTCTCTCCTTCTAACTGAAGTTATCCCACCCAGAAAGCTTCCTGTAAAACACAAGGAGGGTGTACTATTTTGCTTGGCATGTACACTGATGCTACCCAGATAACTTATCATCAGATAAGGCTATCAAATTTCATGGGTCACGCATCTGCATCCATTCCCACCAAAATACTCATACATTCATGAATGGTAAACACAATGTAAAATCATAAAATAAAAACACATCATAAAGCACATATCAATTTATCAATTACTCTATACAGGCAATGATAATTGATTCACATCAGTACATAATAACCAACACATCTATTTTGCATCACAAATCATACAAATATATAAATATGCAACTATGCTCTGAACATATTTAAACATTCATTCATAATCTTGCTTACTTCAATCATTTCCTAACTCCAATACAAATCTCAAATAAGTACACAAATGAAAGTCTACAAAGTAATTCTTTTTTTTTTAACAATACTATTAGTAATTGCATAAACATAATATTAGTACTTACAGTTACAGCGTTGCAATGTGCGAGTCAAAAATCAAACAAATATCTACCTTCCTGAAGCTTTCTTTTTGTTCCCAATCTTTTGACTGCTGCAATCTTTTCCCTGCTGCATTCAGCCAAATTTGAGAGTGCAAATTTACGAGTGCATATCTGGGAGTAGCCTTAATGGTTCAATCACCTAGTAATCTGCCTTGGTCTACTAAATAATTCTGGGATGGAGTCAGTTTGATACCCTCGAAACTTTGAGGTATGCTTAATTTTGATTGGATTCGGTGGACTAACCATTCCCAAGTTGTAAATCAGCAGAACTGTCAATGTAAGTTGCCTATCATTTTATTACAAAGGGCTCTATTGATGTCCTACTAAAGTATTACCAAGCCCTGTTCTGTACCAAGAACAATTTGGCTACTACTTGTCTCTGGGCTTGGCTTCCACAGATCAAACAGTGGATTAGTGTCAGTACCAATGTCAGGTTTTTACCTAAGAGACAGATGTGAGGGAAGCAGTGATAAATTTGATGACTACGAGACTATGACTACCTTAGCACCATAGAAACAAATGTAAGCTGGCTGTGAGAACATATCAAAAGCAAGTCCAGTTTTAGGGTTTCAGGAAGGCTTTGACAAATCTGGGTTAACAAGTCAGCATCTGGATAACTACTCCTGCTGTTTCAGCACCAGTTAGTTAAGGTACAATCTGGGAAAAGGAGTTGTCATTCATCTAGTAATGGTAATAGCAAATTATATTCAGAATGCTGAAAGGGTATGTGATTACAATATGTGTATATAGATACAAAATGTAGTGTGGGGTAGAAAAAGTTGGAAATAAGAATCAGACATATACAGGAAGGGGAGTCAAGAGAAAGGACAAGAACAGTGAGAGTAAGAAACATTGGTGGTAGAATTTGGAGAGGTGGACAGAACTAGTGTATATTTTGGATATAAGCAGTAGATTACAATGTGACTTAGTGTTTTAATAAGTATGCCACTAGTCCCTGCCTCACCTTGATGTCAACAAAAAGACTTAATAGGTCAGCATTATTGACTAATGGAAAATTATTGAACTACCATTTGTTTTTATGTAATTTGCTGTTAAAGTCAATATCTAAATGGATTTGTATTAGCTGCTGATGTTTGTTTTTTACATTAAAATTTTGTTGTTTGCCAGTTGAATTGATATAGAATAAGACATGTTTAAGTCTGCTATGAAGATTTCAAGATGACACCCAATAGGACTGAGTCAGGGCACTCAAGAAGTGTATCATAGAATTAAGATCACTTAAATATAATAGCATTTATTTGAGTTCCTCTTGTGTTAAATGTCTCTTCATTTAACATGTACAAATAGGTGTAGGACCAAAGACAAACATGCAGTCTTTACTTTCAAACTCTAGATTGGAAAACATAACACTTTCTCATTAATTGAGGGATATTCAATAGAAAAGGATTGAAAAATATGTGGTAGACCCAACCTTGTCTGCTTAAGAGGAGTATCAATTCTTAGTATGTTTTTCTTAGGTCAGATGGCCAGACAGGCCAGACAAAACAGCTGTTATGTTAATTGCTTATACATGAATAAGTTGTCCATGGTACAGTGTTATGTTAAAGCCTGTACATGAATAACTGTCCATGGTACAGTGTTGTGTTAATGCCTGTACATGAAGAAGTATCCATTGTACAGTGTTATATTAATGCATGTACATGAAGAAGTGTCCATTGTATAGTGTTATTTTAATGCCTGTACATGAATAAGTGTGTTCATTGTACAGTGCTATGTTAATGCCTGTACATGAATAAGTGTGTTCATTGTACAGTGCTATGTTTATGCCTGTACATGAATAAGTGTCCATTATACCATGGGTTGTGAAAGAGGTGTTTTACATCCTTGCTTTTCATGATTGGAACAGTTACAATTAGTAATCAGTTACATAATCAGAAAAAACTTTTATTCCTGAAGAAAATCCACATCCTGTTGTAGAATGTAACTCCAAGCTTAAATGATGTTGTTATATACATAGAAATGTATTAAACCCCAGGTGTTTTAGAATACATTTTCTATTGGAAGTACAAATGTACATGTATGGATGTGTATTCCTTTTGAAACATTATATTTGTAAAAGAATTACTCTCTCTCTCTCTCTCTCTCTCTCTCTCTCTCTCTCTCTCTCTATATATATATATATATATATATATATATATATATATATATATATATATATATATATATATATATATATATATATATATATATAATGAGACATTGATCAATGATCAAGCAACAAAATGTTTCTTAAATTGCACTAGTTTTAAAATTAGGGTAGGTAGGTACTTTTTTAAAAAAAAATCTTATAATGATTTGTATATATTATGTAGTAAGTAATCAGTAAAACCAGCTCAGTTAGATGCACAAGTCAATTTCAGGATTATTTTTTTTTTACCATAGGGGAAAAAGTTGCTATGGTCAGCAATGAGAAACAGGGACAGTCAGCTGACTAGAGACACTGTTTTTTTTTATAACCTTTTGAATATGTTTGATTTTAGAGGATTGCACTGGAGTCCTTTATACATGATGAGTGAATGTAAACTAGAGATGGTTGTTTTATATAGCACTGCTGTAATATATTCATTATATACATACCATTTATACTTGCTTACAAGTCCAACTGCAAACCTGAACACCCCCACATCTTTTGTTGCATGAGCTACCAGCAGCTCTGTCTTTCTGCAGTTTGTTATAAATAAGCAATGGAACATTGACCTGGATATATCATTACATTATGCATCGGCAGATGGGGGTCAATATTGATTTTGACTTGTAATAGGATATGTATGGTACTTCAGTATTAAACTCCAGGAGACCTCATTATAAAAAAATTATTAGCTGTGAGAGTGCACCTGTTCACTCTGGGAGGAAACTGCATAGATACACAATGTATACAGTGACTGCATTCCTAATAGTTTGAGTTTAGTTTTTTGCTGTTGAAACAAATGTGATTTCATGACTCTCGATGGATTTGAATATTTAATTTGTCCCATGCCAATGATTTTATGGGTTTCTAGATGGATTTAGGCATAGGATATACAGTGTATTGCCTATGTTCAGTGTTTGTTTATCGTCCTTGGTTCTGTTATCCATTCAATATTTCACCCTCTTTATCAGTGTGGATGCTTCTCAGAAAGAATAACTCTAGGATACCAAAACTAGGACACTTTGACCTAATTTGAACACAAGAGTGACTTTAATTTTGTGTTTCTTTATTACATTGCCAATATATTGGTTCCAATTTATTATAAACTAATGAAAAATGATCCTTGAATGCACCTCAATGAAAGTAACTTAACCATATCATAACTAGGTTGCTTTGACCCAATTTGCGCTCTTGACTGGCTTGTATTATCAGTTTGTAGTAGTTGCATTTTCAATTTTTTTTAAACCATAATTAGTTTTGAACAAATGAAAATTCTTGAACATCTCAACAAAATTAATTTAGACATACCAAAACTTTTTTGGAACAATACAGTATTTGTCCTTGAGTGGCTTTGTAATGATAGCTTTGTATTACAGCTTCATTATCTTGAACAATGTTTTAATGCACAAAATTTGCTTATGCTTAAGTGGCTTCTACATTTTAAGCTATTCATTAGCTATACTCTCTGTATTTTGGATCTTATTGTACAACACAAATGAAATATATATATATATATATATATATATATATATATATATATATATATATATATATATATATATATATATATATATATATGCATATGCATGCACGTGTCTGCAACTTCATCATCCATACTGGAACTAGGTCAGTGTTCAAGTAATTATTTATTATTCAAGCTGTTTGTTACATTATGAATTTCTTGGTCCCTATTTCTCTTATATTTATGAAAATTGAAACATGAATGCATATCATACTATATTAGTGAGACCTAATTTTTGCCTGAATGGCTTTGTGTTTTCAGCTATCCATTTGTTACAGTCATTATCTTGGACAATAATTCACCTGCCATATTGAAACTAGGCAATGGAGGCATTGCAAGGAGGGTAACTCTCACATCAAAATTAGGTCACTAAGTTAATTTTTATGCTTGATTGCATTTTATATTTTTGGCTATCTGTTCATTTCACCATCAATATCTTTGACCCTGTTTCATCTGCTCCTGTGAAAATAAATATATGGTTGTATATCAATGGAAGTGACCTAATTTTCAAGCCTGAGTGACTGATATTTTCATTTATTCCAAATGTGACCCTGTTGGAAAAATCTCCTTTTTGAGTTGACATGTTAAGGCTAGTATTCCAATATAGAAATGTTCTGTTTTGTTTTTAAAACAAATAATTTGATATGGTTAATATATTGTATGCATATATAAATTTGGAGTACCTTCAGTGTGCCCTGGAAACATTTTCCCACTTTATACTGCAGGTGGCATCCTAAGGTTACCAGACTGCCATATCTAAATCATTATAGGTGATGTGTACAGCTGAAGCAAGGTGCATCACTACCATACTTTAGTTGAGATGCATATGGAAGTGTGTTATACTTTATAATAAATAATAATAATAATAATGATAATAATAATAATAGTAATAATAATAATAATTGTTATTATTATTATTATTATTATTATTATTATTATTATTATTATTATTATTATTATTATTACCAGATAGGGTTGATTTATTGTACATGTTTAATATTGAACTTGTTACCTTGTCAAGGATATGAATAGATATGTGTAGGTAACCCAGGAGGTTAAGTGCCCAAGTTCATATTGTAACTCACTGTGCCTAGGTGTTTGGCTGTGCTATCAGATAATCTGCAAAGCAAACAGCTACTGTGAACATAGCACCCCTGGCCATAAAATATTCCTTCACACTGCAGTTTAGATTTCTAATAGTGAGAGAAATTACATGTTAAAAGCCTTTTAAGATATCCCAGGGAGATAGCAAGGATTAAGGTCTAAATATTTTTCTTTACAGAGGTAACACTACATTATAAAAGGTTCTTAAAATTCACATTAATATGTCTGTAATGGAAATAATTATACTTGACCTGTCAGTAATGGAAATAATTGTACTTGACCAGTCTATAATAAAAATAGTTGTAAATGACCAGTCTATACTGGAAATAGTTGTACTTGACCAGTCTGTAATGAAAATAGTTGTACTTGACCAGTCTGTAATGGAAATAGTTGTACTTGACCAGTCTGTAATGGAAATAGTTGTATTTGACCAGTCTGTAATAAAAATAGTTGTATTTGACCAGTCTGTAATGGAAATGTACTTGACCAGTCTGTAATGGAAATAATTGTCCATGACCAGTCTGTAATGAAAATAGTTGAACTTGACCTATCAGTAATGGAAATAGTTGTACTTGACCAGACTGTAATGGAAATAGCTGTACTTGGCCAGTCTGTAATGGAAATGTACTTGACCAGTATGTAATGGAAATAATTGTCAATGACCAGTCTGTAATGAAAATAGTTGTACTTGACCAGTCTGTAATGAAAATAGTTGTACTTTACCAATCTGTAATGCAAATAGTTGTACTTGACCAGTCTGTAATGCAAATAGTTGCACTTGACCAGTCTTTAATGCAAATGGTTGTACTTGACCAGTCTGTAATGCAAATATTTGTACTTGACCAGTCTGTAATGCAAATAGTTGTACCTGATCAAGTCATTTTAACTGACATAAAAGAATTATATTAACAAAAGTGCTTCAATCTTTTTTCCACCTTTTTTTTTAAAAAAAAAGTGGAGCTTAATTGAAATATGTTCACTGATCCATTTGTCTTACAGGTTTGATGATAGGAAACTTTTAATTGGTCTGCAGGTCATATGATATGGGACCTCTAACCATTCTGTGTTGGATGGCATGGAGCTCTTAATTGTCTTGCTTGAATTTCACTTGTACTAAAATTGTGTATAATTGTGAAAACCAGAAACCTAATCAACAGTATGATAATATTTATTTAATGGTTTGGCTAATGCATGAAATTTCGGTGATTCTTTCTTAAATCTATTTCTTCAACCAAAATTTAGGCCGATTTTGAGTCTTACAGTGATGCCTGTTTGTGATTAACTTCAAAATTTCTCACATTTGCAGTTATTTGTTGCAAGAATTTTTTCATTGTAACAAATGTAGTTCATCATTTCCAGAATGAGTGGTCTAAAGTGTTTGCCATTGCAGATCTCTGCCATCTCACCTCTGTCTGCATGGTTTTAGTCTTGGGCTTTGCTATCTTGGGTTTGTTGGAAAGCTCAAGGAACAATGTTTGCCCATAATGTATGTCCTCAAGCAACATTTGTTTTCAAGGTATGGCCTTGGGGAATAGTACATTTCCTCAAAGATCCTCAAAGAATGTTACATTTCCTCAAAGATCTTGTATCATCAAGGAATGGTACATGTCCTCAAGGAATGGTACATGCCATCAGTGATCTTGTATCATCACAGAATGGTACATGTCCTCAAAAGAGTCTCAAAAAATGGTACATGTCCTTGAAGATCCTCAAGGAATGGTACATTTTCTCAGATTATAGATGACTGGTACATTTCCTCAAAGATCTTGTCTCTTCAAGTAAGAATGTATGTCCTCCAGAAAAATTGATGCTGTAATTTATACTGTATGTTTTGGTTTATCAAATAATTTAATGGCAGTGATTTTTTTTCAGTTTTGAACAGCATTCTCATTAAATGCATGTTCATAAAGTACATAATTGAAATGCAAACTATAAAATGTTACAATTCGGAAGCTGTTTAAAGAGCAAATATGAAGTAAACTGAGAACATTTTTAAGTTAGTACTTTTTAAGTGAGTGCAGCAGAAAGACCTTTTTTTACAAATAGTTTATTTAATTCATATGTAAATTTGTAATTATATCAACTGAGAATATTTTTAAGTATTTTTAAAGTGAGTGCAGCAGAAAGACTTTTTTTTACAAATAGTTTATTTAATTCATATGTAAATTTATAATTATATCAACAAGCTGTACAGCCAGTCCAGTGGTTATAAGTGATTATACTTAGCTGTTGTGTAAGATCAATGCCTCTTGAATGTGAAGTACCAATTTATTCAACAAAACTGCTTGATCATCAACAAGTTACCTTGGGTGGCCATTATGCAGATGCATGCAAGGGCCTATTTGGTCATGTACAAGAAATTTGTTTACAAAGATTGCTTGTATCAAAAAAGTAGGCAGATGCCTATGAATAGTTGGACATTACTGAAATAAATATAGAATCTACATGTACTGAGTATGACATCACTGAAATAAATATAGAATCTACATGTACTGAGTATGACATTACTGAAATAAATATAGAATCTACATGTACTGAGTATGACATCACTGAAATATAAAAACTACATGTACTGAGTATGACATCACTGAAATAAATATAGAATCTACATGTACTGAGTATGACATCACTGAAACAAATATAGAATCTACATGTACTGAGTATGACATCACTGAAACAAATATAAAAACTCCATGTACTGAGTATGACATCACTGAAACAAATATAAAAACTCCATGTACTGAGTATGACATCACTGAAATATAAAAACTACATTTACTGAGTATGACATCACTGAAATATAAAAACTACATTTACTGAGTATGACATCACTGAAATATAAAAACTACATGTACTGAGTATGACATCACTGAAATATAAAAACTACATGTACTGAGTATGACATCACTGAAATATAAAAACTACATGTACTGAGTATGACATCACTGAAATATAAAAACTACATGTACTGAGTATGACATCACTGAAATATAAAAACTACATGTACTGAGTATGACATCACTGAAATATAAAAACTATATGTACTGAGTATGACACTATTGAAATAAATATAGAATCTACATGTACTGAGTATGACATCACTGAAATATAAAATCTACATGTACTGAGTATGACATCACTGAAATATAAAAACTACATGTACTGAGTATGACATCACTGAAATAAATATAAAAACTACATGTACTGAGTATGACATCACTGAAATATAAAAACTATATGTACTGAGTATGACACTATTGAAATAAATATAGAATCTACATGTACTGAGTATGACATCACTGAAATATAAAATCTACATGTACTGAGTATGACATCACTGAAATATAAAAACTACATGTACTGAGTATGACATTACTGAAATAAATATAAAAACTACATGTACTGAGTATGACATCACTGAAATATAAAAACTACATGTACTGAGTATGACACTACTGAAATAAATATAGAATCTACATGTACTGAGTATGACATCACTGAAATATAAAATCTACATGTACTGAGTATGACATCACTGAAATATAAAAACTACATGCACTGAGTATGACATCACTGAAATATAAAATCTACATGTACTGAGTATGACATCACTGAAATATAAAAATTACATGTACTGGGTATGACATCACTGAAATAAATATAAAAACTACATGTACTGAGTATGACATCACTGAAATATAAAAACTACATGTACTGGGTATGACTTTGCTGAAATATAGAAACTACATGTACTGAGTATGACTTTACTGAAATATAGAAACTACATATACTGAGTATGACATTACTGAAACAAATATAAAAACTACATGTACTGGGTATAACTTTACTGAAATATAGAATCTTCATGTACTGGGTATGACATTATTGAAATAAATATAAAAACTACATGTACTGGGTATGACATCACTGAAATAAATATAAAAACTACATGTACTGAGTATGACATCACTGAAATATAAAAACTACATGTACTGGGTATGACTTTACTGAAATATAGAAACTACATGTACTGGGTATGACATTATTGAAATAAATATAAAAACTACATGTACTGGGTATGACTTTACTGAAATATAGAAACTACATGTACTGAGTATGACATCACTGAAACAAATATAAAAACTACATGTACTGGGTATGACATCACTGAAATAAATATAAAAACTACATGTACTGGGTATGTCTTTACTGAAATATAGAAACTTCATGTACTGGGTATGACATTACTGAAATAAATATAAAAACTTCATGTACTGGGTATGACATTATTGAAATATGGAAACTACCTGTACTGCGTATGACATCACTGAAATAAAAATATAAAAACTACATGTACTGGGTATGACATTACTGAAATATGGAAACTACATGTACTGACTCTGACATTACTGATAGAAATAAAAAAACTACATGTAGTGAGTATGACTTTGCTGAAATATAGAATCTACATGTACTGGGTATGACATTACTGAAAATATAGAACTATGACATTACAGAAATATATGTATAATCTACATATACTGAGTATGACTTCACTGAAATAAATGTAGAAACTACTTATACTACAAAAAAGCCAGCAAAGACAAGTTGAACAGTTACTTTTAGATGTTATAGGAATATTTGAAGGATTGAGATTAGTTGTTGCATGTCAAGAAGGGGCCTTCGGTGGTTGAGTTGTCTAAATCTGTGGTTGAGTTGTCTAAATCAGTTGCCTTTACTGATCACTATCATCTCAACCATCTGTCTGTCTGTCTGTCTGTCCAAGTGGGTTTCAGTCTTGGGCTCAAACAATATGGATATGTGAGAAAGTTTTCCAGCAGCTTACCATAGGTTCTTGCTAGGCATTTCCTGGATTCTTTCTACACCAGTTATAGTGCTATGATGTATTGCCCATTGTGTGCTGACATGAGTCCAGAAATGCTAAAATCCATACATTGCCCATTGTGTGCCTACGTGAGTCCAGAAATCCTAAAATCAATACATTGCCCATTGTGTGCTGACAGGAGTCCAGAAATGCTAAAATCAATAACAAAAACTTGTCAAGGTTATGGTCATGATTGATAATAAAAATAACAAACCTCAGACATTGAGTCCTTGTTAATGATACTGAATAGATTTCTCATCATGAATGATGCACATTATATCATGACTGACAGTGATACATGATGACACAGTGATACATGATGACATATACCATGAATGATACATGACTGATACATATCTATCTGACTGCTATAATTACATGATGACTGATGCATACTATTGCTGATACATTTTACAACATGAATGATAAATATTACATAACTTATATATATATATATATATATATATATATATATATATATATATATATATATATATATATATATATATATATATATATATATATAGATGCAATAAACTGACGACGAACAGTACGAAACTAGTAACTAACTAGCCTAAGCGCTTTCGACTCTTAATGAGTCTTTTTCAAAGGCAAATACAAAACATAGTTTTTGTGTTTATTTGTTTGTCGTAACTATGTTTTGTATTTGCCTTTGAAAAAGACTCATTAAGAGTCGAAAGCGCTTAGGCTAGTTAGTTACTAGTTTCGTACTGTTCGTCGTCAGTTTATTGCATCTATTTTAATTAATCCCTGACAAACGTGATCCCTTGGTGGATCCAGTACGCTTGAGAGGGTTGTTATTCGCCATATGATTTGTATTCTTTATATATATATATATATATATATATATATATACACACACACACATGGTGATTGACAATACCAGGACTGATACATGATGAATGATTTACCAGGACTGATACATGATGATTTACCAGGACTGATATATGTGGAATGATTTACCAAGACTGATACATGATGATTGACAATACCAAGACTGATACATGTTGAATGATTTACCAGGACTGATACATTATGAATGATTTACCAGGACTGATATATGATGAATGATTTACCAGGACTGATACATGATGAATGATTTACCAGCACTGATACTTGATGAATGATTTACCAGGACTGATACATTATGAATGATTTACCAGGACTGATACATGTGGAATGATTTACCAAGACTAATACAGGATGATTGACAATACCAAGACTCATACAAGTTGAATGATTTACCAGGACTGATACATGATGAATGATTTACCAGGACTGATACATGATGAATGATTTACCAGGACTGATACATGATGAATGATTTACCAGGACTGATACATGATGAATGATTTACCAGGACTGATACATGAATGATTTACCAGGACTGATACATGATGAATGATTTACCAGGACTGATACATGATGAATGATTTACCAGGACTGATACATGATGAATGATTTACCAGGACTGATACATTTTGAATGATACAGACTATGGCTGATACATTCTACTGATAAATGATAAATATATCATGATGAATGGTACATATACATGGTAGCTAACACATACCATCAATCATACATATTACATGTTTGACATATACCATGAGTGATTCATATTGAATGATAGTGTAATGACTGGTAACATATTGCATGATGCACATATATAAGCATACCAATACTTTCCTGACTATATTAGACCAATCAGACTGTTAATTCCATTTACAACTTGTTGAAGCTGTTAAAAATCCAAATAACACACACAGACAGACATACACACCTAAAATATAAATTCTGTTTGTGCTTGTTGCTTTTATCATATCTTTAGTAGTATTGTTCATAGATTCATTTTCATTATATACACCTCCTATTGTATAAGGTGGAGCAAATGCTTGGATGCCGTGTGTCTGTCTGTCTGTTCTCAATTGTATTTGTGCAAAATAACACTAGTTCTACATAACAGATGGCATGCATTTAGGCTATTAGGAAGAAGTTTATTAATCTTGAAGGTCAAGGTTTCTGACCAAGAAGAAACAACTCAACAATAACATTAGTTTCACTGACCTGGATTAAACTTAGTGGATGGTTTGCACTTGGTGTGACATAGAAGCCCCCTGTTGATTTGGGTCACAGTAATTGAAAAACTGTAAAAATACATTTCTTAATCATACATTTTATTTAGTAGAGTTAGTGGATGGCTTACACTTGTTGAATTATGAGTTTAAAGGTCAATGGTTAAGATTGTTTACTTGGAAAAGAAAAATGATTTTGCATAATTTCTCTAATTATAGACTTGATAACTTGCAGTGGGCTTGCACTTAGAGTAAATCAGACATATTGATTTTGGGATCAAAAGGTCAAAGGTTAGGTAATGATGATAATGGTTTCTGCACAAAGTTGTTTTGAAGATTGCCTACTTTGATTAAAAGTTAGGGTGTTTGAGAGCCATTGGTCAGTCAATCATACCTTGCTAGTGCCTACATAGGTCTGTCCCACTCATCCACCACACATGAACACATACAAAAAGACACAGACAGATTGGGGCATACAATATGTAGTCACATTGCTTTAGTTGTTGTTTTGAACCTTGCTGTATGGATAATAATGGATTTTGTCTGGACTTGACCCATCTGTTGAGTTAATGAAAGGTATGATGGTTAAACAGAGAAAGGAGTTGGTCAGTTCATGACATAAGGTATAATTTGGCACCTCATTTATTAGCAAGACTGGTCTTCAGAAGTACTTCTTTTTATTGCCATGTGGTGTAAAAAGTGCTGACTGGTCTTCAGAAGTACTTCTTTTTATTGCCATGTGGTGTAAAAAGTGCTGACTGGTCTTCAGAAGTACTTCTTTTTATTGCCATGTGGTGTAAAAAGTGCTGACCGGTCTTCAGAAGTACTTCTTTTTATTACCATGTGGTGTAAAAAGTCTTCAAGAAATTTTGGGGACTCTCTGGTCATCTGTCATTCCCTCTATTCATCATACTATCTGTTAAAACATTCCTTAAGCCTGGAGTGATGAATCCCCCATGATGTAAAGTGGGTAGACACATTTGTTTCTATTGGCTCCAAACCCCTCAAACCCTGGTGAGGAGTCAATGGTTGAAAAGTTTAAAAAAGTGCAGTTACTGTTAATAGATATTTGAATGAAATTGTAAAATGGATTTTGCAAGCATGGTCAAGCTTTGTTTTAGATATGAAAACAAGACTTGTTTTAGACATAAAAACTGAAAGCATTTGAATGGACAGCTCTTTAGACCACTCATATAACAATGTATAAAGTGTTCAAGACTATCCTAAATCTTAGTCTGACTAATAAAACTACCGATGTTCTCCAGATTAGTCATTCTGATAACAAAGTAAATAAATCATATATATATATATATATATATATATATATATATATATATATATATATATATATATATATATATATATATATATATATATATATATATATATACCAAGAAAACACTGTTGATAGATTTGAGATTTTATTTTGAACCTATCACAAATTGCATCACCTTTGAAAGGTTATTTCTGATTGGTTAATAATGAAAACTCAAACTCAGTCTGAACCGGAGAAATTTTATCAATATTTAACTGTATTATTAATGAATCTACGTCTTTACTGAGGACATAAATAAGTAAATACTCATCTGGTAGCTCTAATTTTTGTACCCAGCTATTGATTTATCTTTGTTAGAACATTGTTGCATAGCTCTGTGATCACAGTGTAGGTGATTTTTACATTGTACTGAGTGTTCAGTTTGCTTCATGTTTATCCTGCTGGAATAATTTTATTTAATAATTTTAAGGATAAAAAATTAAGAACTGGTTATCTCAAACATCATGGTACAAAATTACAAAAACAATCAACTAGTGACAATATAGAAATTACATTGCATAACCCCACCCCTTTAAAACATTTTGAATCTATGGTACTTGGATCTGCAATACACTAATGCAGTAGTTGTAGTGGATTATGTGGTCTTAATGCAGTCTCTTATATAAAACACCCCTTAATAATGCAGTCCCTTATATAAAGCAATTGCTTAATAATTTATATAGCACATCTATAATGCAGTCCCTCATATTTAACACCTCTGTATAAATGGATTCCCTTATATAAAGCAGGTATGGTTGTGAGGAAATTTTATAAAAATTGCTACTTAATATTTTTTAACATTATTTTTGTCTTTGCAGAGTAAAATTAAATTTGTGGTTAATATTTACCAGCTTCGAATTTTGACAGAATTTATCACATCACAAAGCTTATCATACAATGTATTATTAGTCGCAGCAAAGTAAAACATTATCATACAATGTATCATTTTCAGTAAAGTAAAACATTATCATACAATGCATTAACATTCGCAGCAAAGTAAAACATTAACATACAATGCATTAACATTCACAGCAAAGTAAAACATTATTGGACAATGCATTAACATTTGCAGCAAAGTAAAACATTATTGGACAATGCATTAACATTCACAGCAAAGTAAAACATTATTGGACAATGCATTAACATTCACAGCAAAGTAAAACATTAATTGGACAATGCATTAATATTCACAGCAAAATAAAACATTATTGGACAATGCATTAACATTCACAGCAAAGTAAAACATTATCAGACAATGCATTAACATTCGCAGCAAAGTAAAACATCAGACAATGCATTAACATTCGCAGCAAAGTAAAACATCAGACAATGCATTAACATTCACAGCAAAGTAAAACATTAATTGGACAATGCATTAACATTTACAGCAAAATAAAACATTAATTAGACAATGCATTAACATTCACAGCAAAGTAGAACATCAGACAATGCATTAACATTCACAGCAAAGTAAAACATTAATTGGACAATGCATTAATACTCACAGCATAGTAAAACATTATCATACAATGCATTAACATTCGCAGCAAAGTAAAACATTATTGGACATTGCATTAACATTCACAGCAAAGTAAACATTATTGGACAATGCATTCACATCAAAATAAAACATCATACAATGCATTAACATTCACAGCAAAGTAAAACATTTTTGGACAATGCATTAACATTCACAGCAAAGTAGAATATTATCAGAAAATGCATTAACATTCACAGCAAAGTTAAGTCAAATGACCTTGTATATTCTGTAATTTGAAGTTCAGTACTCATAATTATGAATAGTTATAAACTAAGAATGATTCTCAAGGAATTTATTTACTAACTATTTTTAATCATATTAAAAAATATTAGCAAAGCACACAAGAAGGGCACCTGAAAATTTTTTTTCTGGTAGTATAAACTAATAAACTGTTGTCTTTTTCATCACATTATGTGATTCTAACCAATCAAAATGACTGTTATAAAGGCTTGGTAAATTATGTAACATCCATGGCTTCAAGGTCAATCCTACAGGTCATACTTATTTGGAACATCTTGCCTTTTTACATCATAATGGCAGACAAGAAAGTTTCAAATGCATCACTGTTTTTCTCATTTATAACTTTTTTCAATAAATTCAATGCTAGTATTACCCAATGTATTCCAAATATATTGCAGTATCTTAATTGTGAAGAAAATCCTGGCAAAGAAAATGTATGCATTTTTGGTAAATACCTGTGCTGACATACATACTAGCACAGTTTTGTGTTCCAGAAATTGTTGAGGATGTTTGAATGTTAAACTATACAGGAAATGCCCATTATAACCTACTTTTATAAGATCTCTTTGCTTTGAACAGACTTGGAATATACACATCAGTTGTGCAGCTTTCAATTTTCTGTTAATTATTAGATGGTGCACATTTCACATTAATTAAATTTAAGAGTAATTTATTTTAATGACTTTCAACCTCAGCACAGTTATTGATTCCAATAATAAGTCATTAACAGAATATGACAAATTTAGTTTGTTTCAATGGAAAAGTAATCATCAATGAGAAATGGGCTGGAAAGATTTGCTAATTGGATGACAGCATCTCTGCAGAAAGCTGTATCCAGATGAATTACATTGAAATGGAGTAAAAAATCTTTTTACAGAACGAAATTTTTTATACAGCGAGCAATTAATCAGAGAAAAAAATGAAACTAATTATGGTCCTTGTCTATAAATTATATTGTGTGATTGGTGAATTATGGTCCTTGCCCATAAATTGTAGTATGTAAATGGTGCATTATGATCCTTGCCTATAAATTCTATTATGCTATTGGTGGATTATGGCTCTTGCCTATAAATTGTAGTATGTGATTGATGGATTATGGTCCTTGCCTATATGTAGTATTATGTAAAAGTGGATTATGATCTTTGCCTATAAATGGTAGTAGGTGATTGGTGGATTATAGACCTTGCCTATAAATCATGTGATTGGTGGATTATAGACCTTGCTTAAAAATCAAAGTATTCCATTCGTGGATTATGGTCCATGCCTATAAAATGTAGTATGTAACAGGTGAATTATGGTTCTTACTTAAAAGTTGGTGGATCAAGTCTGTATGAATGGCTTTAATTAGTGAAATATTTGTTGGTTACCATAGGGATGGGCCTTGAATTTTAGCTTCTAATTGTGAATTTGGATGATTTAATTTTCACTTCCCTCTTGGAAAGTAATACATGTGGCTGCTGACTGCATAGATTCATGCAGGCTATACAATTTTTTTGTCTTAGTTGAAATATGCATACATGACAGATTTTTGGTGTAGACAGATAATCCTAAAGGAACAGGCTTTGGGTGCAGACAGAAAAGGGGCAGAGTTTGGGTGCAGATGGAAAAACCATGAAAGAGCGCATTTTGTTTGCAGACACACAACCCCGAAAATGGCTGGGTTTATGTGCAGACTTTGGGTTGAGAATAAAATTGTTGAAATTGCTGTTGCTTTTTTTAATTTACTGTTGTTTAGTCATATTTTTTTGGTGATTAAAATTGAAGCAGACTGAAGTAAATAGTCCAAAAAGACCTATGAAAGAGAACAGTTCTTCTAGTATCACTGTTTATTTTCTGTTTCATTCCCAGAACTTGGAAGAAAAGTAAGTTTAATTTGCAATATTGATATAATCATCCAGTAAATTATTATAAATTTTTTTATCTGAGAAATAACTTTATAAAATTATCATTGAATGATGCTTTGTAAAATTAGAGTACAAACTATTGACTCACTTGTCTTGTAAATATGTTAGAAGGCCTGTACATATGTTAGAAGGCATGTACATATGCTAGAAGGCATTGTAAATATGCTAGAAGGCCTGTACATATGTTAGAAGGCCTGTAAAAATGTAATATACAAGCTGCTTACTATATTTACAAGTTACAGACATGGTTGCACAAGTTACAAACATTATATATCTTTCACAAACTCATTTGAAACAGTGAAATTTGTTAAACTGATTCATTCTCTTGGTAAGGTCACTGGTTATTCTATTAGTAATGCCACTCATTTTTCCTTCTGTTGGTAATGTCACTGGGTTTTGGTTCTGCTGGAAATGGTACTGGAATTTCATTCTGCTGGTAATGACACTGGGATTTCATTCTGTTATGGCACTGGGATTTTATGTTAGCAATGACTCTGGAATTTCATTCTGTCGGTAATGGTACTGGGATTTCATTCTGTTGGTAATGGTACTGGGATTTCATTCTGTTGGTAATGGTACTGGGATTTCATTCTGTTGGTATTGGCAGTAGTATATCAGCACATGCTTATTTGAATGTTCATAACACATCCATTTGACAGTGTCAGTATGTTGAAATTTTGCATCATTTGCAAAAATAATTAGCATCTCATTGCAATTTAATTCTTTATCATTATTACAAGTTGAATCTTCGCACCATTACAAGAATAGAATCAAGAAAAGTAGTTTTTCAATAAAAAAAATTAAAGTCTTATTTTATAAAAATTTTCTTTCTTTTGAGAAGTCATATTTATAAAACTTTAAAATGTTAATTAACGAAAGTTCTTTGTTTTCTCACATAACACTGATAAGATCACAACAAGATTCAACACATCATACGCTTGTTTTGGCTTCAGTCATTGGAAAAAGACATATTGTTTGTCTTATTCTTCCAGTAGAGGTGTCTTTTTCTTGCAGTAGAGGTATCAGGTTATTCAAAACAATAAATACTGCACACCCTTATAACTTAGGAACTTTTTCTTGTGTTTTGTGAATAACCCTTTGGCAGGTTATTTATAAAGTTTTTACAATTTTACTGGTATTGCTAAACACTTTACCTTTCATTATGGTTGTCAACACATTATCTGTCACTTTAATCTGTGTGGGCGATCAAGTGAGGAGCATACTCATTGTAGAAATAGACGATAGGCTCTTACTGTACTGTACTCCGCTTGACTGATTGCTAAAAGCAACATTTTCACTACAGTGCACTTCATCAGTAAGATCTACACTTTTACCCATGTCCCAGTACACTTGTGGTGAATATCAAGGGGGTATTTGGAAGAACCAATCATGTGATTAGAAAATTTTCTTTAAATTTAGCTATTCACTATCTAATATAAATGTTGTTTCCAGTTTTATTGGGTCCAGTTGGGCATTTTGAATGCTGCTCTTAGCTTTCTGAATGGTTTTGTGTAGTTTTTCTTTATCAGAAAGAGATGACAAATTAGTCACCCCCTAAAGGTACCCCACATTGACATCTTTGTTTTCACCTGTTTGAGAGGATTTTTACTGCTGAGGATAATTATACTTTGGAACCTGTTTTGTACAATCCTCTTGCTAATTTTCAATCATACAGGGAGAGTCGGAGAAGGAACAGCCACGTATGTGCAGAGCTCATCAATTTTTTGATATCTTCTATTTTTCTTAACCACAAAATACAATGCTGATGACCAGTGGTCAGGGAAGTCCTTTGGATATGTTTGATCAGGCACTTCAGGTAAGTTTTACCTGTATATTAATCTGAATAGAACTAGATTTGAGGGAAATTTGTCAATAACTTACTGTAGCATGGGAAAACAAATTAGGCTTGTATTTAGGGAGTGGATGGACAATTTCATCAATATTTACTTGGTTATCTATCTCATGGCTATAAGCACTAAAGAAATGGATTTTTAATCCAGGGTTTTGGAGGAAAAAAAGGGAGTCAGGTACCTGTATTAGGGGCCATGATATAGAAATAGTCCATTAGGAACCATGATATAGAACATGATAATGGGGACTATGATGTAGAACATGGTTATTAAGAAACATGATATAAAAACTTGCCTATTGGGGACCATGATATAGAACATGGTTATTAGGAACCATGATGTAGAACATGGCTATTGGGGACTATAATATAGAACATGGTTATTGGGGACCATGATATAGAACATGGTTATTAGAAACAATGATATAGAACATGGCTCTTGGGGACTATAATATGGAATGTGGTTATTAGAAACCATGATGTAGAATATGGCTATTGGGGACCATGATATAGAACATGGCTATTGGGGACTATAATATAGAACATGGCTATTGGGAACCATGATATAGAACATGGCTATTGGGGACCATGCTATATAGAACATGGTAATAGGTCAGTGATTTTGAAACATGCATCCTTCATTAATTAGAGGTCTAATCTTAGTATGCAGACAATGAAGAACCTCTAGAACAGAAATATATTAATTGTCCCATATGGACACAATTTGCACAAGAAATTTTCCTGTACTTGAATGTGATATCTTGGGTGTAATTCAGGAAATTGCTCCTTATTTGAATGGACTAAATGGCAATCTGTCAAGTTAGCTAAACATTTGCTACCAATTCTATACCTGTAATAACCCCAATTATCAAGGAGGTAAGTCCTTACTGACACATGGAAGATGTGGCATGAAAAGAATTACAGTAAAAAGTTCTCCAGTTTGAACCAATCAAAACTCTCTTGATTGATCTTTTGAATCCATTTGAGCACGCTTGATAAACATATTGTGTGGAAACTGAGAAAAGTTGATTCATGCTATTTAGAATAATTGACCATTTCTCATAATTAAATGTCATTATTAAAAAATGACTATGTTTAACAGATTACCCGTGATTCAGAACAATGTCAGGATTCTGTCAACAAACAACTATCATGAATTGCTATCAGATTAATTTGTTGAGATACAAGTCTGATTTGAATCTTACCAGTCAAATTGGCGAAGCATAGAAGCATAGACTTAATGTTGCCTCAATGTTGACCCATGAAGTTACCTGAATCTTGTCTTAAAGTTTTGGAGATGTTGGTCAAATTTAATTCCAATTTTAAAATGCATGGATAAGTTTGTTGGGACAACTATTAATAGACTTCCTGTCTTGAAAGACCTTAGCTTGGATGACTAGATGGATGGTCTTTTGAAATTACGGCTTGTTAATCAGACTTGGATCATAGTCCACTCTCCCTATTCTGTGATGATTTTGGCTTGTGCTGTTAGTTCCATAAATTGGTCTAAATGACAGCTAAATTCCTCATAAACTGCTTAGTGAGGTACTTGAATGGCTTAACAGGATTCTTGTTGTGTCTCTGTCTACTGTCTTCATGGCCAAGTTGTCCAGCATGTGCTCTTGTACACATCACTGACATTTGACTCTGTGCATGTGGATTTGAGTCCAGCTGGCATGTGGGTAACCTTTCTAGTAGTTCATCCCACATATAGCCTATTGTGTACTAAAAAGGGCATTAAATCCACAAACCAGACTTTGTCAGTGGCAGTGACAGGAATGGTCTAGTTAGAATGAGTGGGGAAAAAAAAGACCCAGTTTAGACTGATCCCCATTAAGTTGACTCTCTTTGGACTCTACATGAGCCACCAACACCAACCCTGTCAGTGCATGGTTTGGGGTATGATCTTCAGTATCTGTGAAATCTGCAGTTATTGTCAACTGATTTGTCTGCTTCACACAAGTGCAGGTTTTGGTCATTTATGGACACTGGTATTTCTCTTGGCTCTCATGTGATAGTTGTTTTAAGTGGTCTTAGAGAGATCTGTACTGTATATTTTCACATTGTATTGGATGTTTGACAACTGGTACTATACATAAACTCAACTATACACTACTACAATCCATATTAAATTACAAGGCAGATAACCAGCTGTTCATTAGATTCAACAACCAATCATATTATGCTTCTAAAGTTTTGGTACTTTGACTTGAGCTAATCTTTCAGTGAACCTAATTTTTAAGGCTGTCCTGCAATCCAACTGGACTATATATATGAAAATATCATAAAAATTACTTCAGGAAAACTAGAAAATAAAAATCATTTTATTGCATGATACCTGTTCCTTTTATTTGTCATGTGACTGTCACACCTATTTGATACTGGAAAACATGGTGGGTAAGTTTTCTGCTGTCTTGTTAACTTTCTATACAGATTAATTTGCTGTATTCTGTAGTCATCCTGGTCAGCACCTCAGAGTAAACAAAATTTTATTTACCATGTTTTCTTTTGTTTACTCTGCATTAAATGAACTGAATGAGTTGTCTGGTATAGAAGGTAATTTTGAAATATGTATGTTATATATAGATCCTTGCATCTGACAGTTACATGACAAATGCATGGAAGTATGTTGCAGACAAATCTGTCAGTAAAATGTAATAGCTTTTATGAATAGGTGAGAACAGATTTCAGACCATCTAAAACACCAAAATACCAGTACAAACTTTGTTGATTTATTTGACCACTATGCTGAGGGAATTTCTGTCACAAGGAGACTTGCAACATCATGTATGTTGATGAAAAAGTTTTGAAAATGAAAATGGAATTTTGTTTATCATTTTGTCAATGAACTTTATTTGTATTCCCAAATGAAAAATTTGTAATGATCTCTTAGGTCATAAACAGGCACTGTAGTCAGGAGTGTGCTGACAGGCATTTAAACCCCTTGTGTGTATGTGTGTGTGTGTGTGTATATATATATATATATATATATATATATATATATATATATATATATATATATATATATGGACAATGGGATAACTTTGAGTGACCTTAGTTTCAATAGTCATTGCTAGCAATGAACCCATTGTATTAAGAACTCTGAATGGTGGATAGCTGAGGAACAGTATCACCTTTTCTTTTTCCATGTCAAATTTTTATTGTCATACTTGTAAACATTGCTCAGTCCAGGCTGTGTCAACTGTGTGTGTTTTGGGTATGTCATTTTACCCAAATTGCACTGGTATATTATTACCATTTGTGTGTTGATGTGCCACTTACCATCATTCAGTCAGTTATGAAAAATACCATAGTGGGGAGTGGTTGTAAAGGGGTAAGGTTAAAGACCTTTTTTCACCAGTGTTTGGAGGAGATGATGCATTATGGGTATTTGGATATCAGGAGTAACTTGAAGCCTCCATTTTGGTGTCAGGAATAATAGTAGTTAAAAGTATTAAGTGTATGTCAGAAAAACTCTCAAAACATTCGACCAGAAAATCTTGGAAAGTTGGTAACAAAAATCAAAATTGGGTGATTAAGGTGGAAAATCATTGAGTTGTGCTCATTTGGATAAATTATCAGTTCACATTATTGATTCATGTTTAAGGACACATCAGCACATGTAAGGTTCTGTCATTCATAGGCAAAGTGCCTGGTACAAAGACCTTCCACATTTTTGACTTTGTAGAATGAAATCCTGTGTACTTCTGATTATGATTGAACTAAGCCAGTGGCTTCCTACTTTCTTGAAAGGTGAAATACCTAACTTTTTTGACACCCCAAAATAGCTTCCTCAAAGATTGATCATACATAGTCACTTAAAAGAGAGTTCAAATCTGCCAAAATCTGCCAATACATAATGTGTCAGCATATCTTGATCTGTGCAGTTCATTTTATATAGACCTTGACCTTCATGTATATTATACAAAGGCAGATCTGGATCTGTGCAGTTTATTTTACATAGACTCTGATCTGCAGGTTCATTATACAAAGGCATATTACGATCTTTTTGTTTGCAGCTTTATTCTACTTACAAGTGTGAATATATGGTATGACACCCAAGTCAGTCAGAATAAGATTATTTAAGACACTTCAGGATAGGGGTTTAGGGGTGGCAACCAAAGGATTGAGTTAAACCTGGATCCCTCTCTCCTGCCTTTTCCTTTTTTTTTTTCCCTCAAGTCTGAACAAGATTCTTTTTTTTCCTCAAATAATAGGGTGGTGTTTTGCTATAAACTGGAAATGATTGGTCATGTATATAATTGATGTAGTATACATCACTATAAGTTAAGAAATACTGTTGTACAAAATATTTTGGTATTGAGCTAATGAGTAATCACACCATCTCTTATTTTAGGGGGGTGGGAGTGAGGTAGAGTTGGAGACTAATAGTTATGTATATGTATGGCTGGGGTGTCTTGTCAAATCAAAGGAATTCAAAATAATGTTGGGCCTCACCAGCCTTATCTACTTAGAATTTCAGAAAGTCCTGTGTAGATCAGGGAAATGAGAATGTAACATAGCATAGTGAGGTGCAGGCAGGCAGCAAATGTTTAAAGTTGATTGCATTTTTTGAATTAATGAGGTCTTAGCATGGCATTAACACCATTATCTCTAATGTAAAAATTGAAAGCAATCCATTTTAAAAATTAAATTGTTGCTAATATAAGCTAATTCCCATACTGTTTTTCAAATAGGTGTACAGTTCTTCAGATAGGTGTACAATTGTATATTATCTAATGCTTAATCTACATCACCCCCACCCACCTGTTTTAGTGCTCTATACAGCAAAATTATATAATTAATTTTACCTTGGGTTCGACAGGTAACTATGAATAAGGAGGATTGGTAGCTCTGGTAAAATTAAAGGAGTTAATGATTTTTGAATTTTAATTTTTTTTATAAAGGTCAGCTGTCACAGAATGTTTTATTATAATGTACTGTGATGTGAAATTTGTATACTAGCAAGACAAGCTGAAAATAACTTGATATTGGTGATTAACTAATATATAAATTTTGACATTTATTTATTATTTTGCTAAAAATTTTAACAAATTTAATTTTTAAATGCAGTGAAACTTCTCAAAGATTAAACCTTGGTATACTAGAGTTCAGCAGAACCAAACATTTTTGGGAATCCCAAATTTTTCCTTTAATATCATTTTCATCTTGGTTAACCTTTTACCATTGACTCCAAATACCAAAGCAAATTTCAATCCCAAATTTTAATTTCACTTTTTAAAAACCCCATAAATATGAAAATCTTTCAAACTTGGAAATGTTTTTTAGCCTGCTAAATTCATAAGACACCCTGAAACATTAATCTCAGCAAGTACTGTAGTAGGCCAATCTGTGAGACAATACAGCAAGTACTGTAGTAGGCCTATCTGTGAGACAATACAGCAAGTACTGTAGTAGGCCTCTCTGTGAGACAATACAGCAAGTACTGTAGTAGGCCTATCTGTGAGACAATACAGCAAGTACTGTAGTAGGTCTATCTGTGAGACAATACAGCAAGTACTGTAGTAGGCCTATCTGTGAGACAATACAGCAAGTACTGTAGTAGGCCTATCTGTGAGACTGATTAATTTATATTTTTACAGCGCACCAGCACTATGTGGCTATTTAGCACCAAACATTAGGTTATATCCTTTTTCATTTATAACTGGTAAAATAATTTTATCGACCAGCGATTGGAATCCAAACAGTTAAAGGTGAAGCAATAAAAATGTGAAGAATGGTAAATAATTACAAGTTTCCCAATTAACGGGGTGTGCAAATGTATGATAACGAAAACATATGATTGGCAATTAAATAAATATAAATGCATAAATATAACACAAAACTGAACAAGGTGATAAAATAAAATAAAAGCTATATCTTATGATAAATGTTTGCTTCCTTAAGAAAGTCTATAATGTTGGTAAATATCTGTGAGACAATACAGCAATTACTGTAGTAGGCCTATCTGTGAGACAATACAGCAAGTACTGTAGAAGGCATATCTGTGAGACAAAAGGCACTTGAGGATAAAACAAGACTTGACATGCACCACATCCAGATCAGTTTCAATAGCCGACAATGTTAGCTGGTAAAAGAAAACAAACCCTTGGCTTTTTAAGACTAAATATTAATGACTAAATACCTGTATTATATTTGTCTGCTTATTATTAATAGAATATTTTTTTTAAAATAAATATAAGGACTTTTTAATCTGGCATGTGGCCTTGCTTTTTATGCTTTGCTGACAGAGAACATTTTAAAAGCCAGATTCACCTGATTGATTTTGAATGAAGAAAATATATTGCATGTATTTAAGAAACCTTGACTGTCATTGACTTCAGCATATGTCAAGATGTCAGAGCACCAACTAATCATGGTTGATTGAACCTTACTTAGAGGATAAAATTGGATCAAGGAGTATAAAACTGTCAATATTAAAGGAAAATAGGGAAAAATTCTACTGTTTCAGATTTTCTACATTAAAAACAAGAATGATGGCAGACAAGCATTATTTCAACAATGCCTGCAAATTTGGCATTTAAATGAACTTGTGGCATAGGTTTTGTCAAGTTATTACCGAAACATTCCAATCTTAGGCCATTCAAAACATCTCTTTTTGCCTGTCTGTCTGTCTGTACTCTCAAATCCATTATAGGCAGGCTGTTGGAGGTATCAAACTTAGTGTTATAAGAAACACTAAATATAGGACACCCTCACTATAAGGCTTTTCATTATAACAGTTTCTGTTATAAGGCCCTTTTTTATAACAAAGTTCCTGTTATAAAGCTTTTCATTATAACACAGGTCCTGTTATAAGGCATGTATGATCATCCTTTTATTATGTGTTAGAGAAATTATATGTATTGTATACCTTATTAGCCAGATTCACAATGTTTTGTATTATTTGTATTATATGTATCATAAACTCCTTATAAGGTGGTCTTACTGTAAGGTGGTATATTCTGAATAGCATTATATTGAGAGAGTACTTTTGATCATGTACTTTATTAAAAAGTAATCTCACTTTTAAGTTGTGCACACAGGACATTATGTTGGAATACTGTATGTAGCATATACTTCAGTATCAGATGGTTTCCCTCGGAAGAGCATTATAATGAGGGAATACTTGTTGATCATTGAGCGTCATTAAGTCATAATGAAATTTAAAGGTGCACAGTGTTTAAAACTGACTTGAATATTACTGTACATAATACTCCTACTCATTTTACCAATAAAAAAGGGAGGGGTCATTCACTTGGTATTTTAGATTTCCAAAAATTATCATTGTGCTTGTTAACATTTTGCTAGTTGATTTGTATTGCCAAATTAGAATTTGATGTATGCAGGTGCTGTAATATGACAGTCATATTGGTTAATTGTAAAGTGCTATATTATATAGCAGTTTTAAAGGTCAGTTGTAAAGTAATGCAGGTTAGTGGCTTCAAGCTGAGTAGACACTCAAATTTTTTCATAATAGTTGCGAAAACATAGATGGATAATTAAAGAGCATGAACATGGAGTTTTTGTGTAAAACATTCTAAATTATATTTTAAACTTCACATTTCTTTTGACATTTTGCATTTACATTTAAATTATCCTTTTATTATTTGTTCCATAATCAATTATTGCAAGCAGATATATATATATATATATATATATATATATATATATATATATATATATATATATATATATATATATATATATATATATATATATACACACACACACACACACACACACACACACACACACACACATACAGACATAGTCTTGGTTTAATTGTTGTATCCATTGAAGTTTCTGGTTGATTTTCTTGATATGTAAATCATCTTCCTTAGGTGCAGACAAAAGTACAGCCTGTGGTTTTACAATAATTGAGTGGTAGAATCCAACACATTTAGACAAGGTCTGAATATTGAAGATGGTTTGTGACTACAAAGTTTTTAACTGTCACTGTTGTACCCATGTCCTGAAAGTTCAGTTTGGGATTTGGGTGACCAAGCCAAACTGGGTGCAAGGAGATGTGATAGTTTGTGACTGAGAAGTTAATAACTTGGTATTCTCGGCAATCTTTTTTGTAATCACTTACTAAGCAGCAAACATGATACCTTCCAACACAATGGAAGTTTGGATTGTCTTTAACCTTGTCTGGAGTTGGACTTGAAAGACTGGAGTATGTAGATTATGAATTCAATAAATGGATCTGAAGAGTGGGGTTTTTGTTAGGAAAGTGTCTTGTATTTTATTTGTATAGGGCTTTATTGGAATTTAATCATGCAAGAACTCAGTGTAGACTGTGGTGAACTGTTCCGCTATGCACTCACCTATTGATTTTTATTTAAACGCTTATGAGCCAGCTTTTCAAAAGCTAAATATCGGTTTTCATCATATTTATAAGAGTCTATTGTCAGGCACTGAGCCTTTCAGTTCGGTCTTTCAATTGAAAATAGTCCTTGATATATTAACCAGGTATGTCTCTTTGTTTGCGAACTTCAACAAAATTCAAATTTTACATGTATAATTTAAAATAATTTGAAAAAAAGTATTCCACATGGTGAATCACAAGATTGTCCCACATTGAAAAGCATGTTTTGAATTGGAGTTGTAAATTAGATACTATCAGCTCTGTAAATAAAATGGCGTAAAATACATATATTTAAAGTTTGCAACTAATGGATTCAGCCAACCACAGCTGTGAGAATCTCCTGCCTGCAAGTCCTGTATTTTAGGACAGTATTACAGCCTCTATAATCACAAAATGTATATAGTCATTGTTCAGAAGATGGATGTGTGTTGTTATGTGTTTGTTGGTTTTATCATAACTGTAAACATATTCAACTATATCATGCCAAGGAAAAGGGAGTGAAGTATCTTTCTCAAGAACACACTAATGCAATAGACCCAGGCCAGTGGGCTGGTCTGGGTCTGTGTCGATCTACCAAACCTTTGATTATGAGCTTGATGCTAGAATGTTTGGAGCTAACATGGCTCCTGCTCAAAAAGAATGAAAATCATATTTATTACACTATGTTGTAAGTGTAGATGAAATAGTTTTTTACAGTCTGGTCAACTTTGTCCTAAATCCTAAATAAACTTTTTATTTTATCACACACACACACACACACACACACACACACACACACACACACACACACATAGTCAGCCATGCCTATTGGTATATTATTTCTTAATCCTTGTGAAAAGAGAAAGCAAGAGGTAGATATTTTTTGATTGTTCAGCATTTTTTGTGTGCTAACTGTTTCTTGGCACCTGAATAATGCAACCTGTCTATTCATATCTGTATAATGGATTTTATGATGATGTTTGTCTATTCATGTCTGTATAATGGTGTTTATGATGCTATCTGTCTATTCATGTCTGTATAATGGTGTTTATGATGCTATCTATTTATTCATGTCTGTATAATGTTTTTTTTTTCTTGGTTAATAAACATCTTTTATCACAGTGTAATGAGATGGCAGGTTCACAATTTTGAATATTATGGACAAACCATGTTTTAATATTCGGGGTGGTGTTGGGGTCTAGTATTTATGGAAAATGAATGTCTGGCCTGCAGATAGGTTGGAAAGAACATATTGCCATTATGTATAGAAGAAAAGAAGTTGTTGTTGTTGTTGTAGGGCTTAAACCAATTTTCAGCACACAATAGGTTATACGTGGCAACCAGTCTTAATGATAGAGGAAGAACCCAGAAAAACTATGGAGAGAACCACCACTGACCCATGAGAAGCTACTGGCAAGTTTTTTCACATATTTACATTGGTTGAATCTGAGACTTGAACCCATGAAGACATGGCAGTGATCCATAACAGAGAGCACTTTAGTCCACTTGGTCACTTGGGGCCCCAAGAAAAGAACTAATTCTGTCCTTAGATGTGGAAGTAATATCCAAAGTTAAAAGATAGCAAATATGTCATGTGGAAAGAAACTTCCAGTTCCCCCACCCACACCTTCTCTCCAGGCATATAAATTGTCCTTAACTCAACAAATATGATGATGTTTGCAACATTCAAAGAATAACAGTAAATTCCTTTAAGGTTGGGCATCTAAGGTTATGGCATAAGTATGGTAATTGAAAAAAACCCACTATTATTTTAGTCTTACAGGAATCTGTTTATATATATATATATATAGATGCAATAAACTGACATACGAAACTAGTAACTAACTAGCCTAAGTGCTTTCGACTCTTAATGAGTCTTTTTCAAAGGCAAACGTTGCGTTTTGTAAACCTCTACATTTCTATCTTCACATGTGCTAAAACTATAAATACAACCAGCTTGTATAGACTAGTTGCAGAAACTGAAAACGTTGTATGATTCCCTAAAGGTCTACAAGCCAAAGCGACATCTATTTTTACTTTGTGTATATATGTAACGCAGATTATATCCCGGATATTTGATTCTATACCGGTTATTCTTATAGTAAAAATTGAAGGATAAGAAGATTTAGAAAATGTTAAATTCTACTAGTGCATAGTTTTCATTTTCTAGTCTTCTTGGTTTAGACTGCTTGGTTTCAATGTTCTAAGGCGGCGTATCCAGTATGATTCCTTTTCCTTGAGAGGGTTGTTATTCGCCATATGATTTGTATTCTTTATATATATATATAAATATATATATATATCTTTCGTATGTCAGTGTATCCTTCAGGGGTGTAAAACTAAGGGTCACAAGAAAACCCCTTTGTGTTAGAACTGGGGGTCATATAAAAAATGGGGGGGTCAAAAATGTACTGACAAGTTTTCATCTGATCCATACCTTTTCCGATGAAATAGGATATTGCAACTTGCACAATATTCTCTCTCCCTCTAAAATACATATAAACCAACACCCACAATTAATGCACAAATGCATTGTTCATTCAAGGGATAATTTTATTTGTTCATTTTCCGCTTAGTTTCAAGACATACTTTTTTTTAATTTTTGTAGCAGTATTATAGACCAACACATTATATATAAGCTGCCAATACAAAAATCCATATAAATATTTTTAACCAAATGCCTATCATAAAATGTGTACTATCATCAGTTTCATTGAACTTCGTCCTAAAATACATTTATCAAAAATAAAAGAAGCTAACGATTCATCTTCTCTTTAAAAAAATTTGCAATGACCTGCTGAATTTGTAATCCAAATAATGGATTTGTCTCTGCAATTTTACTTATTTCTTTGTTCTCAAAGAATGTTTTAGGTAATAATGTGTTCAAAAATTATCTTGTGTTGATCATGGGCAGATTTTTTAAAATTCCTAAATGTTGTCATGAAAGGATTATTTACTTGTACAGTCTTCCAATCACGAGATCAGAAGTCACACCAGTAATCCCAATGGATGTGCCATATTCCAGTCAAGGGAATTATTTTCTCCATTATTCATTCAAGTCAGATCCACATCTACTCTTTTGTGTTCTGCTTCTTTCAATTTCTTCCATAATGACTCTTAGTGCACTCCATTTTAAATCAAGATCTCAATTTAGTGCAACAAGCATTGAGGTTAAACATCTGGACATTTTGATGCAAATTGACAGAATCCATGAGAACTCTCCAGATTAGGGAAAGCTACTCTGTCCTAATATTGCCTATGGTAGTCCGGTTCTCTGCTTCCTATGCTCATCATAGCAGAGTGCAACACAGATAGCATACGTAACAGGGTAACAGGAAACCATAATATGCGGATGATCTTCAATCATCCAAGTATACAGGATGCCATCGGACTCCAAGCCTTGGATATTAAATAAATCCTGATTGTATTTTGCAAATCCTTTGCATAAAAAACCACACAGCAATAAATTGTCAATTTTCTCCAATGAACATCCCTGATGCAGAAATGTTTTACTTTGATTTCTGTTTGGCAGATTGTGTTTGTCCTATTATGGTGCCCTAACCATACCAGAGGTGTGTGGGTTTTTTTTGAGAGAGATGGAAGGGGAGGGATGACAGTTTATGCAGCTATAGTTAAATCATTCTTGAAAGATCACTACTGTGAGAGACCAGATTCTCAATGTACCAGTGATTGACTATTTAGTGGTATATTGTCATGAGATAGTCTAGCAAAAGAAGTGGTCTTTTCAGACAGGTTCTACTGTATTTGATACATATCAAATGTAAAGTGATGAGTGGTCTTTTAAGACAGGTTCTACTGTATTTGATACATATCAAATGTAAAGTAATGATCGACAAATATCTATTTGCAATTCATTTGGCCTGGGGGGAAATTTAAATAACACTATCAACATAAACATCTTTTGAGGCTACCTGTTGATGAGAGCACCATATGCACTTGCTTATAAGTAAAGCTGCAGACAATGTAAACTTTGATCTGCCATGGCATAATGCAGTAAAAGATATGGGTCTGTGTTTTTTATGCTGATCACACCTGAAAATATGCAAAAATCTCATGTCAGGTGCATTATGTTATGGCAGATGTTAGCTTGTACAATGTGTATTTGGACTTGACCTTCTGAAGTCTGTCATAATATAATATTCCCATGATGAAAACATAATTTTGAATAGTGAAGAGAAACGAAAATGATTTGCACTCATGATTAACTTTTTTAGCAGTGCTCTTTTAAATAAAGTTTTGCATTTTTGCATACACATGTTCAGCTTTGTAACACCTGACTCTTTTGATAATTACAGGTACAAATTCATCTTGTATTAAGACATTTACAGGTTTCTATAATTCACATCAAGTGCATTATAATTTTTATATTGCTTTCCTTATTTTATCTCCAGATTTACTACATTCTATCAAAATCCATTTGAGTGATTTATTCCACCTCAAAACTCTTTTCCAGTTTACCAATGGACCTATGATTACATGCACTTAGTTACACCTTGATACACCTGAGAGCATCCAATGAATAAATGTCATTAGCATCACACACATTTACTGGGGTGTCGTAAGGTTTATCCACCTTTTCAGTATGTTGTTTTCCCATCTACTTAACAGAATCATCATTGGTATTTCATTTCAAATATGGGTCACATTAATATTGTGGTTGAAAAGCCGATGAAATTGTTCATAGCTATGCCTTCATGTTGAAATATATTGGACATGCTTGGAAAACTTTGGTAATCAACTCTATACATGAGTGAGGACAGCATATGACTAAAAAAAAATCACATAAATAGACAAGTTTGTTCTGCATGAGAGGCATTCTCATGAAAGAGACATTCTCATAAAATGGACATTCTCACATGAAATAGGTATTCTCACATGAAATAGGTATTCTCACATGAAATGGGCATTCTCACCTGAAATGGACATTCTCATAAAAGACATTTTCACATGAGATGGGCACTCTCATGAAATAGACATTCCAAGATGAAATGGACATTCTCACATGAAATGGACATTATCATAAAAAACATTTTTCACATGAAATGGACTTTCTCTTGAAATGAACTATGAACATTATCATAGACTTTCTCACATGAAATGAACATTTGAAAAGGACATTCTCTTGAGAAAAAAAAATCTCGCATGAAATGGACATTCTTATATGAAATGGACATTCTCATAAAACAGATTCATGGGTCGCGATCACCAATCATGCAGTATTTTTTTTTCAGGTCATGAAACATTTTAGGTGAAGCTATTAAGAAAATGCCAACACAAAGATAATTTTCCACAGAAAATTAATATGGCAGCTATGCTGACATCTCTTTAGAAGACTATGGATAATTGTCAAACCAGATTTAGTTTTAAAGCATTCTTTACTCATTAATGCAAATTTGTTGTTTAATTTTGTGGAATGTGATCACCTTTACTGCTAGATTTTTAATGAAATAATGAGATGGTGCCAGACTAACAAGATCACTTGAAATTGATTACTGCTGTGTAAAATTTGTCAATTGCTGTTGGAAAATGTACAAGTATGGTTTGATAAATACCTTCTACAGTTGCTGTATTAATTGATATAAAATTTCAAATATTCTATAGTTTAATTAAGACAGGTACAGTAGATGTTGACAGGGTAGTTAGTTATTACTTTTGCATTACATTTAAATAAAAAAAATTGTCTGATTTGTATTTAAATTGATTTTAGATTTTCTGTTTACCAATTTGAATTGAGAAATAATAAATTTACATTTTCCCATTTTTCATTATTAATTGGGTTGTCTTTACATAATGAATTCATCATATCATCCTATAATACTGGCATGTTTATAATGGTATACAGTATTCTTTTTAAATTGGATTTAAATTTTCATCCCCAAATTAATTATTTGAGTTTTCAAAACCATTTTCTTGGTTTATTATTGCCAGCAATTATTGTGGGAAAATTTAGTAAACTGATATTTTAAAACTAATTTTATGAAAATTGTAGAAGACATTACATTCCTTTGTATTTAGAAAAATGTCTGCTAAAAGACGTTTTACTTTATAAATAATATTGGAATAACACACCTGTTCACAATCAGTTTTTTTTTTCCAGGATACAGGCTTTGATTTTTTTTGGAGCAGAAAGCTAGCATGCCACATGTTACTGATGCAAATTTTTCAGAAAGAAGAAAGAAGAAATTTATGAACCTAGTCTCTCAGTGTTGGGTGTATTGACTGCAGGCTGATTATGAATACTTTGCTTTGTGGTCATAAATATCCAAAAAACTGTTGGCTTTAGCATATTATTGAGCATCTGAGAGGTTGTCTCACTACAGTGTTTGATACAAGTGGTACTAAAGTTGTAAGCAGCTTTTCTCATTGCTGGTATGAAATGTTAATGAGACAGGGAAAGACAAAGCTATCATTTTTAGAGTATTTTGGGATTTTGGGTTCCTAAGCATTATAGCATTATGTACAAATAAACTTCTTTGATGTCTTTGATAAAGGATGTCAAAGTTGCATTGTTCTATAATGGGCTTGTAAGTCTGGTGGATACATTCTACATCTTGATAATGTTTCCAGTTTGTAAGTAAAAGCACCTTTACTAATGCCTCAGAGCATAGCAAATCTCTGAGGTTTTCTTGTTACTTATTAAATAAGGATTTATTATATTTGAGACTTCCTTACAGTAGTAATTTTCACATGCATGTGCATTATATGGCCTTGTATGTGTTGTTGGTTTAAAGAAAAAGCTTTTATCAGCATATACAGTGCTTCCTTACTATTAGGCCCTTTATTATAACACCATTCCTATTATAAGGTGAATATGGTCATGAATTACAAAGCACTCTTACTATAAGGCAGTATACTATACGGCTTTAATGGATGGCATTATAATGAGGGAATACTGACTTATGTATAGGGCATAGTCACAACAAGTATGCTATATAGCTTCCATTGATAGTGTTATAACAAGGGAGTTCTGTACTTTATTATAAGGCAGTCTCACAACAAGATAGGATAATCTAGTTTCTGTGGGTTGTGTTATAATGAGGGACTACTGTACTTAATTATAAGAGTTTTTTTTAGATGGTATAGCTTCCTTGGTTAGTTTTGTGATAAATATACAAGACAGTCTACCTTCAAAAGAGCATGCTCTAGTACTGAGATATGTACTTCATTATAATGTACTCTAGTACTGAGAGATGTACTTCATTATAATGTACTCTAGTACTGAGAGTTGTACTTCATTCTAATGTTGTCTTACTATGATTGGTATTTTTTGACTCCCATGGATAATGTTATGAGAGAGTACTTGTACTACTAAACAAATGCAGTTATAAATACTACTTTTTTTTAAGAGGTCATTAAAATTAGAAAATTTAAATCTCTGTATTTTTTCTTTTGGTGTCGGTGAGTCAGTTTGAGTGCAAATTATTTGGTTTAAATTATTTATACCTGTAGTTTAGTCATTAATTACAAATTGAAAATTTTATCTATACTTTCTTGCAGGTAATTTATAATTATATGCCAGACTTTTGCCTTATTCACAATCTTGATGTTATTTCACATTTTGATATAAAATAAGATGCCTTCTTGTAATTCATAATCTATAAATCATTTCAGATCTTGATATCAAAAAGAAGTTTGCATGAAAAATCGCCATTCTTTATCTTGGTCAACGAGCCCATACATGTTGTTCATTGCTCATTCAGCTTGTATCATGGATGCAAAGAATCCTTTTAAAATAAACTTCAATGAGACCTATTCTTTTTCTTCTGATAATTATAATGTCTGTTTTCAATCAGTCAGATTCAGTTTTTAAATATAAAGTTTTATTTGTGTTCCTTTTGAGACGTTTATTTATGCAACAATAGTAAAACAGAAAAGCTTTCTTGAACCTAGTTTTCTGTTTTACAATTTCCATCAGAATTGCCCATTCATGATGTGCCATTAGAATTTATTTACACTTTTTCCATGAATACACAGATCAATTGAATAGCGATGATTTTTCTATAAAATTTTATTCTAACAGTACTTGTTAAACTTCGCATTGAAAAGATTGATAATTATCCATTTAGGAAAGTGAAAAGCTTGCAAGTGATCTTGCTGAAACATGTACTTCATACAGAGGGTTTTTGGTACGTCTGTGTGACCTGAACTTTGAAGGGGTCTAACATTGTCAAAATAAGTATAAAATGTATTGAAAAGTATGCCAATTCAACAAAATGTACTATCAATTATTTGTGATGTTAAGTAAGTTATTAGCGAGATAGCGATGAAAACCAACACCACCAACACCGTGCACACAAAACTAGAAAAGTTTATTCTTTTGCCTGTCATTTGAATTATTCAGTTAAATTCAGTACTATTTCTGTTTTGAAATGAGCAAAGTGTTTTTATTTTTGTTGTTGTTATGGTTTAACACCATATAATAGCAGACGAGAAATACATGATGGCAGGTATATTTGGTGGAGGAAGAGCCTAAACAACTTACCATCAATGTGTCAAGATTTTTGGCTGAATTGAAGTTTTTCAATTAAATTGATATATTGAAATGAAATGAAGATTTCAGTAGCATAGATCTTGTAAATTATGGTTTATGTTGTAAAATTATAGTTATGAAAATAATTAGCATACTTGGAGATGAGTTGGATCCAGACTGCATGGTCCGCTGTTTACCAAAAGTTCGATGGAAGTTCGATGTTATCGACCCAATCTGCTATCACATAATGCATATGAAGATCAGGGTCTGTCGTTTACTTTCCTGAATAGATTTTTCCTGAATAGATTTAGCAAACTACATAGATCTGATAGTGCATTATGAGATGGCTGGTCTTGGTCTATGCAATTTGCATTTGAGGCCTACTTAAAAGCAGGTACAGATGGCAATTGATAAGAATTCCCTTCAAAGGAATGATTTTTCGCTACATTATATATACAAGATAATTCTGGTGGGAGCTAATTTTCATAACTTATCACTGGTACAAAAAACATGGTAGTAATATTAAAATGGAACATAATTTTCAAACCTAGGCTTTTCAGAATTGCAAATATATGAACAACTTTAATGTGGAAATTTCTTAACATGTATACATGGCAATGTATAAATGATACTTCTATCAAGTATATACTTGGAAATTATTCTAATTTCAACATACAATATGAGATACTTGTCATTTTTGCTGAAAATTTTGTTGATAAAAGGTTTAGCATGTTTTATAGCATATAAGCACAAATAGATTATTGTATTGCAAGACAATTGAAGTAAAGTACCTTTACAAAGAATACACATGATAGTCCAACTGATCAGATCTAGGATTAATATTTGAAAGACCTTAAAATGCTCAGCAGCGAGGTTTTCCTACCATGTAATCACTTTCAAAATTTGTCTTTCAGGCTATTTTAGGTTCACTGTATATTGTTATCAAATTGTCATCATAATTTAAAATCTGGGAAGATTATATGTAGCATTTACAAAAAAAATGTAAACATTTGTCCAGGTAATGTAATTCCAAAGAACAGCTGTGGTAGATCGCAGGATGGCATGCTGAACTCATGGTTGAAAGAATCTGGACTTGAATCCTACCATTATATGAACCTGGGTTAGATCCTGTGGTGTGTCCATGGGCAAGGTACTATACTCCAGTTGCTTGTATGTCTTACTGTACCATAAAAAAATCAAACTAAGTGTTTTGAGAAATGATTTTCTAGACATTTTTAGTAAGGCAGGATGATGATGATGATGATGATGATGGTATTTTGTTTTGCTCTTACTTTAATATTATTGTTTGAAAAACTAAGTTTGGTAATTTCAGCCTATTTGAGAGTTGAAGTTGCAATTTAAAACACAAGATCACAAAAATGAAATGGAAATAGTTCAGGTTCCTTGTGATATTCAGGTTGTGGCCAGAATTAAACACAAGATTATGGCTAAAGATCATTATTTGTTCAACTATGTGTGTAGATAGACAGATGGACTGGGATGGAATTTTATTTTATATATATATATATATATATATATATATATATATATATATATATATATATATATATATATATATATATATATATATATACTAGTAATAGTTTGTTTTAGAAAGTTTGCAAAACCAGTCTGAAGACACAGACTGTCTCACTTTTCTTGCAAGTTTTTGAAGAATAAATGCCTAGAGTGAAGAATTAGTCAGAAAAGTATGTAATTATTTGACCTGGCATTTGATTTAGCACTGATGTATAAGTTTATGTTTGGATAAAGTCTAAAATCTTCAAGCTTTGAAAATTTGTTTTTGCCAGATTTTCTACAATACAAAGCCACATATGCCACCATTATAAAACTTGGATTTATGTTTGGCTTATTTTCCCTCCAGGATGAGTGTCATGGCTTGTCTGATTTTTCCATAGAATTCATATCAATTTTTATATGGCTGCCTAAAGGAGGAGCTTATGTTGAGACAATAACTGGTCATCAATCTGTTACTTTTGTTTCCATATAATAACTTAAACTTTGTGGATACATTGTTCTTGAGGTAATGATGAAGTGTATTGATGAAGTGTATTGATTTGGGGTATTGATGAAGTATATTGATTTGGGATATTGATGAAGTGTATTGATTTGGAATATTGAAGTATATTGATTTGGGGTATTGATGAAGTATATTGATTTGGGGTATTGATGAAGTGTATTGATTTGGGGTATTGATGAAGTATATTGACTTGGGATATTGATGAAGTGTATTGATTTGGAATATTGAAGTATATTGATTTGGGGTATTGATGAAGTATATTGATTTGGGGTATTGATGAAGTATATTGATTTGGGGTATTGATGAAGTATATTGATTTGGGGTATTGATGATGTGTATTGATTTGGGGTATTGATGAAGTGTATTGATTTGGGATATTGATGAAGTATATTGATTTGAGGTATTGATGAAGTCTATTGATTTGGGGTATTGATGAAGTGAATTGATTTGGGGTATTGATGAAGTGTATTGATTTGGGGTATTGATGAAGTATATTGACTTGGGATATTGATGAAGTGTATTGATTTGGAATATTGAAGTATATTGATTTGGGGTATTGATGAAGTATATTGATTTGGGGTATTGATGAAGTATATTGATTTGGGGTATTGATGAAGTATATTGATTTGGGGTATTGATGAAGTATATTGATTTGGGGTATTGATGAAGTATATTGATTTGGGGTATTGATGAAGTATATTGATTTGGGGTATTGATGAAGTATATTGATTTGGGGTATTGATGAAGTATATTGATTTGGGGTATTGATGAAGTGTATTGATTTGGGGTATTGATGAAGTGTATTGATTTGGGGTATTGATGAAGTCTATTGATTTGGGGTATTGAAGTGTAATGATTTGAGATATTGATGAAGTATATTGATGAAGTGTATTGATTTGGGGTATTGAAGTATATTGATTTGGGGTATTGATGAAGTATATTGATTTGGGATATTGATAAAGTGTATTGATTTGGGATATTGATAAAGTGTATTGATTTGGGATATTGATGAAGTGTATTGATTTGGGATATTGATGAAGTGTATTGATTTGGGATATTGATGAAGTGTATTGATTTGGGATATTGATGAAATGTATTGATTTGGGTTAATGATAGTGTATTGATTTTGGTTAATGATAGTGTATTGATTTTGGTTAATGATAAAAAGAATTGATTTGGGATATTGATGAAGTGTATTGGATTTGGAGTATTGCTGAAGTGTACTGATTGTGGGTGGGTGGGAAAAAAGCTGAGGGTTATTATGACTAAAGAAATAGAATTTTTCTGTACAATAACATGCATTCTGCATCACTGATTTACAATAATATGCATTCTATATCACTGATTGTACTGTGAGTAACATGAATTCTACATCATTGACTGTACAATAACAAGAATTCTACATCATTGACTGTACAATAACAAGAATTCTACATCACTGATTGTACAATAACATGAATTCTTCATCACTAACTGTACAAAAACATGAGCTCTGTATCATTAACTGTACAATAACATTTGAGTTCTGCATCGTTGACTGTAGAATAACAAGAATTCTAAATTATTGACTGAGTAATAACAAGAATTCTACATCATTAGCTGTACAAAATATGAATTCTAAATCACTGACTCACAATATCACAAGTTCTGCATCACTGACTGTATAATAACATGAATTCTACATCACTGACTGTACAATAACATGAGGTCTGCATCACTGACCAAGACCAAAGATTGGTTGCACTTAGAGACTAAAGATACTCATAGGTCAAGGTCATTGTGATGAAGAATAAAGGTTTCTACAAGTATATATCCCAGGTCTAAACATAACTATGTGGATAGCCTACTTTTGGATAAAGACCTTCTGATTTTCAGGTCAAAGGTCAAGCCTACTCTTGGATAAAGACCTGATTTTCAGGGCAAAGGTCAAGCCTACTCTTGGATAAAGACCTGATTTTCAGGGCAAAGGTCAAGATTTCTAGTTGAAAGTTAAAATTGGTTTCAGTATTAAAAGGTTTAAATTCAGCATAGACAAAAGTTTCCTTATATAGTAATGTTACTTTTAGACCACAAAAAATAAAACTTTGCAGTTGAGATGTCTTGGTAAGAATGAGACTTTGGATTTTAAGATCAAATGTTAATTGTCAAGGTCATTGTGATTCCAGGAAAATTAGGCTTATTAACCTTTAAGATTTAAGTTCCATGACTAGATATTCTTTGTGGCTCATGCAAAAAGTAAGAAAGATCAAAGGTCAGAGGCCATGGTCAAAATAGTTTAGAAAGAGAATGACTTTGGCACGGCACTAACATGTTAGTACAATTATGACTATATATCATCTTATATACCAGAACAATCTTCATCCCTGTTTCAAGGTCAAGGCAAGAGAAAATGTAATTCTGTGACTTTTATTCTTGTTTGGAATATAACTTTTGAATCACTGAATATATTTTAATGAAACCTTGCCAAAATATACAAGTATGTTCATTGTGTCATATATACCATAGTTATTTCCCCCAGCTTCAAAAAGGAGGTCATGGGAGGAGAAAATGAGTAAATCTTGTATGTAGCATAGCTGTTGAGGAGTTATTTTATTAAACTGGGAACAAATTGTACATCAGTTATTGTTCTTGAATGATATTTAGAATAGAGACTGGTCTGCCATGTGCTGATTTACAATATAATTGCCTAATTGAGAACAAAATTAGCAGGCACTCTTGCACCTTGGAATAATACATGATTTAGAAATATTTATTTTTTTAAATGACTCCATAAAAATTGAGACTGGGATGACTGAAAAAATTCAGGGAGATAAAGGAATGTAATTTACACACACATTCATGCACCCCACCCACACACACACACACACACAAATAAATGAAAAATTATGGCAAACAAAATGCAATAATTAGTGTATTATCATCACACTGGAGATTCTTGACATAGCCTCACTCATTACCACACTTAACCATCTCTGGGGAGCCAGCATTGTTATGAATAATGGCAAAAAATCTGGTGTTATCATCACCTACATTTAGTTAATCTGTTGCAGCACACCTTATTACCAACAGATGATGCTAATGGCTGATTACAAATGATGTATGAATGGGAATGCTTTCTCTAGGCATGTTTCTGTTGAATATGTCACATTCCAGGATTTGTATCATTTGACTGTAAGGTAAAGTTAACTTATGGTCAGGTGTTTTTCCATCCTGTACCATATGCCATTCATTGTTTTCTTACTTGCAATTTGACAGTGTACAAAAATACTGATGTCAATATATTTTTACATAAAAGCCTTAGATATCTTAAGTGAATTTTAAGTCACAAGCCAAAATAGCCACCATTGCTTATAACTAAAACTTCAAATTAAAACCTTTAATAGAATTCTTCAAAATTTGACAAAGTCATCATGGCTTTAAGATTTAGTCAAATGATACCTGTCTATTAAATGGGCATGGATATTATTACTAAAATTTGTAGAAAACATACTTTAAACAGTTTTAAATCAACTGTTCAACAGAATTTGATCAAAGTTGAGGGAATGCATTTTGTGATAGGGATAGAAATGATGCCATCAAATATGACCACTGTTGACAAAAGTAGAATATGGTTGAATTACTTTTCAACCCCATTCAAATTTTTCCAAATTAGACAGAAAGCATTCTGACATGGATACAATTTCCATTTTATACAAATGATGCTGATCAGTGCTGAAATTATGTATAAAAATGTTAATGGCATATTTAAAAAAAAAATTAGTTGACCAAATGTTAACAGTTCATACTAAAGTGTAAAAACCTTTAAATGTCTCTCCCTCTCAAAATCCACACAATGGAACATTTGACAGAAATAATCGAGCCATAGTGACTTTTAAAGTTTATTCACCATCCAATGTGGCCACCATTACTGTTATTCACCATCCAATGTGGCCACCATTGCTGTTTATTTGCCATCCAGTATGACCACCATTACTGTTTATTCACCATCCAATATGGCCACCATTAATGTTTATTTGCCATCCAGTATGACCACCATTAGTGTTTATTCACCATCCAATGTGGCCACCATTACTGTTTATTCACCATCCAATGTGGCTACCATTACTGTTTATTCTCCATCCAATATGGCCACCATTAATATTTATTCACCATCCAATATGACCACCATTGCTGTTTATTTGCCATCCAGTATGACACCCATTACTGTTTATTCACCAACCAATGTGGCCACCATTACTGTTTATTCTCCATCCAATATGGCCACCATTAATGTTTATTCACCATCCAGTATGACCATTACTGTTTATTCTCCATTCAATGTGGCCACCATTATTATTTATTTGCCACCCAATATGGCCACCATTTATTAAATTGTTATAAAAGAAACTTGTAAAAAATAAATTGTGAACAGAACAAATTAGATAGAAAATGCTCTCAGAAAGGGGTCTTTTTATGTGTTTGTGATTTGGTTTTTTAAGGTATCTTTAACCATTTTTCAATCATATTGCTATGATTTCTGCAGTGTAACAGTTTATAGTGATGTCTAGCACTGAGGCATTATGTTGCAGACATGTAGCATGATGTCACATCAGTCACAATATCCTGACACCAGACTGACCAGTCCTAACACTATCTTCATAATGCCTAGTGCCTTGTGAGGCAGCTGTTAGTACCATTTTTTTAAGTCCTTGGTATGACTTTGCCAGGGTTTGAGACTTGACCTCCTGCTTCTGAAATGAAGACAATCTGCTATCAAATATGGGTTCTGTTTACAAAGTAGAAATGAAAGAAAAGGACTGTTAACCCTAATATAGATGTTTTCACAAAGCATTCCCTTGGTCTACATTCTATCATGCAAATAATACATTTAAGTCCCATGCTCAGAAAGGTCAAAGGCATTATAAAATGGACCAAAATCAGGTTGTAGTAATCAATAAAATTGTTGCTATTGATGACAAAGTAATCTATATAAACTGCTGAACACTCACACAATACTTTAATATCTTGGACTGAAATCAATATACATGTATGTGCCATCAAAATGAAACCTTTAAAAATGAACTCCTAATAAGGCACTCCCAAATATGAAGTTTGTATGTCTGTGCAAGGATAACATTCTTTTATTAGAAAAACAGTAGCACTTACATTCTTAGCTGGGCAATTATGGTATACTGTTATTGTCTAATGGACAAGAGGGAATGAAAATGAACAAAAAAAAAACTTTCCTTAACAATAAAATAAGGTACTTTTTGTGAGTTAAAAATATCTGGACTGAATTTCCTAGCTGCCATATAATTAATGAAATAGTTATTTAAAAATATCAAGTTTAGGTAACAGTGACCTGATCTATCAACATATTACCAGTTTTTGTGTTTGATGTTGGATGAAGGTGAATTAATACAACACATCAAAAGGGAAGTTTCACATGTCAAAAGGGAGGTTTCACATGGCAGAATACATCTGATATGAAGCCTCTTTTGACCCCTTATAATTCATTTCACCCAGTTAGTAAATATGATGGCATGCAAAACATTCATGACATTAACATGGAAATATAAATGAAATGAACAGTTATCTCTGAAAATCTACTCAACATAGGTTTGGTGATTTAGGGCATAAGCTATGTAGGTTATTTTGTGACAGGAAGCTGGAGTGATGTGCCTTGCCCAAGGACACAACATGGTAACTGACCTGAACTGATCCAATTTTAGGATTTTGAACCTCTATCCTTTCAACTGAAGCTCAAAAGGCAAACCGATGATTTGCCTGCTTGTATAGGAACCAGGTCTTTCGTTTTGCCATATACAGGAAAATCTAAGAAATTTGTTCAAAACCTACAGGTTAAGAAATTACTGTATTAATAAAGTTATATCATTTTAAAAGTTTGTATGCATATTGTCTGTATTTTCAACTGTAAAAATGTTTTTTAAATGCAATTTGTGGTGTAATTTATAGAAAATCTTTTTTTAGCATACATGATTATGATGTATACAGAGTTTACAGTGCAATTTACAGCAAATCTTTTTATGCAAACGTGATTATATGTCTTCAGAAGAACACAGGTTCCTTATTTTGAGGCTTTTGCAGGAGAGGACACCTTCACAATGAGACTACCTTTAATTGCAGTACAAAAAGTACATATTTACAATGCCCTCATCCATTCATGTCTTTAATGTTATCCAATAAACATCAGATAAGGAATTGGCATGGCGAACAGGTCACACTTGTAACATCAGCTAGAGGCTATTGTCATGTTCATGTTTATAGGGCCTTCGGAGGGAATCATACATTAAATATAAGAAATATTACAACTTGACATGCATTTATTACAAAATTATCATTATTCTTTACGCATTATAATAAATGGGTGAGGTATTGATGAGATCATTCTCATATAATAAGGTACTGCCCTCCTCCACCTCCCCTTAATTTATTTGCCTCTTAAGATTTGATGATTCCTCCCCCCCAGTTAAAATTATAAATAGAAAACTCTCCCACCATGTGAAATAAATTAAAGGCTGTACTGAGCGTTCCTCATGACATTAGCCCAGTGTTATTAAGGCAGATGTAATTCATGTACCATGGCTGCATAAAACCTGCTGATTCATTTACTCCCATCTGAATCATTGATACTGGTATCTTTGTATATAAATACACAAATTCAAATTATAGAAAAAACTAATTATAAAAGAATAATAATTATATGAGAAAACTATCAAGTTTCATATTTTATCAATAAAGTTACAGTTACAGGGGTTGGCACACACACACACAGAGTCTTATAACTATTTCATTGTGAAATAAATCATTTTCATCAGACTGAATACAGAGCAATTTTGATGATATTTATTGGCTGCAGTTGAATCATGCCATGGAATCTGAGACTGGGTCAGTTTATATCAGTCATTGATATTCATTCATTGAGGTGGCACTCTCTTCATTGACTGGACTCCAGGTGATATTGTTAAGTTGGCACAGTGAACACTCTTTTCATTGACTGGACTCCAGGTGATATTGTTGTTCATATGTAATTGTCATGTCAAAGTTTTAAAATTTTGTTGGTCATTAGTTTCAGATGAAAAACATTCAGCATTATGCTGTATTTCCCACTAAATTTCCATCACTTCAGATGCTTTTATAGATGCTTTTATAATACACACAAGTTAATGTTGTGTTACCTTTGTAGACTTGTGATATGCTACATTTCTATTATGCTGCCATCATTTTACCATTTGAATGTTTTGAATACTAGTACCATAGTTTTTGAAAATGTTTCACGACTCCACATGAAATTTTGATTCAGATTCAGTTAGGTAAAATAGTCTCAATGAGACTTATTTCACCTTTCTTAGTAAACTGAAATGTTGATTTTGTCCTCATTTTGAGATAAACGTTAGATTGTGCATCCAAGCTGCATATCTTGTTGCCCTTGTGACAGTTGGACATGTGGGTGAATATCTTTGTATAGTTTTGTGGAAGAAAATAATATTCTTGTTTTGTTTAAATAAATAATTACTTTAAAAGAAACCATTTAGTGGAATGTTAATAATGATACAAAAATAGCAGCGAATCTGGAACAGAAAATAACATTTTGTTTCCCGTTTTCTTATTAGGAATATTGGTTTTCTTTTTTTTCATAAGTCATCTTTGGATGTGTTTTCTGTTAAGGGTGCCATATTAAATATTAGCAACAAAATCTCCAGCAAGAGCCACAGAAATTTCAGGATGTACATCAAGCATTGAAGGGCATATTTTCTGATCTACTGGTAAATCAGGGTCTGTATAGTTCTGATGTACCATTTCATAATTGGCCAATAGATCAGGATCCTTATTATTCATGTGGAATTTTATCAAAAGCAAATAACACATGTGACATGAATTGGGTTTGTTGTTGATTGGCTTTTGATGACTAGCAGCATATAGCCTGTATTGTGCTCACATGCCTCTAAATCTATTGTAGGGAGCCGTATTATCTTGGTTCATAGTTGGTTTTGTAATCCAAAAGTAGCAGGTTAAATACTCACCCAGAGCAGCCTGGTTTAGCTGCCTCAATGTCTTGGTGGGGGGAAAGACACTTGGGGTTCTGTTCCTTAAGCATGATAGTCAATAATCATAGTCAATAATAAAGGAATCAATAACAAAAAAAATACTCCATATATTACTGTACTTCATTAGTTGTTTGATTCACATCAATTTACCTTGGATTGACTATGGTTCACCTTTAACACCAAAGAAGTGAAGACTTCTATTTACATTGGTTTATGCTACATTAAACAATTCAAGGATAGATCCTGTCAACCATAGCAAACACATGAAGAGGAGAAAAACCATGTCAGGATACCAAAACCATCAAAGAAATGAACTCATGCCAAATGTTTGGATGAAAATTGAGTGTTGATTTTTTTTAAATAGTTATTGTAATGGATAAGGTGAAAATATGCTTCAGCCTGGAAAGAGTTTTACAAATTCTTGTATTACATGTGGTTTGATAACTGAATATATTGCCATGTTTGATTTATTGTATGCCAGTTTTGATGACTGCATGTATGCCATGCTTGGTAACTGACTATGCCATATTTGACTGAATGTATGCCATGTTTGATAAAGGCATGTATGACAGATTTGAAGATGGAATAAATGCCATGTTTTTGATGACTGCTAGGTTTGATGACTGAATGTACTCACTTTTGATTGAATGTATACCAAGTTTGAAGACTAAATGTATGCAAAGTTTAATGACTGAATGGATGCTAGGTTTGATTGAATGTATGTCATGTTTGATGAATATGTTTTGTTTGATTAAAGGTTTGTAATGACTGAATGTTTGAATGTATGCCATGTTTTAGTGACTGAATATATGCCATGCTTGATGACTGAATATATGCTTGATGACTGAATATATGCCATGCTTGATTAATGAATGTATGCTGTTTTAATGACTGAATTTATGCCATGCTTGATGACTGAATGTATGCCATGCTTGATGACTGAATATATGCCATGCTTGATGACTGAATATATGCCATGCTTGATGACTGAATATATGCAATTCTTGATTAATAAATGTATGTTATGTTTTAATGACTGAATATGCTATGCTTGATGACTGAATGGATGCCATGATTGATGACTGAATATATGCCATGATTGATGACTGAATGGATGTCATGTTTTGATGTCTTAATTTATGTAATGTTTTGATGAATAAATGCATTCCTGGTTGATAACTGAATTTTTGCCATGTATGATACTGAGGAGAAGATGTGTTTTTTCTGTAAGTGTATAACCTGGATGGGACTTTCAGCTGGAAATGGTCAATTTTCTTTTCTATACTAAAATGTCCACAATCCTCCACCCTTACCTCCACCAACCATCTGTCATTGATTCTTGTTCATATTTCATCATGCTTTTCTGGTATATTCTTTTTACAAAACATTATATGTAATACATCACTTTCATCTTTGCTATAAAAGAGAATCTTGTTACCTTTAAAAATGAAACACATAATTATATAGAAATTCATTTCATTTTAACTTAAAATGTTAACACAATGTACATGCACTTAGTCCTTTTGGTTCCCACATCTGTTTTATGCTAACTGCATTCTGAAATTCCTACAATTAAGATCAGTCAATGCACTTAATATTAGTCTATCTTGGAACAATATTATGTCATAAACATGAATGGAAGCAATATTTGTGTGCTGTCATTCACCCAGTGCAAACATTTATGACTTAGAGATGTTTATAAGTGTGACCTCAGTGGCCAAGTAGTTTTAGGCACTCACTGATTTCACACCTGAGCCTGAGTTAGTCTTGGCTCAGCCAAGGTGGGTACATAAGAAAGCTTGCCACTAGTTTTTGTTTGGTTGGTGGTTCTTTGCTTGGTTTTCTCTCACATAATATACTGGCTGCCATATATAGCTTATCACTTGCCAAAAAAATGTTAAACCCACAATATTCTCAAAACATCTTTTGTTGAATTTCAGGGATCACCTTATCTCTGAAAAGCAGTGGACCCCTGTGATGATTCAGTGGCTCCCATTCCTATATGCAGCATTGCAAAATTTACAAAAATGGGCAATTTTCAAGAAAATTTGATGGGCCAAAAAACTTTCTCCAAAGTTTGATTTGGAGTAAAGAAAATTGTGTTTCAATTGACCATATTGGGGAGGGGCAGTGTAACAAGAGCTTTTAAACCTCACAAATTGTCACTGGCCAATCATAATGGAGTTCCAATAATTTTCAAAAATAAAATTTGAATTTCATTGTTTTAAATAGAAAATAATATTACAGCATAACTGTTTTTATTTTTGTCCAGTTTAACAAGTGAATGCTTAGAACCAGATTATTTGCAATAAAATATTTGCTCTCAGTAAACCCTTGTTTTAAAAACATGTTGCCACTGGTTCTGCACTCCATTATGCCTTCTGTATAGCATCCCTTTAGCTCCCTGCCAAGCCAAACAGTCTCATAAATATTTCAAATTGCAGTGATCATTTTAGAATCTCCACTCAGCTGATCTATGGGGTTGGAGTGCCTATCAGTCCATGATGGCAGTTCCAGGTATGACTGAATGCATCCCACCTAGTGCTCCTTTTCCTATACTTACAAGATCTGTATACAAACACAAGCCAGGGTGCTTGGCACTTGGTATCTGCCAGTTATCCATAATTTAATTACTTTATTGATTTCCACATTTCCTCATGTAATATTGATTTGGTTAGTGCCTGCCTTACAGAAATTGAGAATGATGCATTAAACACAAAACACAGAAAAAGACCAGACACATACTTGGAAGGGTTTGTTCTCGGTTTTGTGATTTTGATCTATGACACTTTGTAGTTTACAAATGCTAAGAGACTTTAGGGAAAGCCTGTAAATAGTTGTGTAATATCCTCTCTATAATCCCCCCCCCATCACTTTTTGTAAAGCAAACCTGAACATCTTCATTGGTGCATGAGTAAAAATTTCTGACGGGATCCAATGTTTACCAAAGGGTCTGTCACACATAGGAATACCAGGGAATAAATTAATGTTCAAACGTTATGGTTGGCTACCCTGTCATCCTTTACATCATAAGGATCAAACTTGATGGTTGGCTACCTTGTCATCATGTAAATCATAAGGATCAAACTTGATGGTTGGCTGTGTTCAACATTTTTGTCAGAACATAAGGGTAAATTATGAATCTGAATATTGTTTCGCTTTCAAGTGTTCTGGAAGAAGATGGAACTTGTTTAAACTTTCAAGTGTTCTGGTAGAAGTCAAAACTTGGCTAGGCTTTCAAGTGTTCTGGTAAAAGTCTGTACTTGACAGATTTAGAATAATCAGTGGTTTCTCTTTTTAAAGCAATTACAAACAACATAGACCTACATCTGCTATCAGATAGTTAATTTGGTAAATAGGATGATTCTGGTAAATATACTGAGGTACATATACAGAGCTGACATTGTAAATATATTGAGCGAGGTAAATATTCAGAGCTGGTATGGTAAATATACTGAGTGAGGTAAATATATAGAGCTGGTATGGTAAATATACTGAGTGAGGTAAATATACAGAGCTGGCATGTTAAATATACTGAGTGAGGTAAATACATGTATACAGAGCTGGCATGGTAAATATACTGAGCAGTTAAATTATTCAGAGCTGGTATGGTAAATATACTGAGTGAGGTAAATATACAGAGCTGGCATGGTAAATATACTGAGTGAGGTAAATACATGTATACAGAGCTGGCATGGTAAATATACTGAGCAGGTAAATATTCAGAGCTGGTATGGTAAATATACTGAGTGAGGTAAATATACAGAGCTGGCATGGTAAATATACTGAGTGAGGTAAATATAAAGAGCTGGCATGGTAAATATACTGAGTGAGGTAAAATACAGAGCTGGCATGGTAAATATACTGAGATAAATATACTGTTGAGTGAGGTAAACTTGTGCTGGAAATTTGAAATCTAATCCATGGTGAGAAATTAAAAGATTAAAAAAATTTCTATGAATGAGAATTTAAAAGTTCTGTTTCATATCAAGCAGCCTCTGTATGTTAACATTAAAAACCTCAGTTATTGATCTAAAGATAACATTTGCTTGAGCTCTAATATGAGAGAAAGCTAATGATGATAATTGATCATTTTCTGTTTCAATCATTATATTCTTGTAATTGTTATAAATATTGATTTGTATTATGATATGGTTAGACTATTCTAACATACAGATGTTGGTCTTGGCACAAGTTTATGCACAAGTCCCAGGTTTTAGCTCACTTCTGCAAATGGAAATTATTCTCTAGTAGTTCATGAGATTTTATTTATCATGATTGTCATTAAATATATTTAATTTTTATTTATTTAACATGATGCCTTTAATCCTAATAGATATACATTCATTTCATGTCATACCTTGTTTTAGTGCATTAAAGTCCTTGCCTTTATTGATCACTGCCATTTCACATCTATCCACTTGGGTTCAAGTCTCAGGTTGACATTCAATGTGTGTATGTGAGAAAGCTTGCCAGTAATTTCTCATAGGTAGGTGGTTCTTAAATCAATATCTTAAAATGTGATCTCAGTCCTTAATTTTGAAAACAGATCTTGGTTTACACTGTTAATGCTACCCTTAATTATAAGAACCAGTCTTTCATGTTGTCCCTTATTGTGAGGAAGGGGACTTGGGTTACACTGTAAATGCCACCCTTAATAATGAGAACCAGTCTTTTATGTTGTCCCTTATTGTGAGGACGGGGACTTGGTTTACACTGTAAATGCTACCCTTAATTATAAGAACCAGTCTTTCATGTTGTCCCTTATTGTGAGGAAGGGGACTTGGGTTACACTGTAAATGCCACCCTTAATAATGAGAACCGGTCTTTTATGTTGTCCCTTATTGTGAGGACGGGGACTTGGTTTACACTGTAAATGCTACCCTTAATTATAAGAACCGGTTTTTCATGTTGTCCCTTATTGTGAGGAAGGGACTTGGTTTACACTGTAAATGCCACCCTTAATAATGAGAACCGGTTTTTCATGTTGTCCCTTATTGTGAGGAAGGGACTTGGTTTACACTGTAAATGCCACCCTTAATAATGAGAACCGGTTTTTCATGTTGTCCCTTATTGTGAGGAAGGGACTTGGTTTACACTGTAAATGCCACCCTTAATTATGAGAACCAGTCTTTCATGTTGTCCCTTATTGTGAGGAAGGGACTTGGTTTACACTGTAAATGCCACCCTTTATAATGAGAACCAGTCTTTCATGTTGTCCCTTATTGTGAGGAAGGGACTTGGTTTACACTGTAAATGCCACCCTTAATAATGAGAACCGGTTTTTCATGTTGTCCCTTATTGTGAGGAAGGGACTTGGTTTACATTGTTAATGCTACCCTTAATTATGATGTGATGTGATATGATTATGATTTTAAATGTAACTTTAAGAATTTTTTAGTCATATCACTATGATGTCTGCAGTGTGGCAGTTTATAGTGATGTTCATGTTGTTCTTAGGTCTTGTTAAACATGGTTAAAAGAGGTACCTGCTTGGACCCATCTAAACTACACAATGTCTTTCAGGTTACCAATGTATCAAAATTAAAAAGTCACAAGTGCAAGATCACTTGGTGGGTTTATTATATCTATAATATTGGTTTTATAAGCTTTTAAGCTTGGTTTCATTTATATATAAGCTTAGTTTTCATTTTTAATGAATATATCAAAATGTTAGTACAATAAGTGACAGTTAGCTAGCTACATAGATCATAGTCTGTCAGTAATGGCTGTTGGTTTCTTAGTTTGTCAGTAATGGCTGTTGGTCTGTCATTGTCTATTAGTAATGGCTGTTGGTCTTTCATAGTCTATCAGTAATGACTGTTGGTCTCTTAGTCTGTCAGTAATGGCTGTTGGTCTGTTATAGTCTATCAGTAATGACTGTTGGTCTTTCATAGTCTATCAGTAATGACTGTTGGTCTCTTAGTCTGTCAATAATGGCTGTTGGTCTGTCATAGTCTATCAGTAATGACTGTTGGTTTGTCATAGTCTTATCAGTAATGGAGGTTGGTCTGTTACTTTGTCATCTACTAATTAAAAGTCAAGAAATATGAAACCTGAGTGAGTGATTCTGTTAATAGTTATTTTTAGTATCAGAACATTATTTTTGGCTTTCATTAATGTTCAAACAACTCAAAGTTGCTATGGTTTTAATGTTTAAATGAATTTACTTCTTCCGTCCCCTTATTTCTTGCTTTGTTTAACTTGGAAGATTTGCAAATATCTGTCCATTAACCTCAGTATTCCAGTTTAAAAAGTACATTTTAAAAAAGCCTTCAGTTATTAAAGGTCTAGGGTGGACTTGATGATGATAATAATAATAATAGAAATAATAATAATAATAATAATAATAATAATAATAATAATAATAATAATAATAATAAATAATAATATAGTAGTAATAATAATAATTATTATTATTATATAGTAATAATAATAATAATAATAATAATAATAATAAAAATAATAATAATAATAATATTTAAAGAGGGTAACACAATTAGCTAAGAACTAATCTACCTGGAGGCCCTTATACAATTAAATTTATTTATTTTAGTTGCATCCCTGAAGCCAGTGCCTGGATATATTAGGTTTGAAAGCATTAAATAGTGTGTGCATTTCTAATCTCAACTGGAATGCTATTCCAGAGCAAAGTTCCAGTGTATTGGAAATTTAAAAAAAAAAATAATTCCTTATTTGCTTTGTGAATTTTATACTGTTTGGTAGACATGGATCGCACGTGGGGGGGGGTGTTGCAAGGTAGCCTATACTGGAATAGTGATTGTAAATATTCAGGAGTACTGTTATTGGATATGCTGTATATTAATTTCGCTTTTCTCAAAACGATTTGGTCTTAAAAGGTAAAATTTTAAACTTACAAATTTTCCTTACTTTTAGGAGTGATATTAGCCCAAATGCTCTCTTTTAAAGATGTGCTAGCTATGTTTCTATAATTTGAATTACCCCATACTGTATTATAGTAGTCAAAATAGGGTTGTATGTAACTGTTATGTTTTTCATTCAATTTTAAAAAGTTTGGTAGTATAAAGATTGGAAACATCATCCTTAGAACCAGATTTGTGAATAGTTTTTTAGTTTTCCATATCTTGTTGACAGATGAGGTCACAATAGTTAAAATGGTTATGAATGTTATGCATGCCCAGGCCAATTATATTTCAAAAATGCCTTCAGTTATTGAAGGTCTGGGTGGACTGCCAATGCAAGCCATGCCAGTTGCATTAGAAATACTTTCAGTTACTGAAGGTCATTGGAGGTCATGAAATGCAAGCCATGGCTAGTTGCATTAGAAATGCTTTCAGTTACTGAAGGTCATTGGAGGTCATGAAATGAAAGCCATGACCAGTTACAATAGAAATGCTTCCAGTTACTGAAGGTCATTGGAGGTCATGAAATGCAAGTCTCTGTCAGTTGCATTAGCAATGCTTTCAGTTACTGAAGGTCATTGGAGGTCATGAAATGCAAGCCATGGCCAGTTGCACATGATCACCTTATATTTCTATAGGAGTCAGGAACAACATGATTGGATGAATCATTTGATGACTCATTTTTTCATTGATTTGTATTTATCAGAATGTTTCTATTTAAGATAACTAAGCTGTGTGTGTGTGTGTGTGTGTGTGTGTGTATAGTTATTGAAAATAAGTTATTTATTGATTTTTGCTCTCTTTTCAGGTGAGGCTTTATAATTTTCTACTAATCTACATTTGGAATGAAAGAAGTGAAAGTTTGGTTGTGTCATGTTAATGGAGTTGAAGTGGTTTTTGAAGCCAGTCTAAAGTAAGATCTCCCCATAAACCTGCTTATTAGCACAAAATGCATTCCCCTCCTTGACAAGTCTCTCTCCTTGACAAGTCTCTCCTTAACAACAAGTCTCTCTCTCCTTGACAACAAGTCTCCTTGACAAGTCTAGTAATCATCATTACATTTATTATATTTTATTCACTTATAAGTCTCACTTCTAACAACATTTATCCTGATTTGTCAACTGTAACATGGCTGCAGATCAGGGACTGTGGTATTCTACTGATTATTCCAAACACAGACCAATATCTTCTAATGTGTTATGCAACAGTAGGCATAAGTCAGTGCAGTTAGCAATTGGGCTCACAAGCCAGTGTGTTATGTACCACACTCAATTGTGAAAAGTGAATTCCCATAGAGAAATCATCTGAGGAGAGTGTTGTTTAATGATATGCTAATATAATTGAGACCCTTTTTCGATTATATTTAATGAATATTTTGTAATTTTGGAGATATATGTATAATAATAAAAAAAATTGTTAAGTATTGCTGCATTTTATTGCATAAAATACCCGTCATAGTCACAGTTTGTACTGGAAAAAGAAATCATATTTTTTCAGTCATTTAGATTTATGAAAGTTAGACTGACATTCTTGCTTTGAAGAAATGTTTTCAATTTTTTTTTGACATTGCTTAATTTGTAACTCTTGATAACCAAAATATTTTTCTTCATGAGAAATATTAAATGTTAATTGTACTTCTGTGCCAGATGATGGACATACCATGAAAAAAAACTTGTGTTGCAATAGTTGAAATACTGGACCCTAGTACTAAGGATCCAAGTTTGAATCCTGCCATTGGATCTGCCTGCATCAGCTTCCAAGGCACTATACTCCAGTTTGCCTTGGTGCTATATAAGCCATGCTTCACAGTATAATAAAAGCTAAACAAAATCAATGATGGCCCACCTTCTCATACCCAAGTACTGGAGTCTACATGAATTTTTTAAATCACTTGTAGTAATCAGTTGTGTTACCTACCCCAACTTATTCTGGGTCAAAAGGAAAAACTTTTTGATTACAATATTATTTGTCGATTTTAATTCAAAATTAATAAACTAGAAAATATGTTCATTGATCTTTCAGGAAAAATTGTTTCTAAATCAGTATGAAGTTAAAAAAGAAACAAACGTTGTAATTGATACAAATCAATGCAAAAACAAGACAGAAAATATGAAGACTTCAGTAGATGCTTAAATGTAAAATATAGAAACTTGTTGGCAAACAGTACATTTTAATTATCGACTTTGCTGCTTGTTAAAATATTCCATTTTTATTTTTTTTGCCACATGAAGAATGTCATATATTAAGTTAGGAAGAGAAACTTTATTAAACAGAATTCAATAAACAAAAATATAACAAAATTTGCTAAAAGTATTAAATCATAAAATTCTGTTTTCATTGAGCATAAATTCCTGAACACAAACAGTAATCCTCTGTACTCCTGCGTTACGGACCCCAACTTATTCTTGGTCTCTCTTTTGGCAGTAAATCTGTTCTACACTTGTCAATATCTTTTTTTATACCTCTTTTTTAATTTTTTAAAAAACATTTCAGTCAAGGATGAAAAAGTGATGAAAATGTGTACAAAAATCACAATATATTTTACTACATGATTAACATGAGTAGAGACTCTGATGCTGGTCTGCCTGAATATCCTAAAGTAGTGTCTTCAGGTTTGATTGACATAAAATAATTACACTATATTGTTACTAATGCCTTAGATTGCATACTTTCATTGAATTATCTACATTAAGGAGTAATTGTTGGTTATGATTATGAGTCTGCTTTGCAAGCATCTGTCAGATTGGAATGGATCAAGCTTGTATGGATTACATTTAGATTAGACCTTTGTTATTGAATTTAATTGCAAGTCTGATTTGCAGGAATCTGTCAGACTGGAGTGGATCAACTAGTACATATTACATTTAGAGTAGACCTTTGTGTTGAGTAAACAATGGAATATTTCAAGTCTTGTAATTACCAGGAAGAGTACAAGGCAGAATATTGTGGAATGAAAAAACAGTGTACTTAATCACATCATTAGAGATACAATCTTGACAAGTGTTTAATCTTATTTTTATTGATAACAACATTAAGCCCAGTTGGGAAAGGTTTTCTTTATCTTTCACTTGCCTTGACCTTACTTTTGCTTGCATCACATAATTGGATAACTGTTACTGATTGTTTTATTTGTTTTTCAAAACTGAAGAGTAACCATCTGCAAAGAGCTCAGGTATGCTATATTTGTTTTCCAAAATGGAGGAGTAACTATCTGCTGAGAGCTCTGGTATTTTTGTTTTTCCATATCAGCATACTTTCTGCAAAGACACTTATTGATAGCATAGTTAGCTTTTAAGTGGCAGTGTTTAAACTTTGGGGCAATGTTGTCCAGCCTGCCTTGGAGGCCTATCTGTATTGTGATCACTTTGGTGTCAATGTACATGTTTACACCATAGATAATAGCCTGATGTTTTATACTTGTATTTCAATGGCATTTTATCCCACTCTCCCTTTTCGTATTTGATTTTTTTCCTTCAGAATGCATTTGCCTTTACCAAACTAAATAAATGTCTGCACCATTGGATCTGAAGTATGTACATGACATGTACACCTTGGTCAACTTCTTATATATTTTAATAAGTAAATTTTAAGCCAACCACTAATGTGACTGGGCAGATATTGTTAAACAAATGTTTTATAATTTAACCAAATTCAGTCAGATATTACTGTCAGAACAGTGTAATCAAATTTTATCAGAAATTTATTTTAAAAAATATATGAAAATACATTAATATCATTTTAGCAGATATATTATATAATCATTTAAAATAAGTTAACAAATTTATAATATTCTAAATTTAAATAGAATTTTTTCAACCTGGTAGAAACATAGAAATTAAATGAAAAATATTGTTCAAATGATTTATTAAAAACTTTTCAGCTCCATTGTACAGATATAGGCAGTAAAGTAGCATATTTCTTCCATACAAAATTTTAGCATAATTAAACAAGTTTTTTAAAGCACCAAACTAGGACATTCATCTGTACATGAAACTAGTCCAATGCAGATCTGGTTGCATACAGTTTATTAACACAGGTGAGTCCTTGTCAATAGGTGATAGTATGCCGTTTATTAACATGAAAAAGACCTTATAAACAGGGGACTTGATGTAATACTGTTTATTAACATGGATGAGTCCATATCAACAAGGAACTTGATGGAATACTGTTTATTAACATAAGACCTTATTAACAAAGGACTTGATGTAATACTATTTATTAACATGGACGAGTCCATATCAACAGGGGACTTGATGGAATACTGTTTATTAACATGGAGGAGTCCATATCAACAGGAGACTTGATGGAATACTGTTTATTAACATGGACAAGTCCATATCAACAGGGGACTTGATGGAATACTGTTTATTAACAAGGGACTAAATTTAAGTCAGGAAATCTTGCCCATTGTCACATAGAACAGGGTTGCATTACAAGTTCTCTTCACACTCTATAGTTGCTCAGTCATTTGAAACAGCATAAAATACATTGTTGCTTAGTTCAAGTTGGACAAAACATTGATCTTAGAGATATTGATCTTAGTGGCATTGATATTAGTCGTATTGATCTTAGTGGCATTCAACTTGGTGGTATTGATCTTTGAGGCATTCAACTTGGTGATATTGATCTTAGTGATATTGATCTTAGTGGTATTGATATTAATGATATTGATCTTAGTGGCATTGATCTTAGTGGCATTGATATTAGTCGTATTGATCTTAGTGGCATTCAACTTGGTGGTATTGATCTTTGAGGCATTCAACTTGGTGATATTGATCTTAGTGGCATTGATCTTAGTGGTATTGATATTAATGATATTGATCTTAGTGACATTGATCTTAGTGGTATTGATATTAATGATATTGATCTTAGTGGTATTGAACAATGTGATATTGATCTTAGTGGTATTGATATTAATGATATTGATCTTGGTGACATTGATCTTAGTATTATTGATAATAATGATATTGATCTTAGTGGTATTGATCTTAGTGGTATTGATCTTAGTGGTATTGATCTTAGTGGTATTGATCTTGGTGACATTGATCTTAGTATTATTGATAATAATGATATTGATCTTAGTGGTATTGCTATTAGTGGTATTAATATTAGTGATATTGATCTTAGTGGTATTGATCTTGGTGGAATTGATCTTAGTGGTATTGATCTTGGTGGAATTGATCTTAGTGGTATTGATCTTGGTGGTATTGATCTTGGTGGAATTGATCTTAGTGGTATTGATCTTAGTGGTATTGATGTGAGTGGTATTGATTTTAGTGGTATTGATGTGAGTGATATTGATCTTAGCAGTTTTGATCTTGGTAGTATTGGACTGAGTGGTATTGATCTTGATAATGTTGATCTTGGTATTATTGGAACACTTGGTCACAGGCCCTGGCTGGAAGGAGGCGGGTCTAAAGTATGAGCAGGGATTCAGATGAATTCACATCCTTTAGCTTCTATTGTTACAGTTATGTTATTTATATTTCCCAACTGAGACTTATCAGAAATCAAATGAAATTTAAATTGTAAATTATTATAAAATAATTGTCAGAAAATTGCATATATCAGCTTTGTTTATTCATGACCTGTTTACTTTGTATTCTCTTTGTTTTCTGGATCAAGTAATCTGGCTCCAGAATGCAAGTCATAAAAACTGCTAGGAGTTGATGAGCTAATGGTATCAGTCCAGCCACTATATAAACTAAATTTGTAGCTTGTCATTAGGATAAATATGGTACATATTAGTTTTACTCATCTAGTAAACATTTTAAGAGTTCTGTGAACAAGTCTAAAATACTTTTGTTAGTATTGCAATTCTTGTGCATGAAGTACTGGGGCATTCTTGTGTATGGATGTTGCACACATGTTCTGTGGTAGTAATATAATACATGTACATTGTAAAACAGAAAGGAAGACATGTAGTTTTATGCATTATGTTCCTTAATATGCCTTTATCTTTCCATTTGTTGCTCTCTCTCTTTCTTTCTCTCTCTCTTCTCTCTCTCCTCTCTCTCTCTCTCTCTCTCTCTCTCTCTCTCTCTCTTCTCTCTCTCTCTCTCTTCTCTCTCTCTCTCTCCCCCTCCTTCTCCTTCTCCTTCTCCAGGACCAGTGCTTTAGTGACTGAGTGGTCTAAGGTGCTCTCCTTTAAAGATCGCCCACACATCTCATCTCTGCCCACTTGGGTTCAAGTCTGGACTCTATTAGTAAGGGTATACAAGAAAACATGCCAGTGGCTGTCCAGGCATTGGTGGTTCATCTTCCACCAAATGTTTTGGCCACATTGCATGGCCTTTTATGTGCTGAAAAATGGCAAATCCCACAAAATCAAAACTATTATTTGTTTTGACTAAAAGTAGTAGAATGTCTTTAGTCTGTAGGAGAATATTTCTTGTGAATGCAATTTACAAGTCGGTTGGTTTTTACCTGTTGCAAATAGATCTGTGTTCTATTCTTTGGTTTTCTGTTTTAATAACATTTGTATTTTTTAAGATCTCAAAGATTAAAGCCAAGATTCTAAAAATATGAAAAGCATAACACACACACAAAATCATAATCATCACTATTATCACCACCACCATCCATCCATCCATCCATCATCCATGTCATCCATCATCATCATCCATTACCATCCATCATCATCATTGGTCATTGGGGTACCAAAGTTGATGTTGCAACCAATTCTCCATTTTACCTGTTCTCTACTGAACTTTGGGATTTTCCATTCCTCTCCACTTTTTAATGTTGTATTCCCATCTCTTTTTCTGTCTGCCTCGAATTTTGTACCCTTGCACTGTGCCTTGCAAGATTGTTTTTCAGTTTATGCTTTTTTACAGTGGTCAAGAGGTCTTCATACAATTTGATGGCTCATTGGATCCTCTTGTGGACTTCTTGGTTGGTTACATGGTCAATGTATGAGTGCCCAAGATCTTGCCGTAGCATCTCATTTCGAAGGTTTGAATCCTTTGTAAATCTGATGTGAACGTCCATGTTTCACAAGAATACATAAAGATGTCAGTCGAGGACATCAGCCTTATTTCGGAACCAAAAACAATGTTGGTATCTTTCCATATTGGTTTCAACCTTGTTATTCTGCTGTTGTTAGGGCAATCCTGCAAAGTAGTTCAGGTTTGGAGTGCTCATCTATGATAATTCATCCCAAGTACTTAAAGCTTGTGACTCTTTCCAGCTTCTGTCCACCGACCTTTATATCTGCACTGATGCCATTGGTGGTGTTTGTCATCATTTTGTTTTATTGCTAATCTCCATACAGTATGCTGTGGAATTAATGTTGAGGGGTTCACTCAGTTCTTTTTAATCTCCTGCTAAACCATCAATATCATCTGCAAAGTGAAGGTTGATGATTTTTCTTCTCTGATGCTGACATTGCCTTTGTAGTCATGCAAGTCATCCTCCATGATCCTTTCCAGGAATATGTTGGAAGAGTGTAGTCTGATTCCAACTGTTTGTTCAAAAAAAATCTTCTTTACTGCCATTGATGAGGACAGCACTGGTGGCTTTGTCATAGAGGTGCTCAACAACCAGCACCAGGTTTGAGCTAATATTGTACTTCCTCATAGTTGCCCATAAGGCTGCATGCCATACACTATAAAAGACTTTTTTGAAATCCATAAAGATGTGGTATAGATTATGTTGATGTTGAAGGTATTTCTCACAAAAGGAGTCTGAGATTGAAGATGTGTTTTGTGGTACTCCTTCCTGCTTGGAAGCCTGCCTGCTCTTCAGCAATAATTTTCTCTGCTTGAGGCTTTAGTCTGTTGAGAATTATCTTCAGCTTGAATTTACTCGGGTGACTGATCAAACTTTTTGGTTCTGTAGTTTTGGCATAGCTGTAGGTTTCCTTTCTTGGGAAGTACAATGACCAGGGATTGAGTCCAGGTGGGACACACACACACAGACACAAATGTAGACTGTCCTAATTATTCATATCTGCCTACACGTTTAGGTCACTACAAATATCAGGCTATGTGGGCCCTAACAGGAGCTCCAGCCCCTTGTGAAGTTTATGCTTTCACACCAGCATGGTTTTAAAATGATCACCATTTTTTTCTGTTTTCGGAAACTATAGTAGCTCAACAGTTTGGTTGGCAGACAGTGACAGAAAGGATTTAGGTTTGATTCCTACTATCAGACTATCACAGGTTGGCCACCTTGTTCTGTCTTTGGGCAAGAAGCTTTACTCCATTTGCCTTGGCACTAAATAATGTGCACATGTTGTACCATAAAAACACTGAACCAAGTCATTCTTGTTAAATGTTAATTTTTGGGTGGGTTGCTTACATAAGGAAAACAAAATGTCTTTAAGTGGGCACTTTGTGCATTTAATGAATCTGTTCTTTGCTAGTGTCTATATAACAAGTGCCAAGCTCACAAGTCTTTCCCAAAATTACCAGCAGATATCAGTGTCTACATTGTATGTTCTACTGGTAATTTCAAACACATCAGGTCCTTTTGTCACCTTGCCTTTTGAGCAATAAATTATTTCCAACAAATACTGACATCTTAAATTTCAGTAGAATGAAGTTACAATCCAAGAAATCTAATTATCTTCTTGAATTTGGTTTCCCTACTAGCATGCCAAATTTAAATTAGCATACACCATACATAAACTCAGATTTTTAGGTTTTAAGCACCTTTTTTTTCTAAAATCATTTGAAGAATATGTTGCCTTATCTTTTGTGTCAGTTGGAATCCTGTTACTGTATGTACTCATAAGATGAGTCCAAATAGAAAATGCACAGATCCGATCTCTCATCACATAATGCAATGGCAGATCAGGTTCTGTGCAGTTTGTAATCAGTGTAATTAGTACAAGCAATATAGACCGGATAGGAAAGTACATTATGCTACAGCAGATCTGGATCTTTCTTTGCAGTTTGACTGAATTTATAAGAGTATATACATTAAGATGGTCCTTGGCATATTTTTCATGCAATATTCTGTTTAGTAATTTTTATTGCTATCTCTTATGTCATCATAAATGTAGTTGAGGTTGAAACTGACAACTGTTGTCAGTTTCATGGAGTACATTATTGGAGCCATGTAATAATGCAGGCTTTTAATGAGATCCTGTATCAAGTTGAGGGACTCCTGCAATGAGCACACACCAAGCATATAGTTGGCACAGGGGATACCAATAATGTCATATTATCTGCAAGCTTGGACTGTTTACGGAATAACATCTTTATTAAAACTGACAGGTATGGAGTGAAGGAACCTGAAAGTGAGGATGTAATGTCTGGTTCATTTTGCCTTACATAATACTGTATGTAGTTTTTTTTCTTCAAATTGCATCCAACTTGCATTCTGCCTGTTGATGCATAAAAATCGACAAATTCAAATGGTTTCATGAACTGACAAAGAGTTTCTTTTTTACACAAATTATAATAATGCATTTTTTACCCAATAACTTGGACAATATGCATTCAACTAGCCCTCAAGGTTCTTGCGATGGTCAAGTAAGTTTTGCTTGCAGGAATGCCCTGGCTCCTTCCTCCCAAACAATTTATAGCCAGTAACTATATAAGTAATATGTCTTGAATATTTGCTTTTTTTTTCTTTCTTTTAAAAAATATTTACCTTTAAAGGATCATTTGTTTGTTTTAACAGAAAAAAAATGATTACAAATCATGACACAGAAAACAGTAACAGTGATTATTCAACTGCTGTTATCCATGCAGGAATATCCCAGCTTCTGGCCAGTCAAGACAAATGCTGAAACATTACAGAAGTTTGCTCTTTTTAATGTATTGCATAGTATTCCTGTTGATAGGGGAATTAATGATATAAAATAATTCAAACTATATGGAATGGGGACTCTATTCGTTGTTCAAGACATTTGCAGAAATAGTTATATATGCAGCATTTCACACTGCTATTTACAAACTTTATTAAGCTTTTTTGTATGTGGCGATTGCAGCTGGCACAGTTCATTATTTTACCATAGAGTAATTAGCCCATGGAGCCTTGTAAAAGTTTGTATAGTGTGGAAAGTGAGGGCATGTTTTCATTAGAAAATGGCATGAAGTAAAGATAAGCTTATAATAGTGGAGTTTTGGTTTATGTACAATGTCTGTTAAAGTTGTTGTCTTTGAGTTTCAAACCAAACAGAAATTTTTCATTGTGAATGAAGAGCTCAGTGTCATTTTCCAATTACTGGAAAAGTGTATTTGCCTGAATGGGGGCTGCAAGGCCCACAAATACGTAGAATGTAAACATTTTATGTAATGTCAGATTCTAATATTTCCAAAGAAAATTGAACAAAAAAAGGTGAAAATGCATTCCATTAGGAAATGTATGGAATATCGAGCTTACAAAATCATGTAAAACACAACACTTGACTCACACTCACCCATGCAAATACAGGCAGTTGTTGTGCCATTATGTTTCATAGGTGACATATTTAGGGAATGTTGGAGATCGATACAGTGTGTAAAAACAGTTAGAACTTTTGATGGTAAGCCATTGCAGTGGCTCAAGTTACCATTTTAACAGCTTTTGATGGTAAGCCATTGCATTGGCTCAAGTTACCATTTTAACAACTATTGATAGTAAGCCATTACAGTGGCTCAAGTTACCATTTTAACAACTTTTGATGGTAAGCCATTGCATTGGCTCAAGTTACCATTTTAACAACTTTTAATGGTAAGCCATTGCATTGGCTCAAGTTACCATTTTAACAACTTTTGATAGTAAGCCATTACAGTGGCTCAAGTTACCATTTTAACAACTTTTGATAGTAAGCCATTACAGTGGCTCAAGTTACCATTTTAACAACTTTTGATGGTAAGCCATTGCAGTGGCTCAAGTTACCATTTTAACAGCTTTTGATGGTAAGCCATTGCAGTGGCTCAAGTTACCATTTTAACAACTTTTGATAGTAAGCCATTACAGTGGCTCAAGTTACCATTTTAACAACTTTTGATAGTAAGCCATTACAGTGGCTCAAGTTACCATTTTAACAACTTTTGATGGTAAGCCATTGCAGTGGCTCAAGTTACCATTTTAACAACTTTTGATAGTAAGCCATTACAGTGGCTCAAGTTACCATTTTAACAACTTTTGATAGTAAGCCATTACAGTGGCTCAAGTTACCATTTTAACAACTTTCGATGGTAAGCCATTGCAGTGGCTCAAGTTACCATTTTAACAGCTTTTGATGGTAAGCCATTTCAGGGGCTCAAGTTACCATTTTAACAACTTTTAATGGTAAGCCATTGCATTGGCTCAAGTAACCATTTTAACAACTTTTGATAGTAAGCCATTACAGTGGCTCAAGTTACCATTTTAACAACTTTTGATGGTAAGCCATTTCAGTGGCTCAAGTTATCATTTTAACAACTGTTGATGTCAGCGATTGCAGTGTCTCAAGTTACCATTTTAACAACTTTTGATAGTAAGCCATTGCAGTGGCTCAAGTTACCATTTTAACAACTTTTGATGGTAAGCCATTTCAGTGTCTCAAGTTGTCATTTTAACAACTTTCGATGGTAAGACATTGCAGTGTCTCAAGTTATCATTTTCACAGCAACAGAAATGTATGAAATACATTAGTCAGATTTCCATTTTTGAAAATGTGAGGAAATTTTATACAAAGTGTTAACCAATTTTGTCATCACACCTGTCTAGCCTTCAGTATGCTCACATTTTGCATTTAAGTCAGTTTTCAGGTTTGAGCATCCGCCTCGAATGCGGGAGGTTGCGGGTACGAACCCTGGCCAAGTCAAACTAAAGACTTTATAAAATGGTACTATCAGCTGCCTCACTTGGCTCTGAGCATTTAAGAGGTCAATGTTAGGACTGGTTGGCCTGGTGTCAGAATAATGTGACTGGATGGGACATCATGCTACATGTCTGCAGCATGATACCACAGACATCACTATAAACTGCCACACTGCAGACATTATGACTGAAACATTGTTAAAACTATGTAAAAACTCTAAATCATGCACACTGTTTTTAGGTACTTAGATAGGTAGAGTAGAACCAGTCTTGAAAGACCACCTTATTTGCCAAAAAAGTATGGCATCTTAAGGTAGGTGGTCTACTGTAACAGGTCATAATTATATATAATCAATAAATTTGTATACTGAGAACCTGGTCTCTCAAGAAAGGTGGTCTCACATAGCTGTGATCTTTCAAGACAGGTTTTACTGTATCAAAAATTGACATCTAGTTGAATTATCAATACTGATTAGCACATTTGAATTGTGCATATGTGTGTGTGTGTGGAGAGAGAGAGAGAGAGAGAGAGAGAGAGAGAGAGAGAGATTGAGATTTCACATCGATACAGGTAGTTGTTTTCATCTCTACTTGAATGGAAATGAAAATTAAGGAAGATATCAAACTAAGATAATTCATCCCACATCATTCCATCATCACTGTATAGAGATAGGACAATTGCCTTTGCAGCATGTTCTCCAAACTGTTGACTCATCAGCTGTAAGGTGACCATCATGGTAATTGGCCTTTATGAAGACCCAAAGGGAAAATAGGCTTCACACTGTACGGAGAATGATGCTGTACAATTAAGACATAGGCCAGTTTCGTTTTTTTCACAAGTATATGCAGTTGTTCTTCCACTTGGCTATCAACTACAAACCAAATATTTTCAAAGATCAGGGTCTACAGTGTTTTTCAAGCAGACAAAAAGATTCAGATCAGATGATGGCAGATGTGGTTCTGTGATGTTTGCAGCTGCGTGTGTGTTACACGAAGTTTAGTAGTTATTCACAAGTTTGGGAAATGATATGGGAATAGACTAATCTGTTAGTGTAATTTCTCAGCTTCTTGGTGTCATCTCTCATATCCCATAAGCTTGGTGGAGAACAGGGGAATCCTCTTTTAATTCTAGAATAAATCATTTGATTAGCAAACATAACTAGTAATGATTTGTCCGCAGTGTTGTGTTTCATAATGTATGACCATTGGTTTTTGTTTTGTTAGCTTTCACATTACTTTTAGCACATTGTTTGGTAGAGTTTAAGTGAGCTAAGTGTATTTCCCATAGACTTCCATTAAGCCGACCTGTGCATGTCTGGATGGGTATTAAACCCAGGACCCTTTGATTAAAAGTATGTCATTCTACCACTTGGCTATGTTGGCTCTCACAGTAATGTAAAACTGTTGTGGAGGATAAAGCAAAATTAAAGGTATTTAGATGATCTCATGATTAAATGAAAACTGTAAAATTAATTTCATTTGTGTATAATGTAACTTTCATAGTTTGCTAAATGCACACGATCAGTTTTAAGTCGTGATGAACAATGACCATTATGTAGGATGTAGGAGCAATGAGACCCCTACCCCAATGCTCAAATAAAAATAAAGAAAAATGTCATTTAGTACTCTTTATAACTGAATGTATTGTATTATATTATATTATATTATATTATATTATATTATATTATATTATATTATATTATATTATATTATATTATATTATATTATATTATATTATATTATATTATATTATCTTCAAATAAGATTGCAGTGCTTATATATATATATATATATATATATATATATATATATATATATATATATATATATATATATAGCTCACAGTTATGGGGCTTGCTTTTGTGCTTTTTGGTGTGAAGATAAGACTTTCATGCCAGACTAGAAAATGGTTGTTGGGTTGAGATGTACAGGTGTTTAGAATGTCTCTTGGTAGGAGATCATCTCTTGCATTAAATTGGCCATCTGTTATATAATACACATGCCTTGTACCAGATTCATAAATCCCTAAATTTGATTGGCTGCCTTGTAAATGCTGTGAACTTATTTTTATTGCTTAAAATTCTTTAAATCTTGAAAATTTCCTTAGTTTATGAAATGGAAAGAACATTTAAATTGGATAAAAATGAATCAATTTTTGAATTTAAAATATTTTTAAATTTATTTTCCAAGATTAATAAATGATATATAAAATTGATTGGTTCAAAAAACAAATAATTACACTTGACAACATTTTCAGACAATATTTTGTGGGGTGATGAGACTCTGAAGGTGCCTTTTCTTGTTCCATTTGGGGGAGGGTTAGTGTACATGAGCCCTAAATATGACATCATACAATAGAAAGCAGGTATTTGGTTTACTCTGTAAGCTTTTAGAACTGAATGAAATTCACATTTTAATAGAACTAAATAGAATTCTCCGAATTTTTTTAATCATTCATCAGGTAAAAAAATGTTTCCTATTGCACTTGTTCTAAAATTTGTGTTGGCAGATTTAATTTTATGAATTGAGAATAATTTTCCAGCTTTAGAATTCCAAATAATTTCCAATAAATGTCTTTGTCCAAGAATTTTGATAACCTCTATATATTTTCAGGAAAAATAAATTATTTTCAACTTGTTACAACATAAAAATACCTTTTGAGCTCTGAAGGTATGAACTACGACTGACAATTACACTACAAAACTTAAAACAGGTAAAACACAATTCAGACCACATGAATACTTAGTCCCAGCAGAGCAAACAAAACTACAAAAGGGCTCTGAGTGGTCTAAAGGGCTGTCCATTATGATCATTGCCATCTCACCTCTGTCCGTGTGGGTTCTAGTCTAGGATTCTGTGAATGTGGATAGGTGAAAAAGCCTGCCAGTAGCTTCTTGTGGGTCAGTGGTTCTTTCCTGGTTTCTTTCTCCACCATTAATACTGGTCACCATGTATAGCCCATTATGTACTGAAAAATGGCATTAAGCCCCAGAACAAGAACAACAGCAACAACAAAACTACAAGTTGGTTATCACATACTCTAGTATAGCCTTAGCTAAAAATACACTGTAGCAAAAAAGAATTGAACTGAATTTTCCAAAAATAAATTTAGTGAATAAAGTAATGATTACAATAACATGTAATGAAATCAAAATAAAATAAAAAAGAATTCAAAACTAACAGGCAAGCAATTAAGTTACATATACTTAACAGTACATCTTTGTACTTGTTAGAGATAGGATGGTAGTAAACGTCAACATTGATGGAGATCTTTTTGAAGTTTTGTCAGCATTTTTGTTCTTTTGCTATTGAATTTCTTGACAAGATCTGGAACATTTCCATACAGAAGTCTTTAAGACATTGCCACTACTTGCATCCGATTGTTTTGCTACGAAATGCACAGCAGCTCTTGTGATTCTTGATGATTATTAGAACATTTTACTGGGTGGGTGTGTGTATATATATATATATATATATATATATATATATATATATATATATATATATATATATATATATATATATATATATATATATATATATATATATAACTGAAAACAACATAAGACCCTGATGGACCATCAGGTAATTTGATTGATTCAGATCTTTCTACTAATTACAATGGCAGATCTGAGTCTGTGCTTGCTGTTGGCCCTATGACCAATGGCCTTTACAGATCACTGACATCTGACCACTGTCCAACTGTACTGGCTGCCATGTATTGTCTGTCTTTTACTGCAAAGTGCATAAAAATCCATAACAATATCAAATGATTGGCCATGGCCTATAACAGAGTGTATATGGAAGTAAGGTTAGTGTGTTCTATATTCACATATTGTCTGAATGCAGGGTATTGCTCCTTTGTCAATAGATGTTGCACATTGTGCCATGTCTCAATGCAGTGTGGCATATGTCATGCAATATTTGTCATTATCTGGTGGCATTACTGTGTTAACAAATGTCATATTTTTCATGCACTCCAGAATGACTAATGTTGATAGGGTGTTTTTGCAAAATGTGCATAAAAGGTAATGTTCACTTTATTTTTGCTCCTGCACTTTACATAGTCGCACTTCATCAGTTTTGAAATTTTTTAAAACTTAACAGATGGGTCATCTTTCAGTGACTTGCATTTCATAATTTCAACATTTTGCCTTTACAATGAATCACACTTCCACATTCTTCTAATTTCTGAAATGATTACATTTTTCATTTTATATATGAATATAAACAAAAGAAATATTGAGCCTGAGCAAGAACTTTCCAGTTATGTTTGAAGACCCAAACATTATTATTCAAATTTTTTATGTGATCTTTACCCAGCATTGCAGGGACCTCAGGTGTGAGAACGCTTGTTAATATTACAACTACTGTAGAACTTCAGGTATCTGGCAGGGTGGTGGACTGAGACCATGAGGATATGAGATAATAGAATATGTACCTTAAATGTATTGAACAGTAAAGTGGGTCATCAAAAACTGATAATATCTACATATGTACATGTACCTGTTTTTAATATTTTGATATACAATGCCCTGGTGGTTAACAGTGTACATTGAAAGTATTGAACAGTAAAGTGGGTCATCAAAAACTGATAATATCTACATATGTACATGTACCTGTTTTTAATATTTTGATATACAATACCCTGGTGGTTAACAGCCTGAGGGTTAACCAAGTGCCTGATAATCAAAGTTCAACTGTACAGAATTTTGTAAATTTCCATCCATTAGGCAACAGACAAATGAACAGGTGATTGTTTCACAATATAATCCAGAATATAAAATGTATTTTACAGATTTTAAAAAACTCCAGGCCTAATCTCAAGTAGAGATAGAACCATGTGATTTACCATTTTAGAAAAATTCCTAGCCACAGTTCATTTTGCTCTATTGGAATGTGTCCATATTGACCTGGACTATTGGCAGCTTTTAATCAACTATTTCCTAACAGACGGAGGTTGGACTACTGTCAAACCCAGTTGCATCTATTTAACATTGATCCTAAATATGTCTAGGCTAGATTTGGTTTGGACTTGCACTCAGACAAGTTTTAAGTGGGCCACCTGTACATCTTTTACTATAGAACAAAAAAAATTCAAATCTACATGATATCTCATCCATGTGCATGATATTTTCACCAAATATTAAAGAGTAATAATTTCAGTTGATAGTTTTTTTTTTCCCCCAAGATGAAAATTGTTGAGTTTTAGTTCTAGTTATTATTCTATGCAGCATTCTTTTTCTTTTTATCTTTCTGATTCAATGGTGTATCTACAATGAACAGATGTACAGATCGTGATGTTGTGACTTCAAGATCAATAGTACAAAGACCTCATCACGTTACATTATGACATTATGATGTGTAGCTGCGTGATTTAAGGCAATGTCTGGTTGAACCACTGCAATTTTCCTAAATACAAGGCTCCATTTGCTCCACTGTTTCTTTGGGAACTAAAGCCAGAAAGGCTAATTCTATTAATTTCACCCACAGCGGAAATACACATTAGTGTTACTGATGAATTTCATCAATAGCACGATCACCTTGGGCATCTGGTATTAACCAGACATGCCAAAGGGTTGCTTTTTAATTATGTTTCTTGTACAAAATGTACATGTATGTATGGGGGCAGTGGCTATGTGTGTGTGTGTGGGGGGGGCAGTTGCCCCTGAATGCCAGATAAATGTGTACTGTTGTGAGCTTAGTTTTTTTTTTGCAGCTGAAATATTTATAGATTTTACCCTGAACCATTGTTTAATGGGGGAAGTTTTCTTCACAAAACTTGTATTCAATAGGAGGGCAGAAAGAGGGAGTTTGCAGTAGATGTTAATATTGTTGTCTGTAACAAAGTACAGAAGAACAATGCCCCAGGGTACCTTGTACCCTTCAACTGTCACTGTATGGGGTTTAGTTAAAATGCCAAGTTACATTTGCAAACCCTTCATCTGTAACTGTATGGGGTTTAGTTACAATGCCAAGTTTCATTTGCAAACCCTTCAACTGTCACTGTATGGGGTTTAGTTACAATGCCAAGTTACATTTGCAAACCCTTCAACTGTAATTGTATAGGGTTTAGTTACAATGCCAAGATTCATTTGCAAACCCTTCAACTGTCACTGTATGGGGTTTAGTTAAAATGCCAAGTTACATTTGCAAACCCTTCCAGTTGTCTCTGTATGGGGTTTAGTTAAAATGCCAAGTTACATCTGCAAACCCTTCAACTGTCACTATGGGGTTTAGTTAAAATGCCAAGTTACATTTGTGAAGCAGTACTGAATGATGAAAACAATATATAACCATTTTTAAAGTGATTTGCAGAGGAAAGGTAATATAATGGCGCTTGAAGTTTTGAAATTGTGTGTGTCATCTTATTTGGCCACTGACCTGTCATACAGCAGCCTGTTGGATATATGTTATTTATCCCAGACTCAATTGTGCTGTTTAATCTTGATTGAATGGAAAAGGAGACTGGTTTTGCATTATAGTATTCATTATTAAACTGTCCATAGTATAGTACTAATTATAATTCTGTTCATGGTACAGTCATTATAAAACTGTTGACAGTACAATACTCATTAACAGTACAATACTCATTATAATGTTGTATATGGTACAGTACTTATCAGAACACTGTCCATGGTACAGTACACCCATTAAACAATAAAGTACAGTACTGATTATAAAACTGTCTATGGTACAGTACTCAATAAAACACTGTACATGGTACAGGACTTAATCATTATAACACTGTCCATGGTACATTACTCTTAAGACTAATGTACAGTACTCAATATAACACTGTACATGGTACAGTATTCATTAAAAAACTGTCCACAATATAGTAATCACCCATTAAAACACTGTACAGTACAGAATTCATTATAAAACTTTTAATGGTACAGTACTCCATCATAGCCTTGTCCATTTTATACTACTCTCAATTTAAAGCTCATTATAACACTGTCCCTGATACTAACTCAAAATACTGTCCTTGGTACTTGTTCATTATAACACTATCCTTGGTACTTGTTCATTATAACACTATCCTTGGTACTTGTTCATTAAAACACTATCCTTGGTACTTGTTCATTATAACACTATCCTTGGTACTTGTTCATTATAACACTATCCTTGGTACTTGTTCATTATAACACTATCCTTGGTACATGTTCATTATAACACTATCCTTGGTACTTGTTCATTATAACACTATCCTTGGTACTTGTTCATTAAAACACTATCCTTGGTACTTGTTCATTAAAACACTATCCTTGGTACTTGTTCATTATAACACTATCCTTGGTACTTGTTCATTATAACACTATCCTTGGTACTTGTTCATTATAACACTATCCTTGGTACTTGTTCATTAAAACACTATCCTTGGTACTTGTTCATTATAACACTATCCTTGGTACTTGTTCATTATAACACTATCCTTGGTACTTGTTCATTATAACACTATCCTTGGTACATGTTCATTATAACACTATCCTTGGTACTTGTTCATTATAACACTATCCTTGGTACTTGTTCATTAAAACACTATCCTTGGTACTTGTTCATTATAACACTATCCTTGGTACTTGTTCATTATAACACTATCCTTGGTACTTGTTCATTATAACACTATCCTTGGTACTTGTTCATTAAAACACTATCCTTGGTACTTGTTCATTATAACACTATCCTTGGTACTTGTTCATTATAACACTATCCTTGGTACTTGTTCATTATAACACTATCCTTGGTACTTGTTCATTAAAACACTATCCTTGGTACTTGTTCATTATAACACTATCCTTGGTACTTGTTCATTATAACACTATCCTTGGTACTTGTTCATTAAAACACTATCCTTGGTACTTGTTCATTATAACACTATCCTTGGTACTTGTTCATTATAACACTATCCTTGGTACTCATTCATTATAACACTATCCTTGGTACTCGTTCATTATAACACTATCCTTGGTACTTGTTCATTATAACACTATCCTTGGTACTCATTCATTATAACACTCTCCTTGGTATTCATTTATTATAACTATCCTTGGTACTTGTTCATTATAATAGTATCCATGATAACTAACTCATAACAATGTTCTAGGTACATGTTCATTATAACACTGTTCTTGGTACATGTTCATTATAACACTGTTCTAGGTACATGTTCATTATAACACTGTTCTTGGTACATGTTCATTATAACACTGTTCTTGGTACATGTTCATTATAACACTGTTCTTGGTACTTGTTCATTATAACACTGTTCTTGGTACTTGTTCATTATAACACTGTTCTTGGTGCTTGTTCATTATAACACTATCCTTGGTACTTGTTCATTATAACACTATCATTGGTACTCATTCATTATAACACTATCCTTGGTACTTGTTCATTATAACACTATCCTTGGTACTCATTCATTATAACACTATCCTTGGTACTCATTTATTATAACACTATCCTTGGTACTTGTTCATTATAATAGTATCCATGATAACTAACTCATAACAATGTTCTAGGTACATGTTCATTATAACACTGTTCTTGGTACATGTTCATTATAACACTGTTCTTGGTACTTGTTCATTATAACACTGTTCTTGGTACTTGTTCATTATAACACTGTTCTTGGTACTTGTTCATTATAACACTATCCTTGGTACTTGTTCATTATAACACTATCCTTGGTACTCATTCATTATAACACTATCCTTGGTACTTGTTCATTATAATAGTATCCATGATAACTAACTCATAACAATGTTCTAGGTACATGTTCATTATAACACTGTTCTAGGGACATGTTCATTATAACACTCTTCTTGGTACATGTTCATTATAACACTGTTCTTGGTACATGATCATTATAACTGTTCTTGGTACTTGTTCATTATAACACTATCCTTCATACTTGTTCATTATAACACTATCCTTGGTTCTTGTTCATTATAACACTGTCCTTGGTACTCATTCATTATAACAAGTGTCCATGATAATTAACTCATAACAATGTTCTAGGTACATGTTCATTATAACACTTTTCTTGGTACATGTTCATTATAGCACTGTTCTTGGTACATGTTCATTATAACACTGTTCTTGATACATGTTCATTATAACACTGTTCTTGGTACATGTTCATTATAACACTGTTCTTGGTACATGTTCATTATAACACTCTTCTTGGTACATGTTCATTATAACACTCTTCTTGGTACATGTTCATTATAGCACTGTTCTTGGTACATGTTCATTATAACACTGTTCTTGGTACATGTTCATTATAACACTGTTCTTGGTACATGTTCATTATAACACTGTTCTTGGTACATGTTCATTATAACACTGTTCTTGGTACATGTTCATTATAACACTGTTCTTGGTACTTGTTCATTATAACACTATCCTTGGTTCTTGTTCATTATAACACTGTCCTTGGTTCTTGTTCATTATAACACTATCCTTGGTACTTGTTCATTATAACAAGTGTCCATGATAACTAACTCGTAACACTGTACATGTTCATTATAATACTGTTTGTGGTGGTACAGTGTTAGTTTGTGGTAGTACAGTATTCATAACACTGTACATGTTAATTATAATACAGTTTGTGGCAGTACAGTATTCATAACACTGTACATGTTAATTATAATACTGTTTGTGGTAGTACAGTATTCATTACACTAAGATTTTGATAGAACAAATTACTCATAAAATATCTTATACTTTTGTTTGTATCAGTACATGTGTTAGTATATTGGTACAGCCATGATCATTTATGTTTAAGACACATGTTAATTTTGATGTATGGTTTGTATAGTCTGAAGTAAAAAAATAATTTGCATTTGTTGCATATAGATGTTAAAGGCATTTGCACTTGGTGAGGTTATTCAGTGGTGGACATGTAGTTTATGGTATTCTGTTTAATATAGTGTAACATCTCTGCCAGTACACATGGATGAAAATATTGCAATATTTTGATTATCATTGCACACAGTCGCTGTCACTATGCCAGTAATGTATGCAATCAGCCAAGTTTTGTTATCATTGCACACAGTTGCTGTCACTATGCCAGTAATGTATGCAAGCAGCCAAGTTTTATTATCATTGCACACAGTTGCTGTCACTATGCCAGTAATGTATGCAAGCAGCCAAGTTTTGTTATCATTGCACACAGTTGCTATCACTAGCAAGTAATGTATGCAAGCAGCCAAGTTTTATTATCATTGCACACAGTTGCTGTCACTATGCAAGTAATGTATGCAAGCAGCCAAGTTTTATTATCATTGCACACAGTTGCTGTCACTATGCAAGTAATGTATGCAAGCAGCCAAGTTTTATTATCATTGCACACAGTTGCTGTCAGTATGCCAGTAATGTATGCAAGCAGCCAAGTTTTATTATCATTGCACACAGTTGCTGTCACTATGCCAGTAATGTATGCAAGCAGCCCAGTTTTATCATTGCACACAGTTGCTGTCACTATGACAGTAATGTATGCAAGCAGCCAAGTTTTGTTATCATTGCACACAGTTGCTATCACTAGCAAGTAATGTATGCAAGCAGCCAAGTTTTATTATCATTGCACACAGTTGCTGTCACTATGCAAGTAATGTATGCAAGCAGCCAAGTTTTATTATCATTGCACACAGTTGCTGTCAGTATGCAAGTAATGTATGCAAGCAGCCAAGTTTTATTATCATTGCACACAGTTGCTGTCAGTATGCCAGTAATGTATGCAAGCAGCCAAGTTTTATTATCATTGCACACAGTTGCTGTCACTATGCCAGTAATGTATGCAAGCAGCCAAGTTTTATTATCATTGCACACAGTTGCTGTCAGTATGCAAGTAATATATGCAAGCAGCCCAGTTTTATCATTACACACAGTTGCTGTCACTATGCAAGTAATGTATGCAAGCAGCCAAGTTTTATTATCATTGCACACAGTTGCTGTCACTATGCAAGTAATGTATGCAAGCAGCCAAGTTTTATTATCATTGCACACAGTTGCTGTCAGTATGCAAGTAATGTATGCAAGCAGCCAAGTTTTATTATCATTGCACACAGTTGCTGTCACTATGAAAGTAATGTATGCAAGCAGCCAAGTCTGCTCATTACACATTAATTTATTGAACATACTATAAGGGGTCTGTTCATTGCACATTTTTTTTTATTGAAACATACTTTAGGGTTTTTTGATAGACATCCATCTTTTGAAGCTGCATTATATAAGGGGTCAGTTTCAAGACTGTTCTCATATGAATCTGTCCCCTTTTAAAATTTACAAATCCAGCATTATGGAAATAGCAGAGAGGGGAATTCACCCCTAATTCTGAAAGAAAATAATCATTGTTTTTAATAGTGTGCTAAATTATCCAGTGTTATCTATTTGGTATTCTTGTTTCATGATGTCCTGATAGCTGGTAATGGGAAGGAGGACTGATGTTTCCCCAAGGATTTGAGAGGTTGCATGTTTATTGTTGTTTTCATCCTGCCTCACAGTTGGAGGCAATCACTCCCAGTAAAGATGTCTAAAGGTGTCAAATTCACAGTAGATGCCCAGTGGGGTTCCAAGTAACTGCCTTATCCACACCTTAACATGCCTTTAAATTGATTGTTGGAACTAGAAGTGAAACTGTTAATGCACAATACAGCTACTTTTTCTTAATGTATATACATGAAGAAATGTGTATTTAATAAAGACTGAATGCATTTATGGATTGATTGAATGGATAGATTGAAGAAAGAAAGGACAGATAGATTAGGGTGGATGAATGGAATGACAGATGAATGAATAAATTGACTGATAAATGAATGGAACCTGGAAGTCTTGAACATTTTTGAAGTAGCTTGACACAGTATTTAATTTAGGTCAGCATTATCAGATGAAAATGTTTTTATTAAAGTTCCTTTTGTATTGTGGTCCTCCATTTGTGTTATCAGTTCTTTCTGTTGTCAGTTTCATTCGTGTTTCTTGTTAATTTCACGTGTGATTTATATTTCCTAGGAGTATTGTTTGATGGACAGGAGGAAGGAAATGGACTTGCTACAATGCGTGGCTTTGTCAAGCTAATGTCCATGACACATCTTTGAAATCAATTGTTCTCTGGAGAGTGAAAGTAACAAAACAATGCAGATTGAAAAACACTCTTTACAAAAGTTATCGTGATCAGTAACAGCAATAAAGATAATGTCTCAGTGATCAAACAATACACTTTTGGACTTGGTGACTTTCATGTTTTCACTAGATCCTTCCTTAAAATAGAACTGTTGTATTAAGGTCAACATAAATATCACCCTTGTATTCTCCATAGCATTGCCCAGAAATATTTTCTCTGTGAAGACTACAATACATACCAATTTAACTGGAATTAACCAATGTGTGAAACAATTTCCTAGATAGTCTCAGCCATACAGTATGCATCATGCACTGGAAATATCAATATTGGAAATTATCTATTTGAGATGCGTGCCAACAACTTGACGGTAGGATCATAAGAGAGGAGTGAAGTCGCCCAAATCCTCTTAACTTGGCCTGTATGATATTTCTAATTTTAAGCAATAAAACATTGCACCAGCCAATCAATAGCATTTACCCAATGATTTTTCTTGGTTATTGATTGAAAGACATTGCATTCTATTTTGCCTTGCATCACTTGTAAAAAAAACCTGCAGTTATCCTTTTCGACCCATTTTGTTTGTGGCAGATAATTACTGGGTGTTGGAGGAGAGGGAGGGATCAAAATGGCTAAGACTGATGAAGATGGTGGGATAAGTTCATAAACGTGCATTAGTTTTCACTGTAAATGGATGACTGTTGCAAACCCCCATATTTCACATGGTTCAATCTTAATGCAGACCTAATGATTAGATTATAGAATTGTCTGGCTTCTGATAAATGTCTTTGTAAAAGTTTGCCAGTATAAAAATGGTAAGATTGCATTCTTTATTTAAATTATATTTTGTTCTAATTCCTTAGATGGCTGGATTTCTACAGTGTATAAAATGTTCCCTAATCCTGAGAGCATTGATCCAAATCTACCATCTTGCTTGAAGGGGTGGGGGGCGGGAATTTATTTGAATAAAATGTTTGACCTCCAAATAGTTTGAAATCCATTATATTACTTAAAAATTACTTGTTCAAAATAAAATCCCTGCCTGCCCCCCCCCATCCATTAAATCGATTGCCCCTGATGTGTTTGCAGACCAAGGCCTGTGTTCTATGTTCTAGACAGTGATCGAACTTGTACACTGGATTCGTTGATTTCCAATAGATCTATAACACTTTTTGGGAATGCTAATGATTGTAAGAAATTAAATGAGAAAATGTCGCACAAAACCAATAAAAATAATACAAAATCAGCATCTTGCACAGTCAGCACAAATACATGTTTGCATTATTTACACATTTTTCCCCATTATCACAGAAATTAGGTCACTGCAATAATATTTCTTGTTTCCCATAGATATGCATAACCTGTCATTCTGAAGCAGAATAAGTGTCTAAGAAAGGTGACCCAACATGTCTTCATACCATTTGAGGAAGCCATATGTAATGGGAGGTAGTCTGTATGGCCATGTCATAATCAGAGGTAGTCTGTATGTCCATTTTGTAATGGGAGGTAGTCTGTATGGCCATATCATAATGGGAGGTAGTCTGTATGACCATGTCATAATCAGAGGTAGTCTGTATGGCCATTTTGTAATGGGAGGTAGTCTGTATGGCCATTTTGTAATGGGAGGTAGTCTGTATGGCCATATTGTAATGGGAGGTAGTCTGTATGGCCATATCATAATGGGAGGTAGTCTGTATGACCATGTCATAATCAGAGGTAGTCTGTATGGCCATTTTGTAATGGGAGGTAGTCTGTATGGCCATTTTGTAATGTGAGGTAGTCTGTATGGCCATATTGTAATGGGAGGTAGTCTGTATGGCTATATCATAATGGGAGGTAGTCTGTATGGCCATGTCATAATGGGAGGTAGTCTGTATGGCCATGTCATAATGGGAGGTAGTCTGTATGGCCATGTCATAATGGGAGGTAGTCTGTATTGCCATGTCATAATGGGAGGTAGTCTGTATGGCAATGTCATAATGGGAGGTAGTGTGTATGGCCATATCATAATGGGAGGTAGTCTGTATTGCCATTTTGTAATGGGAGGTAGGCTGTATGGCCATATTGTAATGGGAGGTAGTCTGTATGGCCATGTCATATTTGCGGTAGTCTGTATGGCCATGTCGTAATGGGAGGTAGTCTGTATGGCCATGTCATAATGGGAGGTAGTCTGTATTGCCATGTCATAATTGGAGGTAGGCTGTATGGCCATGTCATAATGGCAGGTAGTCTGTATGGCTATATCATAATGGGAGGTAGTCTGTATGGCTATATCATAATGGGAGGTAGTCTGTATGGCTATATCATAATGGGAGGTAGTCTGTATGGCCATGTCATAATGGGAGGTAGTGTGTATGGCCATATCATAATGGGAGGTAGTCTGTATTGCCATTTTGTAATGGGAGGTAGGCTGTATGGCCATGTCATAAAGGGAGGTAGTCTGTATGACCATATTGTAATGGGAGGTAGTCTGTATGGCCATATCAAAATGGGAGGTAGTCCGTATTGCTATTTTGTAATGGGAGGTATTCTGTATAGCCATGTCATAATGGGAGGTAGTCTGTATGGCCATGTCATAATGGGAGGTAGTGTGTATGGCCATATCGTAATTTGAGGTAGTCTGTGTGGCCATATAATGGGAGGTAGTCTGTATTGCCATATTGTAATGGGAGGTAGTCTGTATGGCCATATCAAAATGGGAGGTAGTCTGTATTGCTATTTTGTAATGGGAGGTATTCTGTATAGCCATGTCATAATGGGAGGTAGTCTGTATGGCCATGTCATAATGGGAGGTAGTGTGTATGGCCATATCGTAATTTGAGGTAGTCTGTGTGGCCATATAATGGGAGGTAGGCTGTATGGCCATATTGTAATGGGAGGTAGGCTGTATGGCCATATTGTAATGGGAGGTAGGCTGTATGGCCATATCATAATGGGAGGTAGGCTGTATGGTCATTTTGTAATGGGAAGTAGGCTGTATAACCATATCATAATGGGAGTTAGTCTGTATAGCCATATGTAATGGGAGGTAGTCTGTATGTAAAATCGTATTTGAATTGGTTGGAACAAGCCAGGAGTGTATTGCCATTGACCCCATTAAACTGTATGTGGAGTGTATCATCATTGAACTGCTACATTTTAAATGGGGTTTATCATCATTGACCTCATAACATTTTATAAGGATTGCATCCTTATTGACCCCAATTCATTTTATATGTTGGGTATGGTCAATGAACCCATTTCATTTTATATGGTGGGTATCATCATTGAAGCCATTACTTTTGTATGGTGGTGATGTCATTGACCCCATTACATTTTGTATGGCAGTTAGCCCATTTGCCCCATTACATTTTATAACATGGGGAAGTCATCATTATGTCTGGTATGTCATTGCAGCTATGCATTTGTGTTTTGCTTTTTTGTTTCTTTTTATGCAGTGAATGAATAACATATTGAGAAAATATAATTTCTGTTTAAAATATAACACTTCTTGAAAACTTGTAGAAGGTTTTAAAAACCCATTAAAAAGTCTTTGAAAACTTGTTGAAAAGCCCTTGAAAACCCAGTAAAAAGTCCTTTGAAAAACATTCTTGAAAGCCATTTGTAGCATGAGTTTCTTGCTGACCTGTTTTCTTTTTTGTTGTAGGTTAGGACATTATTTGTAAGTGGGCTTCCCATGGATGCCAAGCCTCGAGAACTCTACCTTCTTTTCAGGGCATATAAGGTAAGAGATGGAACACTGTGTTTATGCCATCTTTACTGTGGTATGCTTACTGGTGTATAACAGTTTCTGCAGTGAATAATGTCCATCCACAATTGTCAGTCATATAGTGCACTTACAGTTGAGGTTTTGTACATTTCAGCTTAAAGGTATGAACATGATCACAGGTGAATTATGACACCTGTGTTGTATTGATACTTTCTGATGTTGGATTAGTGTTGTAAATGGCAATTGTGTCTTTAACACTTTCTATCTAGCATTTAACAAACATTTATTTTTGCATCATAAGATAAATATTGTACAGAATTCAATTATGTGAATTTATTACATGTACAATATAAATTTTCTTATTTTCTTTTTTTTTTAGTTGCTCTAAATTAGAAATTAAAAATGACAAGCAAATGACCCAATATAACTGATTGTTCTTTGGAAAGAAAAAGACTCACCAATCTTTGAATTCAAATGTCATTTAAAATATCAGTTTTTAATGAAGCCACACAAGTTGATATCCACTGTAACTATTATTATTTGTCATTCTTCTGTACCATACATACCTGCCCATGTGTTGGTAATTACGAACTACTACATTGACCTTGATATGCTGTTCCATGATGTACTGGCCAATCTGGGTAGATGGGGTGTAACCAAAACATGACTTCAATGGTGCATTATGTAGTTAGACCCGACTTATAAAGTTGCAAGATTAGTGCCTTTAAAATCTTTTGGAATGAATACCACCTTGAAAAACTGCATAATTTATACTTGCTTGTGAATTGCATCCAACTACAAACTTGACAGATCCAGATGCTTGTGCATTTTGTAATGACAGATCAGGTCTGTGTTGTTTCCAGGTAAGATAAGTACCTTATTTACTTCAGTAATTTTTGAATCTTCAGGAAAATGTAAAGTAATCTGTCACTAATATGATGGAAATTGTTAATTCAGCAATCTGTCACTGATATATTGGAAAATTTAGATTCAGCAATCTGTTACTGATATATTGGAAAATTTATATTCAGCAATCTGTCACTGATATATTGGAAAATTTAGATTCAGTAATCTGTCACTGATATATTGGAAAATTTAGATTCAGTAATCTGTCACTGATAGGCTAGAATATGTGATTTTAACCATAATAAAATGTCTTTCATTGAGGTATTTATTATTGATAGTAATTCATGTTATTGGCTGATAACTTACATTGTAGAAACATAATCATAGAATATTTATCCATTGACTGTAATATTGCATTCCCTTTCATTTTTCATGAACTGATAAATACACTGGAATTAGTTGTAATTGTCCTTAATACCAAGACTTTTATGTGTACTTTTACAAATATCTATTCTTAAAGATCCATTTAAAATATCCAGTACTTCCTCACTGTTGTGTTTCTTATTATGTACCATTAACATTATAATGGAATCACTAATAGGCAGACTAACTGCAAGATGGCTATGTGGCTTTTAAGGACAGTGTTATGATGGGGGAGTACTATGCAGTGTTCCCTCATAATGTCATTGGGAGCCATTCAGTATATTCATTTATAGTGTTATCACCTTATAATGAGGTACACTATGCATGCAGTTCCACAAGTAAATAATGAATGCATGAGTATATAATAGGAATGGTTTTACTGTGAATGACCCTGTAGTGACTGAGTACTTATTTTAACCCATAATTTACTTGTGTACCACATAAGTGAGAAATGAATAGGGCATGCATATTACAGTATAATGCATAGGTATATTGCTATGTAACTTATTTTCATTAGAATTTTTCTTACTCAGTGGAAACCTTTCACAAAAATATTAACTTGTGTAAAGTTATTGCTTACTGCAAAAGTGATGATTACATTATGACGTCAATATGGCATTGTTACCTAATCATGCTATGAAATCTGGAAGAGATTGGTCATAAAATCATGTGATCATTACCTTATGACATCAATATGAAATTTTGAAGAGAACTAAAATAAGTAAAGACACCTTATTTTTAAATCAGTGAAAATGCCAAAAATTAAATTGGTAAATTTTAATTTAATTCAGTAAAGACAACCTAATTTTTAGTTTTAAATTTTAAATTTTCAATCTTTCTAGAGAAATAATTTTCAATCTGTCAAGGCACCTAATTTCCATTCTGTCACTACTTCAAATTTTCATTCTGTAACATAGGTATATAGTGCACTGCATTAACAGGATCCCATTGGTTGGTTAAATCTTAACAAGCCCTTGAATTTAAAAGTTGCTTTGAATAGTTCTGGAATATGCAGAAAAATCTAACAAATTTCCAAACAAATGCCCAATTATTTTTTTTGAGGGAATTCAGAATGTTTAAACTCAGTTTGAATATGACTTTTTTATTAAGAATTTTTGTTATTTCATTTCCCCCAACATAAAATGGCATAAAATTGTTTAGCTGAAACAAAACACATCACTCATTAACAGATCGCCTGCTGTTTCCTTTACAATAGTAGTGTAGTTGAGAACACAGTACCTGTGTGGAGTGAAGAACAAAGTTAAGTATGTAGCAGTTTCATTTAAAACTTTTGAAGACAGTGAATCTCCTTGAAAAGACATGAATAAACCCCACCCCCAGGGCTGAATGGGCCTTCTTACCTTATGTAGTCTTGTATTTTTCAGGTCAAACTGCAACCTGCACATATCTGTTGTAATTTGCCCTCTCAATATGTATTGAAGTAATTCATTATCTATTGAAGTAATTCATTATCTATTGAAGTAATTCATTATATGTATGAAAAAGTCTTTATCTGTTGAAGTAATTTATTATCTATATGAAGTAATTCATTATCTATTGAAGTAATTTATTATCTATTTAGGTAATTCATTATCTAATGTCTAAAATTAAAAGTACAGGACTTGTTCATTAGTGATTTAACAAAAAGTGTTTCAGTGTTATGATGTAAAAATACATCCAGCTGGAAACTAATATTGAGGCTACATATTGAAGTGTCAGAATCAGATAGACTTTGTTTGCCTTGGATACCAAAAAAAAAAAATAGAACAGGTCCTGATATGCCAATTCATTATTCAGCAGTATACGTTAGCTTTTTGCCATTTGGTGTATTTGATCCTATGGTCAGTGCAGACTATATGAAATGTAAACATCCTAAATTGTCCAATTATACTTCTATCAGGTTCTATCATCATTTTCTTCCAACTTTTTGCCATAATTATGGAGACTCCTGAATGATAAATGTATTTTGGCTTATCTGATTTAAAGTCATTCCCTGAGTTTCATAATCAATTCTAATCAATCTTTGATAAATCTTCATTAATAATTCTCTTTAAAACCCTCTGTGGATTGTATCCTCTCCTGATCTGATCAAATAAAACATTTTTCTAAAACTTGAGTGAAAATAATTCAATTGTTGAAGAAAGCTTAAATTTTCAAAGTTATCCATTCTGTCTTGGTAACAAGATTGTTTTTTCCATTTCTTTCGGTGTCAATAATGTTTTATTCACTTCATTGGCATCTATAATGTTTTATCCATTTATATTGGTGTTATTGGTGTCAGTAATGTTTTATCCAGTTTTATTGGTGTCAGTAATGTTTTATCCATTTCTGTCGGTGTCAGTAATGTTTTATCCAGTTTTATTGGTGTCAGTAATGTTTTATCCATTTTTATTGGTGTCAGTAATGTTTTATCCATTTCTGTCGGTGTCAGTAATGTTTTATCCATTTCTGTCGGTGTCAGTAATGTTTTATCCATTTCTGTCGGTGTCAGTAATGTTTTATCCATTTCCATTGGCTTCCATAATGTTATATACATTTCTATCTTTGTTAGTAATGTTTTATCCATTTCTGTCGGTGTCAGTAATGTTTTATCCATTTCCATTGGCTTCCATAATGTTATATACATTTCTATCTTTGTTAGTAATGTTTTATCCATTTCTGTCGGTGTCAGTAATGTTTTATCCATTTCCATTGGCTTCCATAATGTTATATACATTTCTATCAGTGTCTCTAATGTGTTATCTAATTTTATTGGTGTCAGTAATGTTTTATCCATTTCTATCAATGTCAGTAATGTTATATCAATTTCTGTCAGGGTGTTATATCCATTTCTATCAGCATCCATTATGTTTTATCCATTTCTACAGGTGTAAGTAATGTTAAATCCAGTTCTATAATCATCCATAATGTTATATCTATTTCTTTAATCTCTGCAATGTTATATCCATTTCAATTGACTCCATAATGATAATCTAGAGATATTTGTGAGGAATCCAATCTTGTTAGTGATGTCAGATGAGTCTGTTTTACAAACAGGTGAACTGTACATGAAAGATGTATCAATCAAATACAAATCAAAATCAAGCCAATCATTAAAAAATGGCTCACTCCTTCATTTCCTGGCACAGAAATAACATTACAAAAGTGTATCACTTTGAGACAGGTTCAAACCACAGAGGTTCCTGGAGAAAACTCAAGTTTAAATGTAAATGCATGGGAATGATTCTTTAACATTTTCTGAAGAAAACTAATTTTGTATGTATTATGAACTACATTGTATAATCTTTAAGGACATAAATCTCTACTTAGTTTATGATGTAATAAATTTTGGTATTCTTCCTTTGAAAAGAAAACTTGAACAGCTGTAATGCTTACAGAGTCTTTCCTGGTTGTTTTATGCCATTTCACAGTATTACTTTTAGTTTGTGCCCTCATAGGTCACAGTGCCACACTGACTGCAGAGGATTCTATTATCTTAGTTACAGTGCATTGCAGGAGAGCTGCATTTGTTATGGGTGATTAGAGTGGTGGGGAATCAGCACATCTCTTTTTGATTGACGTGAAAAGCAATCAAGTTTACATTACAACTGAAAGGTACAAGTGGGCTTACACATTTTACAAAGCAGGTCACTTTGATCTATGTTTCAAATGTTGCTGATAGCTATCAGGTTGCTGTGATGATGCCAGCAACATCTTAAAATGTCATTCTCAATATCATGGTCTAAATTGAAATTTGAAATCCCATTATATTTTCTGCTGCTCTCCATATTCTGAGTGTGGCAACATTGGAAATTTTCTTCTTGGCAAATTTTCAGTTCTTCAAGGTTTGTATTTCCATTGATGATTTCTAGGAAATGCCACTTTACAAGTAAGTATCTTTTACTACTTACATTTGATTATTTAATTACAAGATTACTTTCCAGGGTTATGAAACTGCGTTATTAAAGATGATGGGAAAACCAGGGAAAAACAATAGTGTAAGTAGGTCCAAGCTGCAGTCCCATAACAGATGCACCAATGCTATAGCAACACTGTTGTCGTAGTAACATCACCAATGTGTGGTAATCACAGTATTCTGCTAAAGACACATCACCCTTAGTTATTAATTTATTTGAATGATTATTATTAATCCATATTGTAAACAGTATTGTATTCAGTGTGATATGAAGTATCATACACAATTATAAATGTAATATACATATAACCAGTCATATCTGTTGTATCCATGAAAGACACTCAACCTTGACCTATAACCCTTGATGTTATGGTCATAGAATTGAGTAAATTGTATGCTTGTGTGATTCAGTAGCCTTATTTAATGATAATGTTAGCCTGCTTAATAATAGATTTATTGACATACCTCTGGAAATATGGCTAGATTTCATCATTTCTGTGTTTATTTGTGGCTATATCTTTACTGTTGTTTTTGCTAGTAGATGGAACAGTTGAGCTACAGTAACCTGTTTTCTTGTCATTTTATGGTCATTTGACATCTTTAGATAAGCTTCTAAAAATGTCTGAACCATGCAGGTGAACACAACAGTAAATGCAAGGTTTGGCCAGAGTAAAGCATGTTTGTGTTTGTTTTTTTTGGTTTTATTTCTGTCCAGCAATCCTTCTGTACATCTATCCTTAAAGCAGTAACACTGCATTTGCAATTCATGTTTGGTCATTATTTGAGATAAACATTCACAACTGGAAACTAAGTCACCATTACTTAAAAGCTCATGTTTTGTAATCCAGTTTTCTTGTTAGTTGGGGTGGGTCGGATGGGCATGGTGGGGTGGGTCATTACCAGATACACATTACTTTGATCTCCATAAAATAAGAACAGGTTCGAATAATTTTCTAAATTGCCTAAAAATAAGATTTTTAGAATTTCTTTTTGGGAGAAAGAAATGATGAATTAATCACTGTTGTATCTAATGATGAAAAAGTGGTAATTTTCAGAAAAATTGACACATACCGTATATACTGGCAAATCATTCCAACTGCAAACAATATAGACCCTGTTTTGCCATCACATAATTCCATGGCAGATAAACGGTCTGTATTGATGTTTGTTTTACTGATTACTAATAACAAAACTGCACAGACTGAGATCTGCTGGTGAATTGTGCTATGGCAGATCTGGGTAGGTGCATTTTGGAGTTGAACTCTACCTGTAAGCAAGTATATATGGTTTGTTTGAAGAGGTATGACAAATACTCTATGAAACAAGCTTCTGACAATGCTTATTAGCCCATCTTTCAGACTAATTTTGAGTTCTTTTAACAATGCATGAGATTTCACATCACTTTTCACAGCACCGTTTGTTGTTATAGTCATAATTTCCATTGTTTCCAGGGATACGAAGGCTCACTACTTAAGGTCACGAATAAAAATGGCAAAAACACATCCGTAAGTATTGACTGTATATTAGATCTGTATGCCTGAAATGACACCTTTGAGAATAGATTGTCTGAAATTCATATTTCTGAATTGGGCCAAACCCCAAGAAATCAATTGATTGGTGTAAAAGAACATTAGATACTACTGCAAGTGTTATGATTATAATGTATGTATGTCATATATGTATGTATGTACACATACCCCCACACACCACCAACACCAAATATTGTGTCCTTATATAACATAGTGTTATTCAGAATTTAATTGTAATTTATTAATTATGAACTTGTCCATTTATAAGGACCATCATTATAACATATCTGTCCCAAGACCCTTCATTATGAAAATGTGTCCTTATATAACATAGTGATAAGGCCAATTATCATAGCATAATAATTGTCCCATGACCCTTCATTATGAATATGTGTCCAAATTATAAGGTCCATCATTATAGCATAATAACTGTCCCAAGACCCTTCATTATGAACATGTCTTGTTATAAGGCCCATCATTATAGCATAATAACTGTCACAAGACTCTTCATTATGAACATGTCCAGTTATAACGCCCATCATTATAGCATAATAACTGTCTTAAAACCATTCATTATGAACATGTGTCCATTTATAAGGCCCATCATTATAACATAATTCCTGTTATATGGCCCATCATTACAAGATAGTCATAGTTAATAGGTGAATAGTTTTTGAATCCAATTAATAATAATAATAATAATAATAATAATAATAATAATAATAATAATAATAATAATAATAATAATAAAAATATAAACTTTATTTTGAGGGTAACTATATTATAGTATTTTCTTCCTTGAGTTGCTTAGGATTATGTAGTAGTAGTAAAACTGTATGATTTAAAATTCATAAGGGTGACCTGACTATAAGGTAGTACACTCTGATCTTCCATGGAGAGTGTTTTAATGAGGGTTTTTGTGTGTTATAATGAGATGGCTTTATGTGTTGCAACTAAGATGCAATTAATTTCGTAATGAGAACTTCCTATTAGTGTAATTGTAAATTTAGGTATCTTGAATTTTTTATGATTTTTAAACATCACAAATGTATTTTTTTTAATAACATGTATTCGTTGTCAAATCCTTTGAACTTTTCTACAGAAAAGTTAATGTGAAAATTAGTTTTGGAAAAAGACAGAAAAGTTAGTGAGAATTATTTGTGAAAGATAGAAATAACAATTGACATATTGCTTAAAAACAAAATTCAAAATGACAGCTTATGCAGTTATGGCATTTTGTCATTTAATTTTACATTTTGATGATTTGTTATTTGAATCACAAAGAAAATGTACAGTTTTAAGTAACCAAAAATATACCAATGTATGATTTAAATATCCCCTCTCCCTCATGTTTGGTGAGTGCTAAGTATGTTTGTTCAAATCTAATATCAAAAGCAAAATATTCGTTAACTTGTTAAGTTTTTAATTGTGACATAAGACATATAGAAATTACATGGTTATTGCTGTTAATACCACTGAAAACCAGACACCATGATTAAGGTCTTAATTTTTGGATTATGTCTTTGAATTTTACATTACCAAGCAAGTAATTAGTTTGTGATAAAAATGCAACCCATTCTTCCACTGTGGCCTACATGCAAGTAAAATATTTCCCTTTCTCCCACTGTGGCATACCTGGAAGTAATAAACATACAACCCTTTCTCCCACTGTGGCATACCTGGGAGTAATACACATACTACCCTTTTTCCCACTGTGGCATACCTGGAAGAAATAAACATACAACCCTTTCTCCCACTGTGACATACCTGGAAGTAATAAACATATAACTTTTTCTTCCACTGTGACATAACCTGGAAGTATTAAACATACAACCCTTATCCCACTGTGACATATCTGGAAGTAATAAACATACAACCCTTTCTCCCACTGTGGCATATCTGGAAGTAATAAACATACAACCCTTTCTCCCACTGTGACATACCTGGAAGTAATAAACATACAACCCTTTTTCCCACTGTGGCATACCTGGAAGAAATAAACATACAACCCTTTCTCCCACTGTGACATACCTGGAAGTAATAAACATACAACCCTTTCTCCCACTGTGACATACCTGGAAGTAATAAACATACAACTTTTTCTCCCACTGTGACATAACCTGAAATTAATAAACATACAACCCTTTTTCCCACTGTGGCATACCTGGAAGTAATAAACATACAACTTTTTCTCCCACTGACATACCTGGAAGTAATAAACATAGAACCCTTTCTCCCACTGTGGCACACCTGGAAGAAATAAACATACATCTATTTCCCACTGTGGCACACCTGGAAGTAATAAATATACAACCTTTCTCCCCACTGTGGCATACCTGGAAAAAATATCCTTTTTCCAACCGTGGAATAAATGCAAACCTTCCTTCTGCTGTGGCAAATGTGGAGCAAAGAACAACACTTTCTCCCACTGTGGCATACCTGCAAGTAAAATACAACCCTTTTTCCTGGTGTGGCATAACTGCAAGTAAAATACAACTCTTTCTCCTGTTGAGGTATTCCTGGAAGTAAAATACAACCCTTTCTCCCATTGTGGCATTAACTTCAACTCAAATACAACCCTTTATCCCACTGTGGCATAACTGCAACTCAAATACAACCCTTTCTCCTGTTGGAGGTATCCTTGGAAGTAAAATACAACCCTTTCTCCAAATGTGGCATAACTACAACTCAAATACAACCCTCTCTCCCACTGTGGCATAACTACAACTCAAATACAACCCTTTCTCCTACTGAGGCATTCCTTGAAGTTAAACCCTTTCTCCCACTGACATAACTGCAAATATGAACAAAAATGTCTCATATTCTTCCATAATGGCATACATAGGAAAACAAAAGATGTCATGCTATCTCATGAAACGCATTATCCTAATGATGACAAAATTGCATAAATCATGTTATCCTATGATAAAATTGTATAAATCATGTTATCCTAATGATAAAATTGCATAAATCATGTTATCCTAATGTTAAAATTGCATAAATCATGTTATCCTAATGATAAAATTGCATAAATCATGTTATCCTATTCATGACAAAATTACATGAATCATGTAATCCTATTCATGACAAAATTACATGAATCATGATGACAAAAGATTTTGTTTGAAGCTTTTTATGCTAGCTATTAAATGCAATATCTTCAACAAGATTTATTGGAAGTTCATGATCTTTAATCAAAGGTGCCATTGATGGAGTAATTAATAGAGTACTGTACACATTATGGAATACTGTACAATTACTTAATTAGTATAAGGTTCAGTGTTCTTTTAACATGTACACAATTTTCTATTATTCAGGTGATTTTTATTTGAATATTTATTCACTCTGACCTAATATAGGTGATATTTATTATGTCCCAATATATGAGATATTTATTGAATATGACCTAATATAAGAGATATTTATTCAATACATGAGGTATTTATTATGCTCTAATATGGGATATTTATTCAGTATGACCTAATATATGGATAATTATTCACATATGACCTATATAGGAGATATTTATTGAATGCAACCTAATACAGGATATATTTATTCAGTACGTCCTAATACATGAGGTATTTATTGAGTATGACATAATATAGGAGATATTTTTTAATATGACCCAACATAGAAGAAGCACAAGTTCTAATTTGCTCATTCATGTTTCATCCATCTTTTCATTCATTCATTCATTCATTCATTCATTCATTCATTCATTCATTCATTCATTCATTCATTCATTCATTCATTCATTCATTTCTTTAAACATCTGCATGCATTCTTTTACATTGATGTGAATAGAATGCATTTGAAAGAAAATACAGGAACAAATGCTTGGCTGTGCAATGATGCATCAAAGATTGGAAATATTTCCACATTTCTTGAAGACACAGTGTAGCTTTTTCTATAGATTTTGGTCTTTAATTGCTAGCAGGAAAAATATATGTGGAACATAATTCTAAGAATTAGACATCATCAATGCAAAAAATATTAATGGTGTCCTAATTTTAGGAAGCCATTTCCATTGGTAATCTGATGCATGCGTTTCATGATGAAATTCCGATGAAATTCTTCGCCAAGTGCTGTATTATTTGGTTGGGGTTTCATATTTTAGTACTATTACCCCCCCCCAACCATCATAATTAATTTTTGTTCTTTATTTCATTGATAATATTTTGTGTTTAAGATTATTGTTTACCTTGAACTATTTAGACTGTTCAAAATACATGTAGTATGAAAATGTACAAAATAACATGGTTTACTGAATTAATTTACAGTAATGCATGTATGGGTATTTTTAATTTGCAGTGAATTTACATGAGGGTATTAATAATTTTCAGTGAATTCACTAAATGGTACTCTTACAGTGAATTCACTAAATGGTACTCTTACAGTGAATTCACTTAATGATAATCCTAATTTTCAGTGAATTCACTAAATGGTACTCTTACAGTGAATTCACTAAATGGTACTCTTACAGTGAATTCACTTAATGATAATCCTAATTTACAGTGAATTCACTAAATGGTACTTTTACAGTGAATTCACTTAATGATAATCCTAATTTTCAGTGAATTCACTAAATGGTACTCTTACAGTAAATTTACTTAATGATAATCCTAATTTACAGTGAATTCACTAAATGGTACTCTTACAGTGAATTCACTTAATGATAATCCTAATTTTCAGTGAATTCACTAAATGGTACTCTTACAGTGAATTCACTTAATGATAATCCTAATTTACAGTGAATTCACTAAATGGTACTCTTACAGTGAATTTACTTAATGATAATCCTAATTTACAGTGAATTCACTAAATGGTACTCTTACAGTGAATTCACTTAATGATAATCCTAATTTACAGTGAATTCACTAAATGGTACTCTTACAGTGAATTCACTTAATGATAATCCTAATTTACAGTGAATTCACTAAATGGTACTCTTACAGTGAATTTACTTAATGATAATCCTACAGTGAATTTACTAAATGGTACTCTTACAGTGAATTCACTAAATGGTACTCTTACAGTGAATTCACTAAATGGTACTCTTACAGTGAATTCACTAAATGGTACTCTTACAGTGAATTCACTTAATGATAATTCTAATTTACAGTGAATTCACTAAATGGTACTCTTACAGTGAATTCACTTAATGATAATCCTAATTTACAGTGAATTCACTAAATGGTACTCTTACAGTGAATTCACCTAATGATAATCCTAATTTACAGTGAATTCACTAAATGGTACTCTTATAGTGAATTCACTTAATGATAATCCTAATTTACAGTGAATTCACTAAATGGTACTCTTACAGTGTATTCACTTGATGATAATCCTAATTTACAGTGAATTCACTAAATAGTACTCTTACAGTGAATTCACTTAATGATAATCCTAATTTACAGTGAATTCACTAAATGGTACTCTTACAGTGTATTCACTTGATGATAATCCTAATTTACAGTGAATTCACTAAATGGTACTCTTACAGTGTATTCACTTGATGATAATCCTAATTTACAGTGAATTCACTAAATGGTACTCTTACAGTGAATTCACCTAATGATAATCCTAATTTACAGTGAATTCACTAAATGGTACTCTTACAGTGTATTCACTTGATGATAATCCTAATTTACAGTGAATTCACTAAATGGTACTCTTACAGTGTATTCACTTGATGATAATCCTAATTTACAGTGAATTCACTAAATGGTACTCTTACAGTGAATTCACCTAATGATAATCCTAATTTACAGTGAATTCACTAAATGGTACTCTTACAGTGTATTCACTTGATGATAATCCTAATTTACAGTGAATTCACTAAATGGTACTCTTACAGTGTATTCACTTGATGATAATCCTAATTTACAGTGAATTCACTAAATGGTACTCTTACAGTGAATTCACCTAATGATAATCCTAATTTACAGTGAATTCACTAAATGGTACTCTTACAGTGTATTCACTTGATGATAATCCTAATTTACAGTGAATTCACTAAATGGTACTCTTACAGTGTATTCACTTGATGATAATCCTAATTTACAGTGAATTCACTAAATGGTACTCTTACAGTGAATTCACCTAATGATAATCCTAATTTACAGTGAATTCACTAAATGGTACTCTTACAGTGTATTCACTTGATGATAATCCTAATTTACAGTGAATTCACTAAATGGTACTCTTACAGTGTATTCACTTGATGATAATCCTAATTTACAGTGAATTTACTAAATGGTACTCTTACAGTGAATTCACTTAATGATAATCCTAATTTACAGTGAATTCACTAAATGGAACAAAGAATTTACTCTTAACTTTATAATAATGCTGAAGTAATTTTCTGTGAATTCATTACATGATGGAACTTAATTTACTGTTGACTTACTGTATGATACACTAAATTAAATTATGGTGAATTCAATACATGATGGGACATAATTTACTGTTAACTTACTATACGATACACTGAATTAGTTTACAGTGAATTCATTACATGATGGAATTTAATTTACTGTTGACTTACTGTATGATACACTGAATTAATTTACAGTGAATTTATTACATGATGGAACTTAATTTACTATTCACTTACTATCTGAAACACTGAATTTACAGTGAATTCATTACATGATGGGACTGTTAACTTGCTATATAATACACTAAATTAATTTGTAGTGAATTCATTACATGATGGGACTTAATTTACTGTTAACTTGCTATATGATACACTGAATTTACAGTGAATTAATTACATGATGGGAAATAATTTGCTGTTAACTTACTATATGATACACTGAATTAATTTATAGTGAATTCATTACATGATGTGACATAATTTGCTGTTAAATTACTATATGAGACCCTGAAATAATTTATGGTGGCTTCATATGATGGGATTGTTTCAGGGAATGGTCTATACTGTACTCAATATTTAGTGTAAAGTCATTATTTTTCATTAATTACAAAATTTCATGGTTATTTTAAAGCATAAATTAAATTAAAGCAAATAATGAGTTTATTAGCAAAATCACAAGATCTATCAAGCAATGACTCCTTTAGTAGGACACTTAAGGCCCAGCAAACAATGAATCCAATAGTAGGACACTTAAGGCCCAGCAAACAATGAATCCACTAGTAGGACACTAAAGACCCAGCAAGCAATGAATCCACTAGTAGGACACTTAAGGCCCAGCAAACAATGAATCCAATAGTAGGACACTTAAGGCCCAGCAAACAATGAATCCACTAGTAGGACACTTAAGGCCCAGCAAACAATGAATCCACTAGTAGGACACTTAAGGACCAGCAAACAATGAATCCACTAGTAGGACATTTAAGATCCAGCAAGCAATGAATCCAGTAGTAGGACACTTACGAATCAGCAAGCAATGAATCCACTGCTGGGACACTTAAGGCCCAGCAAGCAATGAATCCACTAGTAGGACACTTAAGACCCAGCAAACAATGAATCCACTAGTAGGACACTTAAGACCCAGAAAGCAATGAATCCAGTAGTAGGACACTTAAGACCCAGCAAGCAATGAATCCACTGCTAGGACACTTAAGGCCCAGCAAGCAATGAATCCACTGCTAGGACACTTAAGGCCCAGCAAGCAATGAATCCACTAGTAGGACACTTAAGGCCCAGCAAACAATGAATCCACTAGTAGGACACTTTAGACCCAGCAAGCAATGAATCCACTAGTAGGAAAATAAGGACCCAGCAAGCGGTGACTTTGCAAGGACAACAGAAAGTGCTAACTAATATTAAAACCCAGCAATAAATTGGTTCACCCACAAAATAACAAAACTTAGCAATGAATCTGCTAGCAAGAGAATGAGACCCAGTTCACAGCAAATCTGCATACATGACAATAAAACACAGTTGACAGTAAGTCTGTATACAGGACACTAAAACCAGGGCTTTCTGTGTACAGAAAAAAAACCAGTGGACATTGAGGCTGTAAACAGGCCAATAAAATCCAGTGGACATCATGTCTGCATACAGGCCAATAAAACCCAGTGGACAGTAAGTCAGCATGCAGGCCAGTAAAATCCATTGGGCAGTAAGACTGCATACAGGCCAATAAAACCCAGTGGACATTAAGTCTGCATACAGGCCAATAAAATCCAGTGGACAGTAAGTCTGCATACAGGCCAATAAAATCCATTAAGCAGTAAGACTTCATACAGTCCAATAAAACCCATTGGACAGTAAGTCAGCATGCAGGCCAGTAAAATCCATTGGGCAGTAAGACTGCATACAGGCCAATAAAATCCAATGGGCAGTGAGGTTGCATACAGGCCAATAAAATCCAATGGACATTAGGTCTACATACAGGCCAATAATATCCATTGGGCAGTAAGACTGCATACAGGCCAATAGAATCCAGTGGACATGAAGACCGCATAAAGGCCAAGAGAATCCAGTGGATGTTAAGACTGCATACAGGCCAATAGAATCCAGTGGATATTAAGTCAGCATACAGGCCAATAAAACCCAGTGGACAGTAAGTTAGCATGCAATGCCAGTAAAATCTATTAGGCAGTAAGAACGCATACAGGCCAATAAAACCCAGTGGACAGTAAGTCAGCATGCAGGCCAGTAAAATCCATTAGGCATTAAAACTGCATACAGGCCATTAAAATCCAGTGGAGAGTAAGTCTGCATACAGGCCAATAAAATCCATTAGGCAGTAAGACTGCATACAGGTCAATAAAATCCAGTGGACATTAGGTCTACATACAGGCCAATAAAATCCATTGGGCAATAAGACTGCATACAGGCCAATAGAATCCAGTGAACATTAAGACTGCATACAGGCCAATAGAATCCAGTGGACACTAAGTCTGCATACAGGCCAATAAAACCCAGTGGACATTAAGTCAGTATGCAGACCAGTAAAATCCATTAGGCAGTAAGACTGCATACAGACCAATAAAACCCATTGGACAGTAAGTCAGCATACAGGCCAGTAAAATCCATTAGACAGTAAGACTGCATACAGACCAATAAAATCCAGTGGAGAGTAAGTCTGCATACAGGCCAATAAAATCCATTAGGCAGTAAGACTGCATATAGGCCAATAAAATCCAATGGACATTGAGGCTGTATACATGCCAATAAAACCCAATGGACATTGAGGCTGTATAAAGGCCAATAAAACCCTTTAAACCCCAAGTTTTGTAAGTTAGTATTGATGAAATGCTTATTTTGAGGGGTTTGTGGTGAATGATAGATATTGGTTGCAGTATCCATTTGTTTGATAACAATACTTGATCAAGTTTAACTGGTTCATTCTAGTCTATGATGCAATAATTATTTGCAATGTCTCCATACTGTTTAACATATGTACACCTATAGAAAATACATGTATGGTTTATAGAAAATACATGTATGGTTTATAGAAAATACATGTATGGTTTATAGAAAATACATGTATGCCGGTGTGTAAGGTTTTCAGGCTTTTATCACTCATGCATCAAATATGGCCACCATAACCAACAATTAAATTTAAAAAAGAAATATTTATAAGAATTTCACCAGATTTAATAGGGTATTCTAGTATGAAGTACTGTGCACCCAGAAACAGAAAACCAATAATTGATTTGTACAAAATGATAAATAGAATTGGACCAAGAAGGACATAAAGCTTTATGGCAATGTGAATATGCCAATGCTGTTGGATGTAGCTATCATTACTAAAACAACACAGGCATTTAAATATCTGAAAACTAATCCACAAAATTTACCCCAATTGGACCAAAAGAGTTGGTGCTAAATGAATTCCCAAGTTTTTCAAAAAAATGCTGATCCACCATCAAGTATAACAGCCATATAAAAAAAACTTTTAAATAACTTCCTCAAAACATCTTTGCAGAATTTGAATAATTTGACAGACAATACGCGGAATAAAAGGCTTTCAACTTTATAAAAATATTATGCTGATCTGCTATTCTATTACTAAAATGGTATTAATTTTTATAGAAAATTGATAGATGTTGAACCAAATTTTGACAAATTTAGTCTTATGTGAAGATTTGAGAGTGACTGCTTAAGGCTATTGTTCTCATGACCTTTGAATTCGATGATGGAGATACTGCTTTCAGAGATCTGAAAGTGAATTGGATCATTCAGCCACACTGCTCAGTCTTCAAAATGCAAAGATATAAGACTTCATATGATTGGTTGATAACATTAGTGATTATGTAATAAAATAGATAACCAGAAAATGACCCTAAGTGGTTGTCAGATACTTATTACAATTGAGATCTGATTATAATTATATTGGACAAACTTGACAGAATTTACTTTTAGTAAAATATATCTAAAGGCATTTGAAAAAATAGCTGCAAAAAGCATCCTGCTTACTTGGATTTCTTGGCCAATTACTGCTTTGCTATTAGACAGATGCCAGCCAGATGAGTGACAGGCCACTTTGGTTCTCTTTTTATCAAATTTGGAATATGGATGAATTTGATAGTAGATAAAGAAGGGAATGCGCATTTAACTGGCTTAGCATGGGAACTATAGAGTGAAACTGTTTTGATTTGACTTGTTGTATGGGTTTATATTGTCAAGATTATGGGCAAGTATTTGCAGTGAGCAGCAAGTCCAATTTTGATTTACTTGATTAGTTACTTCATGATAATAAAATTGCAGTAAATTCGAGGTTTTTTTTAATGTAAAATCTTGGTTACTAATGTTAAATTGTACTTGCCCAACAATTTTTATTGGTCTGAGCTAATTGTGCTAAAGAATTTTTGCACCGAAAATGAGCAGGATTCATGCATTTAATGTGGTCATCTTGTATTTATTGACAGAGCTTGTTGTCACTATGAAGACTGATTTTTAATTTGAATTTGAAATGTGACACTATTATCATCATGATAGGGAATAGCTAGATAATGAGTATATACCTAACAATGAGGTGACCTTGCATCTCGTATATAATTTGCCCAAGAACATTTTTTAATTTACAAATTATTTGAAAAAGGACTTGAACTTTTGCCAATTTTTAAATTATGCCATAACCATAGGACCAGATCTATAGCCTAAATTGAGCATCACCTGTATTGAGTACTTTTCATGCATATCAATGAGGACATGTGCATCTGATTGGCTGGCTGAGTTTGTGGTGTTTCTGAAGCAATTTGTTTTGATTTTGTTCAAGCTTGGAATTGTAGGTTACTTTGTAATCCAGATCTCAGATATCAGCCCATAAATGTTTGCTTGACCCTTCATGTGATCTACCAATATAAATATCAGTGAACTGTTAAACCCTATGTATACATAATTTACACACTGTATAAATAGACACACATGCATGCACACAAAAACACTGACAGATACAAACACAAACACACATTCACACACACAAACACACATACTGATAGATACAAACACACATGCACACACATACTGACAGATACAAACACACATTCACATAAAAACAGACTGACAGATACACACATTCACACACATACTGACAGATACAAACACACATACACACACATTCCTATTCATTGAAAGGGTACTGTAACCCTTTCAAAGTAGCTTCCTTGCTATGTGAAATGCTTTAAGGTCTGTGCTTTAGAAATAACATTAATAACTCTGATTTATTTCTCCTTGTATAATTGAACTGACTTCTACCGGTAGTTTATTACTATGTTGTGTGACTAATTGAGATAAATGTGGACAGTTTCACATGTATCATGTTCCTGGCTTTTTAAAGGCATGTTCACAATTTCACAGAACAACATTTGTGACAAGGAATTTATGATTTGCAGGAAAATTCAATATCATATTGATGTTGCGACTTTATATCAGTAGACATTCATTTTACATGAGAAAAGTCAAATCTATTATAATTGGACAGCATAAGATGAGATAAAAATTCTTGATTTCAGGCTCTTTGGTCCATACATTGTAATTAAAATATAAAAGCATTTTAAACACAAAATATCATTTGTTTCTTGTGTGCTAATATAGAACATGTATACAACCATAGATGGACATTGCTAAGAGCAAATTATGTTTAAAGAAAATAAAAGAATTATCTCAGTTTCGAAGAAAATTTCAAGATATTTTTTATTATATTACATTCTTGACATCATTGAAAACATTTTCTCATTTATTCTTCAGAACTAAATACATTATGGTTTACAACTTGGCAGATTCAGTATTGTTCCTTTTTGAAAGGATTAATAGTTAACAAAACAGTTGTTATTAACAATAGATAATTTTGATGCTATATGTCAAAACAGAAGTTTGACCACAGAGGTGTACTACATATTGTGCGGCAATACAATTTGAATAATCTAATTTTCATATTCAATGAAAAATTGCTACATTTATGCAAAATCATGTGACAATACTAACATTTCAGAAAAAAAAGCAACATTCTCAATAAATTTATCTTAAAAGTTCTCTGCTTCAGAGAAAACTTGGTTAGGGTAATATTCATGTACAGATTTTTAAAATTTTGCATCCCCCAACCAAATCCATACAGGTGGCAGATATTGTGGCCCATGTCTATACAGCACTACCTCTTTTTAAAGCTGCCCATGAAGCCATTGTGTTATAGTGAGACTGCCTTATAATAAAGTACAGAACTACCTCTTTATAAAGCTGACCATGAAGCCTTTGATTGTGTTATAGTGAGACTGTCTTATAATGAAGTACAGAACTACCTCATTATAAAGCTATCCATGAGGCCATTATGTGTTATAGTTAGGTTGAATTATAATGAAGCAAACAACCACCTCATAACTTTCCATGAAAGCCATGCTTTTCTTTATAGTGAGACCATATATTTAATATATTTAATTACATTAAATGTCACTACTATGTAATGAAATAGGAGCCATGACCATAATTGCATTATTTTTAAAAAAATGGTTTTATAATAAATGGCAGTGTAGTGAGGGAGTGCTGTAAGCACAACCTGAAGTTTTATGACTTCCATATTATATTTATATGCAGCTGAAAACAAATGTTTAGCAGCTGATGATCTTTTATACCTGTGATGTGTAAAAGTGTTACAGTTTAAAAAAAAGACAACAAATTTGCAGGTTTAATTAATTTTGTTTTTCATAATCCCAAAACAAATTGACATACAGCAGGAAGTTTCAGCATGAATGAATGATAATTATCACAGCAGGATTATTATTGTCCATTAAATTTTCTAATGAAATCTTGTCCAGTTGCATGTGAAATAAGTTTGACTCATAAAAAAAACAAGAAAAAATATAAAATGTTAAAATTCTCAATAGTTTTTGCATATCATCAGTATGCATGCATACCCATGATCATATCTTGTATGCATTGACTAAGCAAATTATGTAATTAAATAGAAGTTGTTGGGAATAGAGAACTAAAGAAATTGGACTGTGGCAAATGGGTTAAAAAGAATAGTGGAGTTTTATTCATGATAGGAATTGATTATCCACTAATGATGTCAAGAGATTTCATCTTCCTTATTTACCTAAATTCAAACAATTTGGATACACCTGTTCAAAATTGCATTCTGTGCCAATGCTCATAGAAAGCAGATATAGAACTGCATACCATAGACTCCAGATGCTGGTACATTAAGTTACAAACCATGTGGATTCATTTGTGCCACTTGGCATTATGTACCATGAAGCAAAGGATTCTGCATTATTATAATTTAAAGAGCAACGAAATATCTGACCTGAAATCACCTTATCAGTATTATAAAATAATTATTTTATAATACCATTAAGGTGATTTCATGTCAGAAATTTTTTCATTGCTTTTTTGATAAAACTGCTGACTCCTGTGCATGAAGATAGGTTCAGGGAATGCTGCTGGCTAGAAAGCATGTATATTATTACAATGTCCCATAGACCCTTGTACATTATAACAGAACACCTTTAGGTCTGTGTATTGCTTGTCATTGAGATTATTGAACTCCATTTTGTTTTGCTGACATAATATATTTGTAAAAGAAAAAAAGGAAATAAGCTTTGGTATAATTTAAACTTTGAACTTTACGAGGCTGAGATGGAAAATTTGGTGTCTTTTGTGTAGTCTAGACATTTTCCCAGATGAAATCTAGGCTGATACTCTTTATGTCCAAATTAAAAAAAAAAATCCAATATAGTAGTTAGAAACATTGTGAATGTTGCACTAAGGTCTCTACGTTTACTTCTAGACTATTGGACTTGTTATTGGGGGACCATTGATTTTCTCAGCTTTTCATTATTTATATCATTGTATTTCTCTGATTTGGAATTAGTGATGTCAGCTGTACAGGTCTATATCAGTGGATAGTGATGTCAGCTGTACAGGTCTATATCAGTGGATAGTGATGTCAGCTGTACAGGTCTATATCAGTAGATAGTGATGTCAGCTGTACAAGTCTATATCAGTGGATAGTGATGTCAGCAGTATAGCTATATAGCATTTGATAATGATGTCAGCTGTATAGCTCTATATAAATGGTCTATGAGGTCAGCAGTACTGATCTTTATCAATGCAGCCCTATATAAGTGGATGATATCAGCAGTACAGCTTGATATCAATGGATAATGTCAGCAGGCTTGATATCAGTGGATAATGTGAGCAGTACAGCTTGAAATCAGTGGATAATGTCAGCAGTACAGCTTGATATCAGTGGATAATGTCAGCAGTACAGCTTGATATCAGTGGATAATGTCAGCAATACAGCTTGATATCAGTGGATAATGTCAGCAGTACAGCTTGATATCAGTGGATAATGTCAGCAGTACAGCTTGATATGTGTGGGTAATGTCAGCAGTACAGCTAGATGTTGATGGATAATGTCAGCAGTACAGCTTGATATCAATGGATAATGTCAGCAGGCTTGATATCAGTGGATAATGTGAGCAGTACAGCTTGAAATCAGTGGATAATGTCAGCAGTACAGCTTGATATCAGTGGATAATGTCAGCAGTACAGCTTGATATCAGTGGATAATGTCAGCAGTACAGCTTGATATCAGTGGATAATGTCAGCAGTACAGCTTGATATCAGTGGATAATGTCAGCAGTACAGCTTGATATCAGTGGATAATGTCAGCAGTACAGCTTGATATCAGTGGATAATGTCAGCAGTACAGCTTGATATCAGTGGATACTGTCAGCAGTACAGCTTGATATCAGTGGATAATGTCAGCAGTACCAGCTAGATGTTGATGGATAATGTCAGCAGTACAGCTATATGTTGATGGATAATGTCAGCAGTACAGCTTGATATCAGTGGATAATGTCAGCTGTACAGCTTGATATCAGTGGATAATGTCAGCAGTACAGCTTGACATCTGGATAATGTCAGCATTACAGCTAGATGTTGATGGATAATGTCAGCAGTACAGCTCGATATCAGTGGATAATGTCAGCTGTACAGCTTGATATCAGTGGATAATGTCAGTAATACAGCTTGATATCAGTGGATAATGTCAGCAGTACAGCTTGATATCAGTGGATAATGTCAGCAGTTCAGCTTGATATCAGTGGATACTGTCAGCAGTACAGCTAGATATCAGTGGATACTGTCAGCAGTACAGCTTGATATCAGTGGATAATGTCAGCAGTACAGCTTGATATCAGTGGATACTGTCAGCAGTACAGCTTGATATCAGTGGATAATGTCAGCAGTACAGCTAGATGTTGATGGATAATGTCAGCAGTACAGCTTGATATCAGTGGATAATGTCAGCAGTACAGCTTGATATCAGTGGATAATGTCAGCAGTACAGCTTGATATCAGTGGATAATGTCAGCAGTACAGCTTGATATCAGTGGATACTGTCAGCAGTACAGCTTGATATCAGTGGATAATGTCAGCAGTACAGCTTGATATCAGTGGATAATGTCAGCAGTACAGCTTGACATCTGGATAATGTCAGCATTACAGCTAGATGTTGATGGATAATGTCAGCAGTACAGCTCGATCTCAGTGGATAATGTCAGCTGTACAGCTTGATATCAGTGGATAATGTCAGTAATACAGCTTGATATCAGTGGATAATATCAGCAGTACAGCTTGATATCAGTGGATAATGTCAGCAGTACAGCTTGATATCAGTGGATACTGTCAGCAGTACAGCTTGATATCAGTGGATACTGTCAGCAGTACAGCTTGATATCAGTGGATAATGTCAGCAGTACAGCTTGATATCAGTGGATAATGTCAGCAGTACAGCTAGATGTTGATGGATAATGTCAGCAGTACAGCTTGATATCAGTGGATAATGTCAGCTGTAAAGCTTGATATCAGTGGATAATGTCAGCAGTACAGCTTGACATCTGTGGATAATGTCAGCAGTACAGCTAGATGTTGATGGATAATGTCAGCAGTATGGCTCAATGTCAGAGGATAATGATATCAGCAGTACCCCTCCATATCAATGGATAAGTATGTCAGCAGTATCCCTCCATATCAATGGATAAGTATGTCAGCAGTACCCCTCCATATCAATGGATAAGTATTTCAGCAGTACAGCTTGATATTGGTGGATAATGAAGTCAGCAGTACAGTTTGATATCAGTGGATAATATGTCAGCAGTACAGATTGATATTAATGGATAATGATGACAGCAGTATTGCTGACATTTGGTTGATAAATGTCATCCGTATGGCTCAATGTCAGTGGATAATGATGTAATTAGTACCCCTCATATCAATGGATAAGTATGTCAGCAGTATCGATTGATATCATACTTTAACAAGTACACACTGGATGAATCATACATTCACAAAAACACACTGGATGAATCATACATTCACAAGTACACACTGGATGAATCATACTTTAACAACTACACACTGGATGATTCATACCTTAACAAGTACACACTGGATGAATCATACCTTAACAAGTACACACTGGATGAATCATTCCTTAACAAGTACACACTGGATGAATCATACTTTAACAATACACACTTTTGGACAAAACTTATATTAAAATATAGTGCAGATCTCAAACATATTTAGGAGGTAAGTGGTTGTAAAATGTTGCCTAGAACATTGTAATTTTCATTATACTAAAATGTTTGCTTGGATCAGGTTTCGTGCATCTTGAGTTTGTTAAATTAATGTGCTTTCCCTTATTTGTGATTTGAAGTTAAGAAAATAGGACATAGTTTTAATATTACATTGAATAGAGTATAGGGTTAAATGGGATGCAGTTTAGATATTACATTAATATGATACATCATTTAACAAGACTCATTTTAAACTTAAATACAGTAAAGGGTTAAATAGGACACATCTTAATTATTACATTGAATATGGTACATGGTTAAATGGGACACTGGTTAAATATTCCATTGAATATGGTACATGGTTAAATGGGACACTGGTTCAATATTCCATTGAATATGGTACATGATTAAATGGGACACTGCTTAAATATTCCACTGAATATGGTACATGGTTAAATGGGATGCAGTTTAAATATTCCATTGAATACGGTAAGAGGTTAAATAGGGTACTCTCAAGTGATCCTCGGTGACTCTCAGAAAACAAGCATGTCTGCCACTTGCATTGTTAATAATCAGTCATTCTGGTTCATTTTATCCAATTGCACTCAGCTTATCCATAGCTGCATCAAACATGGCTAGTAGCCTTTAATAGAAACCATGGATGTTCTCTTGTGTTATTGGGGTAATCAAGGTTAAAATGAGTAAGAAATTAGGAGGACAGAAAAAACAGTCATAAATGCTAATTTTGGATCATGCACCAAACTATTTGAAATATCTTGAGACCAAAAAAATAAACATTAAGTGGAGTGTTTTCTTGTCTGCATAAGTGTAATAGAGACATTTATCATTTTGCTTTCATGAGGGTCCAACTCTGAGATGTATAATTCTTATGGTAATCAGATGTGTTTGTCTGTCTGTCTGTCTGTCTGTTTCTCACTTAAAACCCACTAAGCTCTGCAACCCTTGTAATTGGATTCCATCTGGGAAGTGAATTATTACAGGTAGGTACATGCTTATGTACTTTTTGAAATAGTTTGCTGTTCAAGGCCCAATTATGATGTAGTAATTGCCCTTTTTTGATTCGTCAATTTATTAGGTTGATGCTGGAATTTTCCAAGCTAATTTTACCTTCATAAATATAACCATTTATGACTATCTTGAATACCAGAACGTGCTTAACTGGAATTTTTCACCTGAGTCTGGCAGTTAATTATTGCCATAATAAGCAGTTTTCTTTTACCCTTTTCCCTTGTAAAGTTTTTTCTTTAATAAGGGTCTAACATTTGTGCAAGTTATTTTGTTAAATCCTATATATAACCTGTCATATAACATAATAGTTACCCACATTGATAAGTGGTTTAAAATGTTTGCCTCTGCAGGTCACTAACATCTCACCTCTGCATGTGATGAAGACTGGTGCTCAGCCAGTGTGTACAATGAAAAGACTGGGCTCTTGATTCCTGTAAATTAATGGTTCTTCCCAGGGTTTTTCCAGGATTCTTCTTCCAAATGTACCTGCTGCCATGTATAGCCTATCATGTGCTGAACAATGTTAAACTAGAAGGCCATTCTCAAAATACAATACAAAATACAATTTCTCAGCAACCATTGCTCTTAAACAGTTCAATAAACACAGCACTTGTTTGCTCTTAGATTGACTTAAATAGGAAAAAAAATCATCAGAGTGAAAAAGACTGATATTTGTGCCAAATATCAGTGTCAGCATGGATTGCCAACTATGTAAGCTAATGTTAAAAATTTGGCTTCCCACTCCCTGTAGTAGTTGTTTGAAATGTTTTTACCACAATGGATTTTTGACTGGATATCAGTGTCAATTTCTTACAGTGCAGTAATCCCATTACATTGTTTTGTTTTGTTAACAAATTTGAAAACCCTCCCAGTCCAGTCTTGGTCAGATGCCTTGGTGTGAGAAATGCACTTCCCATATTGTCAGGGTGATAAAAGTGGCATTCACAATTCTTTGTTATAATTCAAAAAGAACAAATCTGCACTGGGGGTATTTACAGAGATTCTTCATTGCATTGGGCAATTTCTTATTTTGGAAAATTTAAGACATTCTGTGATGCTTCGAAACTTAAGGACATACATATGAGTAACTGATGTGGAAATGCAGCTTGGTTGCATGTTTTGTACTGGTTGAGTAAATCCTGTAAAAATAGCTTGCTTATAGATCTTTACTTGTAAAAAATATTTTTTTAAAGCTTAAGAAAAGGTTGATGAGTTTTCATATTTGTATCATGACTAAATTGGAAAATGGATAAATGTATTTACCAGTAGTTTTGTTTCTCATTTATTTTTGGTTACGTTTTTTTAGGTCCCAACAATGACCATATTTGAATTAGAAGGGTGGATGAATGGATGATGCATAACTATAACAAATTCTTATGCAACTCTTTGACATTTTTAAGCCCAATCACTGTTGCTTTAGACAGCTTCAAAAGTTCCATTTGTTCTGTTTCATAAGATTTTGTTCCAAATTTTATGGTTGCCCCACCCACTGTAGTAAAAGTAGGGGGTCAAGGATGTTACCCATGGCCATCTTTCATACCTTGATTCTGGTTTGGTATAGGTCATTTCAGGCATGTGGTGGGTCATTGGTGTTCAACATGTGCTTGGTTCCAGTATGATACACTTAGACCCTTCTCTGATCTTGTAGTCAAGAAATCCCACTTCACCTGGTTACCGTGTATACTTGGTTACAAGTCAAATCTTGAACTGCAAACATAATGTGCCTGCAGATCAGGGCCTGGTAGTTTGTTCTACTGATTACTCTTAATAAACTGCACAGACCCAGATCTGCCAACACATTATGCAATGGCAGATCTTAATCTGTGCAGTTTGAATTGGATTTATACAGAAGTTATTCCTTGTGAAAGTTTCTGCAGAAGTGAAAATTAATTGACCATGTTGCCACTGTAGACATTATATGCATTACCAGAAGCTGATAGAGTAAATGATCTTGTTTTGTAATAGACTCTGGCTCCAGAGGCTGGGCACTGACAAGTGTTAGCTAAACAGTTTATCGACATGTCTGTTTTTTCTTCAAGGAAAACCTTTTCCTGAGTCTTTAGAGATGATAGTTTTTTTTTTTAACATAATAAGCCGTACCATATATACACACTGGTAAACGAGTTCCAAGGCATAGCCATGCATGCTGCCAGAATCAGTCTCTTGTCAGGTGAACACAGTTCATGTTGGCAGTTATTTCTACTTGTTTATTAAATCAAAAGTGTTATAATTTAATTTACTTTCCACTTGTTTGATGGCAAAATTCAGCCCAGTACTTGTATTTGTAGCCTGCTTCAGTGGGGATGGGCTGTAACTTCAATGTATAAATGGAGCAGCAGGGCATGAGTCAGACCCAGCATTTTTTCAACATTTGTTATATACTGCAAAAATTAAATAGTCCTTTTACTTTGTACCAGAATAGTCCTTTTACTTGGTATCAGAATAGTCCTTTTACATGGTACCAGAATAGTCATCATCTTTTTACCAGAATAGTCTTCTTACTTGGTACCAGAATAGTCCTCTTACTTGGTACCAAAATAGTCCTCTTACTTTCTACCAAAATGCTAGAATTGCTGATTTTCATTGTATAAATTTAACTAATATAGCATTTATCTTCATCAAATATTTTCTTTTTATTTATTTATCCAGGTATTCGTTCATCTAATAACTACTTCATTTTCAGCCACATTTTTGGTTGTGTCATATAAGGATATTGTATCCTGATTTGGAAACTTGTACAGATAATAAGAGTAAATATGGCAGGAATAACATCATAGAAAGATGGTATAGTAAACCTTATTACCATGAGAATCTCATGTTATCTGTCATGGTGGACAAAGCAAAGTATGGTTAGGATGCCAGTATAACTGACCTTGTAACCTTTAAATAACTACCTGGTGTCCTCTATTTGTCTTCATTTGTAGTTTTATTTGCTCCATTGCAAGGTACAGATTCACTTCAATGTGGCCAAATCTTCCAAAGTCAAGCACAAATTAAATATACTTCATATCCAGTATCTTCCTAATTGGATAAGTGGTTCTTGTTGGGTTCATTATCTACAAAAAAACAGTGGCTTCCATTTACAGATTGTCATGTGCTGAATGTACTTTGAAATAATGACCAGTGATATTGTGACCCCATGCTTCCAACTTCTGGCACTAAGACAAAGTATATCTGCCTACCATTATGGGGCAGACATCCATTTAGTTTTTTAATGATTCTGTCCTTTTAAAAATAAATATGACTTGAAACAATAGTCCACAAATCAAAATAATATGGTTTACATGATTTTTACACCAGCAGGTACAGCAGTCTTTCTGATATAAAAAATTGTTATAATTCAAAGTCTTTATTTGTGCTGACAGATTTTTGCAGTTCTTCATGATGACACTGCTACGTGCATATTACAAGTGTTCATCTTTTAATATCAGGCTCTGGTTGGACATCTTCATTCTATGAATAGGTCTATTTGAGAACAAGAATTCTCAATCCTGAACCTCCATATTGGTGAAAACTACATTTTATCAGTTTTTTTGTGAGCTTAAGAACATTTTGTAAAAATCATCAAAGGATTATAAAGATAAACCTGTTGATCTTTACATTGGGTTGAAAGTAATTTGACAGCTTTACTACCTTGCTAAAACTACTACCATATTCACCCAATTGAAATGCATTGTATATGACACCATGCCTTTAAATCCCTTGAATCCAGTTGTGATATGATCCCTTAAATTCTAGATAAAATTGATACATAACACAGGCTGTAGTTTGCATTTGTAGAGAAATGCAGAAAAAATGTAATGCATTTTAAATACAGTACACAGATTTTATTTATTTTTTTTGGTATCAGTTTTCATGGAAATGTAGAAAAGAATATTTTCATGGGTAATGAAGTTAAATTTGTCTTCCATCAGACTTTGCATTCTTTAGGTATTTTACTGATTAACCTCTCAAATTTCCCAAAAATAATGAATAACGGTAAACAAAAATATGTCAAGAAGTGGCACCATAAGTAGTTATCACAGTTCTATTGAGAGTATGAGTACAAAATTATGACCTTTTTAGGTATGATTGTTTAACATACAACAAAAACTGAAGCAACAACAAGCAACACCAAGGCCAGCAGTAATTGAAATTTGTCTATATGTTTTTACTTGAACCACTGTCTGTAAAGCTGTACCATCAGCATATTCTGATGATCATGTGGTATGGATAATTGATCATTCTATATGCAAAACCAAACTGATCAGCAACTCAGTGTCACCAAACATATCAGCTCAACATTACCAAATATGTCAGCAGCTCAGTGTCACCAAACATTTCAACAACACAGCATCACTAAACATGTCAGCAATTGTCATTTGCTCAATGCAATTGGCTTAGGCAGCATTTGAAATGTAGTGTAGGAAAGTGACATATTTGACATGAAATGTGTAGGAAAGTGACACATTTGACATGTAGTATAGGAAAGTGACATATTTGAAATGTAGTGTAGAAAAGTGATTCATTTGACATGTAGTATAATAGGAAAATGACACATTTGACATGTAGTATAGGAAAGTGACATATTTGACATGTAGTATAGGAAAGTGGCACATTTGACATATAGTGTAGGACACATTTGACATGTAGTATAGGAAAGTGACATATTTGTAGGTATGTGACACATTTGACATGTAGTGTAGGAAAGTGACACATTTGACATGTGGTGTAGGAAAGTGACACATGTTAAATGTAGTGTAGGAAAGTGACACATTTGACATGTAGTGTAGGAAAGTAACACATTTGACATGTAGTATAGGAAAGTGACACATTTGACATGTAGTGCAGGAAAGTGACACATTTGACATGTAGTATAGGAAAGTGACACATTTGACATGTAGTATAGGAAAGTGACACATTTGACATGTAGTATAGGAAAGTGACACATTTGACATGTAGTATAGGAAAGTGACACATTTGACATGTAGTGCAGGAAAGTGACACATTTGACATGTAGTATAGGAAAGTGACACATTTGACATGTAGTGCAGGAAAGTGACACATTTGACATGTAGTGCAGGAAAGTGACACATGATAAAATGTCTTAAGATTAATCCTAATCATCTGTAGGTTTATGATCTTACATTTGGATTAAAAAGCTGTTAATAAAATGAGCTGTTGTTGCAGAGCTGTCCATCCCTTGGAAAATGTAATGCGAAAAATACTTTCTACTGCTCTCAAATCAACTTCCTGGTTTTCCATTGAAATCTGGACAACTGAAACTCTTGGGGAATAATATTTACATTTAATTTTCATTTGGATAGCCCCACCCTCCCTTCAATTTAGCCAGTCTGCATTATCTTTCATCTGAAAGCAACCCCCACCCAACTTTAACTTAGCCAATCAGGATTCTTTCAGTAACCTACCCTTCAAAGTTAGAGTAATTCTCTCTATTATACCTATATAATAATTACTATTCTGTAATTCATTTTATAACATTTATTTCAAATGGCACAGATTTTTTTCTCTGGATTGTCTCTACTTAAGCATTTTCCTTAATACCAAGTTAACATATGTTGGACCATTACTTTAGCAGGTCCTAATTTAAATTCAGTCATGCCCTTAAATAAGGAGGGTTAACAATTTCAGGTTGGTTATTTTTTGCAGGCCTAGCCCATGTCAAAGTTAATTGTTACATGTCATGCTGACTGTGACAGGATTGACTTCCATTATTGTACAGTAATATTCTTTTCAGAATTAACTGTATTACATATGCAATTATGATATAAACTTAAAAATCTTATTAAAAATGTTATTTAGTAAAAAAAAACCTGTTATTCATTACCATAATCAATTTAAATGTGCTTTGACTTATTTTTGCATGAGACCGCTCTGGTGGCCTAGTGTCTGCCTCAGATACGGGAGGTTGTTTGTTCAATCCCTGGCCGAGTCTACCAAAGACTTAAAAAAATGGTACTAACAGCTACCTCGCTTGACGCTCAGCATTAAGAGGTTCATTAGTGTTAGGACTGGTCAGCAAGGTGTCAGGATAATGTGACTGGGTGGGACATCATGCTATATGTCTGCAGCATGATACCCCAGTGCTAGACATCGCTATTAAATGCCACACTGCAGACATTGTATCTATATGACTAAAACATTGTTAGAGCTACGTTAAAAATCACACACACATTTCTGCATGCTGGAAAAAGACCTCAAATACTAAGAGTGACCATTTTGAAATGTGATCAAACTCATGATATTCATTCTATTAAAATATATATAAATTACTGATTTTTGCTAATAGTATTTTTCATTCAAAAAAAATTAAAAGAATAACATAAAACATGAATGCCATTAAATATTATTCTGAGAACTTTCTTCTTTTTGAGGTTCTATTTTTGGCACACAAGTTATATTTTTCCATTAATATCTTGTCAGTTGTGGAAATTACATTACGATTATATCCTAGCCATCATTAAATGTTTGGTATTTTATGGCACAGCAACACATGCTAGTTATGTATTGTTGAGTCAAGTTCCATAACCATGTTATTTGTTGAGTCAAGTTCCATAACCATGTTATTTATTGTTGAGTCAATTTCCATAACCATGTTTATTGTTGAGTCAAGTTCCATAACCATGTTATTTATTGTTGAGTCAAGTTCCATAACCATGTTATTTATTGTTGAGTCAAGTTCCATAACCATGTTTATTGTTGAGTCAAGTTCCATAACTATGTTTTTTATTGTTGAGTCAAGTTCCATAACCATATTATTTATTTTTGAGTCAAGTTTCATAACCATGTTATTTATTGTTGAGTCAAGTTCCATAACCATGTTATTTATTGTTGAGTCAAGTTCCATAACCATGTTATTTATTGCTGAATCAAGTTACATAACCAAGTACACACCCCAGTTGTTGACCTTGGCTGTTCTCAAGCTAGGATTCTAACCTGTTCTCTTTTTTGAGTTGAAGATATTTGATATGAGAATGAGACAAAGGTGTTCAGTTGGCAACTTGCTCTTGGTGTCATTTTTGTATCATACTATAATTTCCATACTTCTGGTATTAGTTTATGGTGTTATGGTATGCAATATTTTAATTATGATGAAACGTTATCTACTGTCAATGAATGTAAGACTAGTTTCAGTGAATTATGTGTATGTAGGTGGGTTGACAGAGAGATAAAGGGTTTAATTGCATGTATGGACATTTCTGGCTCTCTACTGCCCTGTAAAAGCTTCATAGCAAAACCAGTAAAGGCATAAATGTGACTAAAATCCCATGGGAGACAACCCCCTCCAATGAAAAGTAAATATGATCCTTGAACAATAAGATTAAAAGCTCCCATCAAACATATTTGAAAAATGATGAAAGAGAATAAAAGAGTAAATCCATAAAGTAGAGATAAGAATGATTCCATATAAACCAGACTTGTATAATGCACAAGATATTCTCATTTGAAACCTCCTTATTTAATACATCCCACTACAAGTCTTCTCTTGGGACTTGAAAGAGGCACATTAGACATATATGTTACATCTCTGAGTCTGCAGGGAAACTTTGTAGAAGGAAGATCACAAGAGCACTGCCAGTTGGCAGTAAGATATAAACCAGATCTGGGGATATTAAAGATCTGGGGGGTCATGGAGGAATTGTCATTGAACCATTAAGATCAGGGCATTAGATGGTTTTTGATGTTGGTTCTGTTCAACCAAAGATGAATTCACATGGGTTTAGTGCATCCAAGAATCTCATGTACAAAATCTTGTACTGTTGAATCCATATACATGTATGTCTATTGGAAAGAGGTTTATTTTGTATGGTAATATTCAGAGACAGACAGACAAACACAAAATCATGTTACATGTGATTTTAGATACTTTATGTAAATCATTTTAGATACTTTATGTAAATCTAAGATGCAAGAATTCGTGGTCATACTAGATCCGTGTTTGGATCTGTCTTTTTGCCATTATGGGGTTTACCATGCTTGGATCTATCTTTTACTGTTATAGAGTTTTTCTGGGGGTCATTAGGGTACCAATCTTTTCATTTGGAATCAAACTAGATAAAAGAGGATCAATTGTTTGGATGTAAATCTGTTAAAATGTGGATTTGTGTGAATTTTTTATTTTTTTCAAGACCCTTTAAAAATGTAGTTTTACATTGTGGACCCACATTGACCTCACCTTATGTCTTGCTCATCCATAATCCATCTGTTCTTCCATTAAAACCTTGTAATTCCATTACATATAAATGGATGCTGTTGGAAGGGTGAAATTGCCTGTTACATGTAGTTGTGCATTTTAACGTTTTCTCTTTTCAAGTATAGTTTTTATCTATTGTCTTTTTCCATCAATTTTAAATCGGCTCTATTTCAAAGTATTCTGATGCAGTTTTTGCCAATATTGTCTAATAAAGTTTAGATTTGTGTGTATATAAGCTTCACCTCAACAGCTTAAGTTTGAATAGAGTTTTGTCCCTTGACAGATAACTTTATATATTCACATGAGGTGTTGTTTGTAATCAGCATAACTCACAAGTCTCCAGCATATATCACTCCCAACAAATAAGGTTACTTCATTATAATGCTGCTATGCTGTGAATATTGCGTTTGATCTCATTTAAGTGGGTGATGTATGTGTAATGTACTTAATTGTAAAGTGGTCTCTTAAGGCAGTATACTTAATATTGATAATATAATATAGTATAATAAACATTGACTTGTAGACCTTAACTCATTAACCCCTGGCATCTTGTTCACATGTTGGAAGGTAACGCCCTATTTTCCAGCTTCGTATCATCAATTTCGTTTAAGATACACCAAAGTGGGCAGTATTACAGAAAAGTGAACAGTTGTAGTTCAACAATGATAGAAACAAATCTGGACTTTCGAGTTGCATTACTATATTCAGAGGGAAAGAAAGTATTTTTTGGACCTGATTTTTTTAACACCTAAAATTTGCTTGTGATCAGAATCCAATTTTCTATCTGGATTTTAAACTTTTTGGACTCAGATTTAAGGCAGACAAGTCTGAACTGCACACAGGTGTTTTTCTGTTCAAAATGTAGGCCAAGATGGGGGAGTTAGAGTAAAAGCTGGCCAGAACAAAAATGTGACTGGTCCAATAAGCAAAACACACACACACACACACACACACAACACACATGCACGCACACACACACACACACACACACACACACACACACACACACACAACACACATGCACGCACACACACACACACACACAACACACATGCACGCACACACACACACACACACACACACACACACACACACCGCAACTTTTACACTTCTGTTCATGCATGAGCAAAATAGCAAATGAAAAACAATTTTTCTAACACAACTAGGCTGGACTTAAATCTTTTGAAAGCTGATTCATTTGGATGTATTCAAAAGTAGCCACCAAAACAAGTTTCCTACTTGGATTTCAGTTGAAAATTACAAAAATCTCTAGGGGTTACTGAATTAATGCAGTTTTTATCTACTTTGTTTCATCAAGTCCATTTTGAGTAGAGTTGTGGCCCTTGGCAATTTTAAGGCTTTACATTATGTCTTGCTTGTAACTGGAACCATTCAACATATTATGAGGTATCTTATATGGGTTTTGTTTTATTTTATATTGGAGAAAGTTGTTTCCTGTCATCTTTTACTTTGCATGAAAATTTGGAATGTTGATTGCCATTTGAGCAATTCAATATATTCTGATATGATACTGTTTTCCCTGTAACTTAGATTAACTTTGTCATATCATGGACAGTTCTGGCCCTTGTCAATTAGCTTCATATCTTTGCAAGGTATGTTGCTTGGTATTATTGAGTCCTTTAAGAAAATGAATTGCAATCATTCCACATAATTATTTACAGGAGTTATGGCCCTTGAATACCTAACTTGTAACTTTGGTGTTTCAGCTCAAGCTGTTTTTAACGCAGGGCTCTTGCAATGCATCTTTTGCTAGCACACAAGTTTTGTTGTTGATCATGCTGTTGTTCCTGCACCCAGGGTCAAAATTTTTTATCTAGATAGTAGAGTAACATTAAAGACTTAAAACTAGGTACAATGAATTGACCTTAGCTTTGTGTTCATTTTAATTTTGTTGTCCAATTCATTTAGTATATGACAAAACCAGTGCTGTGCACTTTATGTATAGACTGGTTATTGTCCATCTTATTAGCATTAACAAAGACATGGGTCTCACATTGCTCTGAACCTTTTGAGCACTCAAGAAAGACAAGATGGAAGATTTGATAATTTCTAATATTCACTGTAGCAATTGCCAACAAATTTAAAATTATTTGCTAATGACATGGGCATCATTAGTTTTATTTTTCATTGTCATCGTCATTATCATCATCTTCATCTTCACCATCACCATCACCATCTTTGCAAGCATTTTCATCTCTTAAAATGGAAGATATAATTTAGAATAGTGAACTTTTGTAGAAATGTTTCAAATATTTCTAGTGACAACTAATAGGGAATTAATGACAAGATATTTACTAACATTATGTATGCTTTTATTTTGTTTGTTTTGAAAAGGGTTTAGTTGCTTACCGTTAGAATATCTCTAGTTTAAAAGTACAGGTGTACATTAATTTGATTTGGGTACATATTCCTACTGAAATAAATTATATATATATATATATATATATATATATATATATATATATATATATATATATATATATATATATATATATCTATATATATAAATTATAGAGTTGGGCTGAGAATTATGCTAATTACACAGGTGTATATTAATTTGATTTGGGTAGAAATTCCTTTTGAAAACTATGCCAATTGCACAGGTGTATATGAATTTGAGTAGAAATTCTTTTTGAAATAATGTTAATTACATTAATTTGATTTAGGTAAAAATTCTTCTCAAAATAGCAATTCTGATGTCAGTGTTTTGATTATTAACCTTCCTACCTTTTGACCTTTTCAGCCAGTGGGATTTGTCACATTTAGTTCTAGGGTGGCAGCAGAGGCAGCCAAGCAAGATTTACAGGTAAGCAGCCATCCCACTGTTTAGCATTCTCTATTAGGCCAGATAGAGTTATCTCCCATCTATATAGCCCCCCCCCCCCTTCCAAGTCCAGTTTTCCTTAAAACTTCTTGCCTGTATGCAAGTTTTCTTTTCTGCCTCATCTACAAATAATTCATGAGACTTGTTTGTCTTTCCTGGTGAAACCCAGGCATGGCTAAAGAGCATTGACAGCATTAGGATTCTGTGTTTATGATTTAAAAAAGATATATTTTTAGGTCATTAGGGTCCCATGTTTATGATCTTACAAAGATATATCTTTAGGTCATTAGTGTCCCATTTTTATGATTTTACAAGGATATATTTTTAGGTCATTAGGATCAAGTGTTTATGATTTTACAAGGATATATATTTAGGTCATTAGGGTCCAGTATTTATGATTTTAATAGGATATATATTTAGGTCATTAGGGTCCAGTATTTATGATTTTAATAGGATATATTTTTAGGTGATTAGGATCCTGTGTTTATGATTTTAAAAGGATATATTTTAAGTTCATTAGGGTCCCATGTTTATGATTTTACAAAGATATATCTTTAGGTCATTAGGGTCCCATTTTTGATTTTAAAAGGATATATCTTTAGGTCATTTATGGTCCTGTGTTTATGATTTTAAAAGGATATATTTTTAGATCATTAGGGTCCTGTATTTATGATTTTAAAAGGATATATTTTTAGGTCATTAGGATCCTGTTTATGATTTTAAAAGGATATATTTTTAGGTCATTTGGTCCTGTATTTATGATTTTAAAATGATATTTTTAGGTCATAAGGGTCCTGTTTTTATGATTTTAAAAGGATATATTTTTAGGTCATTAGGGTACTGTGTTTATGATTTTAAAAAGATATATGTTTAGGTCATTAGGGTCCCTTTTTAATGATTTTCAAAGGATTTTAAAAGGATATATCTTTAGGTTGTTTATGGTCCTGTGTTTATGATTTTAAAAGGATATATTTTTAGGTCAATAGGGTCCTGTGTTCATGATTTTAAAAGAATATATTTTTAGGTCATTAGGGTCCCATGTTTATGATTTTACAAGGATATATATTTAGGTCATTAGGGTCCAGTATTTGATTTTCAAAGGATTTATTTTTAGGTCACTAGGGTCCCTTGTTTATGATTTTACAAGGATATATATTTAGATCATTAGGGTCCAGTATTATTGATTTTCAAAGGATATATTTTTAGGTCATTAGGGTCCTGTGTTTATGATTTTAAAAGTATATATTTTTAGGTCATTAGGGACCATGTTTATGATTTTACAAAGATATATATTTAGGTCATTTGCTTTATTCAGCTGAATGTTTTTGATTTTTCAATGTGCCTTAAGGTTTTATTTTTTTATGATATACCTAAAAGTTGACCACACACATGATTGCATGGTCTGGTTGGTACTAAATTTAAAAGGTGGACTTCCAATATGGCTTCCAAAGTGTCCACATTTTATGTCTTGCTACTACATCATCTGAATTGATGGACATGGGGTTAACAGTTAAATTGTGGGGTTGTCATCTGTAGATTTTTAGTGCTTAGTGGGGTTGTCATCTATAGATTTTTAGTGTCTTGTGAGGTTGTCATTTATAGATTTTTACAGTTTCTTGTGGGGTTGTCATCTATAGATTTTTACAGTGTCTAGTGGGGTTGTCTTCTATAGATTTTTAGTATCTAGTGTGGTTGTGGTCTATAGGTTTTTAGTGTCATGTGGGGTTGTCAGCTATAGAAATTTACAGGGTCTAGTGGGGTTGTCATCTATAGATTTTTAGTGTCTAATGGGGTTGTCATTTATAGACTTTTACAGTGTCTTGTGGGGTTGTCATTTGTCATCTATAGATTTGTAATGTCTGGTGGAGTTGGTTATCTATAGATTTTTACAGTGTCTGGTGGGGTTGTCATCTATAGATTTTTAGTGTCTAGTGGGGTTGTCATCAATAGATTTTTAGTGTCTAGTATCTAGTCCTGATTGATAATGATGCTGATATGTAGTTTTTTCCAAAGGACTTCGTATAATATCTAGTTGGTCTTAAATGGAAATGTTGCCAATGTGACCTCCAATGTGGCTAACAGGAAGGCATGGTAAAATGGATTATCAGCAGAAGTCTTTTTAAGATATCATGTTAGTTCTGAATGAAGACTGTGCTGATCTGATACTCAGTATGGCTGTCTTGAATGTCTTGACCTCATCGGAAATAAGGATAGCCATATTGACTTAGTTTTCATGAAAGGACCTTTGTTACCTAATCCTAATTGAATATCCCTTCTGGCTGCCACAGTGTTGCTTGTAAAACTATTGCTACTTCATTTGAATGCTTATTGACTCTGGGTTTTCACTAAATGATTTTTAATGGTATTTATCTGGTTCTGAATGAAACCCATGCTGATTTTTCATCCAATATGGCAGCCACCATTGGCAATATGAACATTTTGTTATTGCTTAGAGAATACTATAGGTAGTTTCAGCAATCCATAGTTAGTAAGATGAAATAGTCTGGTCATTGACTCCTAGAAATTACATTTGGTTAGTAGATTTTGAGCCCATCAGAGATTCAGTTCTTTCAGAGAATGATTTTGCAGGCTTGGCAGATTGGATATTTGTATTGGTCCAGCCTCAGCTAAAGAAGTCATATTTTCATGTACAAAATTACCATTCTGGCACAGAAAATCAAAACTTTATGTTGGCTTTCAAACGGTTATTGTTGTGGATTTCATTGTTGCAAGTTTCATACTCAGGCAGCTGTATTATAACACCATGCAGCAGTTGGCAAAAGCAACCAAAGACACTCTAGAATTCTAACAATAGATGACAATTTTATCAAAATAATTCAAATTCATTGTCAAAGGAAGCTTTAGTCAGAATATCCATAAATTTAAGTAAGTTGTTGCAGATTCTAAGTTTTGACATTTAAGAAGAAATGTGTTCATTTTTTTTATAATTTCCATGTTTTTGTGCTGATCAGCAATGCATTTCAGTTATCATTACTGATCATTACATTACTTTATCATACAGATTGCTGATCAGCAATGCATTTCAGTTATCATTACTGATCATTACATTACTTTATCATACAGAGTGCTGATCACCAATGCATTTCAGTTATCATTACTGATCATTACATTACTGTATAATACAGAATGCTGATCAGCAATGCATTTCAGTTATCATTACTGATCATTACATTACTGTATCATACAGAGTGCTGATCAGCAATGCATTTCAGTTATCATTACGGATCATTACATTACTGTATCATACAGAGTGCTCATTAGTAATGCATTTTGGTGATAAGTTATATTACTGTATCATATATTGCTGATCAGCAATGCATTTCAGTGATCAGTTAGATTACTATGTAATAGAGTGCTGATCAGCAATGCATATTAGTTATCAGTAATGTATTTCAGTTATCAGTTTTATTACTGTGTAATACAGAGTGCTGATCAGCAATGCATTTCAGTGATAAGTTACATTACTGTTAATGCAGAGTGCTGATCAGTAATGCATTTCAGTGATCATTTACATTACTGTGCAATAAGAGTGCTGATCAGTAATGCATTTCAGTGATATTACTGTATCATACAGAGTGCTGATCAGTGATGCATTTCAGTTATCAGTTACATTACTGTGCACCTCTGCATGGGATCATATCTAAGATTAGGAATGTGGATATGTGAGAAAGCTTGCCAGTAGCTTAGCTTCACGTGGGTCAATGGTCTTTCTGTAGTTTCAGTTTCTTCCTCCACTATTTATTGTGTGCTGTTAAATGGTGTTTTAGCCCAACAACAACAACAACAACAACATTACTGTGTGATAGTACCAATCAGTAATGCATTTCAGTTATCAGTTACATTACTGTATGATACAGTATGTTGATAAGCAATGCATTTCAGTGATCAGTTACATTACTGTATCATACAGATTGCTGATCAGTAATGCATTTTATTTATTAGTTACATTATTGTATCATACAGAGTGCTGATCAGTAAGCATTTCAGTAATCAGTTACATTACTGTATCATACAGATTGCTGATCAGTAATGCATTTCAGTTATTAGTTACATTACTGTGTGCTACAGAATGCCATATGATCATGTTTTGATGATCAGTTATGTTGTGGTGTGATATAGTGCTCAGCTACTTAATTACATAATGTGTAATACTATCAGGTGTGTGCCTACATGTATTATTTCTTGCAATATTTCCAGGGTGTCCGATTTGATCCAGATCTTCCACAGACACTGAGATTAGAATTTGCAAAAAGCAACACAAAAGTTACGAAGCCGAAACAACTATCCCCACAGCCAGCTGCTACACATCCAACCCTTATTCATCCTATCACAGGGCGTAAGTCATTTTTCCGGTCTCCATTTTGTATATTGACCCGTTGTGCATATTGGAATTATTGCCTTGCAACAGGATATCAGCATATTCCAGTAGCGCCACACTGTACAGCATGTTTAACTTTATAGTAAAATATTGTGAAAAATACACTTTTGATATCACTTAACTTCCCTATCACTTATTGCTAATTCACGACCTAACAGTTTTCTTCAGAACTTGTAGTTGGAACAACAGGATTTTACTTCACTTTCAACTCGTGGTTAATCCATTTTTGATTATTTGGGGGGTTGTTTTTCTTGCACATGTGTGGGTCCCAAATCAGTAAATAACCTTGTTACCTTGTGTATACATGGGTGTCTATTTGGATGATATTGGGAGCTAATATAGTTTTTTAAAAAAAATACATTGATCAGCATGCATATATATATATATATATATATATATATATATATATATATATATATATATATATATATATATATATATATATATATGCTGTTTATCTCCAACCATCCCCATCCACCTGGAAAGATTCCTGTGGACTTGTGTGTGTAATGTATGCTATCATGGCTCCTCAAGTACTTGTTTTATTCTTAAACTTTCTTCCCAGATTACTTCAGAATTATATTTTTATGATTACAGAATTTCCTTTTAGTGTATTATTTCATATTAAAAAAATTAAATCAAAATATTTAAACTTTAAGTTACATATATTAATTCAGCTGAGGCCGAATCCAAAGGTATGTGTTTTAATATGTTCACTTAGGTACATGTATATTAGATTGGTGATTCAGTACAATATTTGGATTCTTTTATGGTTTCATTTTTTTATTTATGCTTTCATCATTGAATTTCTTGCAATATTTGTTCTTAGTAATTATTTAAACCCAAAATTTGGTACAATTAGTCAAACTACATATTTGGTAGATTTAGACAAACCTCATATTTGATATCAATAAAAAGTAAAATCCCATATTTGGTATAATAGTCAAATCCCATATTGTGTATAAATAAATAGTCAAATCCCATATATGGTATAAACAATTAGTACTACAGTTACCTGTTTCATCTTTGCATGATCAATATAAAGCAAGGTTAGATATGTCATTTGCACATTTAGACATGTTATTTTGCAAACTTGAAATATAAGAAATATACATCAGTAAATTAAAGTTTATTTTCATAAATGGGTAAAGATCCGCAAAAAAGAAAGTACATACTTATGGTAAAAAACACATTTAGAAAAAGTCTCAAGATTTGCAAGACATGATCTCATTGAAGTAAACTTGATTTACTATTTTCAGAAAAATTGATAGCTCACACGCGTGGTGAGTAAACAGAATTGAAAATGTATGAAACTTTATCACATTTTGGTATGACTTGCACAGGTAGTAATATTTGTGATATATAAAATGTATGTTTCATACTGAAATGTGACACACTTGATGCAGTGTATTAAGGTCTAGTTGGTGGTTTTCATGAGCTGTACAAAAAATAAGGTGGCACAGTAAACCCATCTAGAGCGACCACTTGTCCATGCACAGGTTTATGGATTATATTTTGGAAGAAATGACAGTCTTTCAAAGACAGGTTCTATTCTATCATTAAATCAACAAAAGAATTTATATTTTGTTTTACAATGTCATTAAACCAAATATAAATTTGTTATAAAATGCTTCATAATTACTATAAGCTAGATTTATTCTTTTTTGTCTGAAATAACCATACTCGAAAGCAAATGAGACACAAAAACTGTAAGACATGTTTTGTTTAAAAAAGTCCTTTCATTACTTGAAAAGATGAGATTTAGAATCAACCATTAAATAATTTTAGGTCTACCTGTCTGCTTAACAATTCTTTTTTTAATTTAACTCTTGATTTATATTTTTCTCTTTAATATTTTGGATTTAATTACATTTATTTTGCATTAATTATAGTTTTCTTTTGGTGCAGTTTTAAACTATTATAATTGACTGTGTTTAAGGTTTATGGGATGGGCATTTGTAGGTTTCTTTTGTGTGTCACAGTTTATATCGGCTTGTACTAACAGTATCAATCTGTAATTGGTGTTATTTTGGATACTATGGTCATTATGATAGATTATTTACGCTCAGGAAAAAATACAGCATTTAGTTTTTTTTTATTAGTTTACACCTGATCATGAAAAAAAATGTTTTTGATATCCACGATATTCAAGGATGTTTAAGTAGACAAATAAAATGAAATTTTAAGTAAATCATCAGTCTCATCTAGAGACTCTTTATTTGAGAGCCTAAACATGAAATAATGTTTTTGGCCCATATGTTATTCCGAAATATATAAAATTAAAAGAATCTTTTTATTAGATTTTGAAGAGAAGTGCTGTAAGAAAAAAGATGGCTGTATTATCCCTGCTGTGTTATAAATGAAGTGTGGTGAAAAAAGATGGCTGTAATATCCTATCTGTGTTATAAGTGAAGTGTGGTGAAAAAAGATGGCTGTAATATCCTATCTGTGTTGTAAGTGAAGTGTGGTGAAAAAAGATGGCTGTAATATCCTATCTGTGTTGTAAGTGAAGTGTGGTGAAAAAAGATGGCTGTAATATCCTATCTGTGTTATAAGTGAAGTGTGGTGAAAAAAGATGGCTGTAATATCCTATCTGTGTTATAAGTGAAGTGTGGTGAAAAAAGATGGCTGTAATATCCTGTGTTATAAGTGAAGTGTGGTGAAAAAAGATGGCTGTAATATCCTATCTGTGTTGTAAGTGAAGTGTGGTGAAAAAAGATGGCTGTAATATCCTATCTGTGTTATAATGTGAAGTGTGGTGAAAAAAGATGGCTGTAATATCCTATCTGTGTTATAATGTGAAGTGTGGTGAAAAAAGATGGCTGTAATATCCTGTGTGTTACAACACCAGGAATAAAAGAAACATCAAGAGAGTGGAATTTTTTTTCCACATGGCATTGAAACTGGGTTTTTAAAAAAAAAATTCATTTTTTAAAGATATTAAATTATTAATTATTATTAAACCATTCCAATCTAGTTTGTCCAGTTGAAACCATCAGATAATTGAATCAAAACTTTTAAAAATATGAAGAAATTATTAGTTGTGGCATTACACAGGGAAGCCTAGTTAAACCAAACTTTTTTGATACAAATTGTTTTATTTGAACCATATTTATGTTACCCAAGCTCAAAAATTTAAATTAAATTTGTACATCTTCAACAAAACTTCCATGTTTCTGAAAAAAAGATCTCCTTGGGTTTTGAATGTTTGAGGCTGTATAGGATCCAAGTAATATGAAAATAGAGGTGATGGATTAAAAGGAATATATATAGCTGGATAGATGCATAAACATTGACTTCACAGATGGATCAAATCCCATGTAAGAGTCAAAGGTCATATCCTGACAAGTTTTCATAATAATATGGTAATAAAGCCACATGAAGCTTGCATTTTGCTGTGTTTATGCTATGGGTTGTTTACAATACTGTAGGATGTGGATAAAAATCATATACAATAACCATATTCAGTATAATATCTACACAGGCCATATAATCATATACAATAACTATATTCAATATAATATCAATACAAGCCATATAATCATATACAATAACCATATTCGATATAATATTGACACAGGCCATATAATCATATACAATAACCATATTCAACATAATATCTACACAGGCCATATAATCATATACAATAACCATATTCAATATAATATTGACACAGGTTGTAGAATCATATACAATTACCATATTCAATATAATATCTACACAGGCCATATAATCATATACAATAACCATATTCAGTATAATATTGACATAGGCCATATATTCATATACAATTACCATATTTAATATAATATTGACACAGGCCATATAATCATATACAACAACCATATTCAATATAATATTTAGACAGACTGTAGAATCACATACAATAACCATATTCAATATAATATCAACACAGACCATATAATAATATACAGTAAGCATATTCAATATGATGCCAACACAGGCCATATAAACATGTACATCAACCATATTCAATGTAATATTGACACAGACTGTAAAATCACATACAATAACCATATTTAATTTAAAATTGACCATAAAATCGTGTACAGTAATCATTTGCAACATAATATCTGTATAAACCTCAATAATGTAATGCAGTAGGTATATTCAATGTAATACCCACACAGGCCTTAATAAACATGTACAATAACTGCATTTTATACACAAAAAATATATTCAGTATAATACCCACACAGGCCTTAATGTACAATAACTGTATTTTGTACACCAAAACTCACTAAAAATGTCCATCAGTAAAAATATCAATCCCAGAATGCCACATTTAGAGGAAAAAGGTGGTGCAACTGTCTTAATGAGTGGCAGGTCTGCTTAACACCATACATACATGTTTCATTACTTCTTTTATGGACTAAATCAGTTTGAAATGTGGATCCTGCTTATAAAACTTTCACCACATCCATATAGTGTGGGTACTACATAGAATTTTGTATATTGTAAACCCAACAAGGCTTTATGCATGTATGTAATGGCTTTTATGGATAATTAAATTGATTACAACAAATTTCAAAATATTCCATACTAAAGCTTATCTGGAAGAGTGACAAAAAAAATGAAAAAAGAGAAAAGAAAGGCAATAACAACATAGTGTATGTGTTAGATAAAAAATTGTGCTAATCACTTTACTGAGTAAAGAAATATGAGAGACATCAGATTTGTGTGTCTTAGCAAGGTTCTTGATTGGATTAACACTAGGTTTTGAACATCAATCCCACTAAAGTGACCAATGCACAAATATCACTTTCTCTACCTCTACCTTTATATCATCATTGTCATTAAATCTATTCGGTATTGAAAAAAAATTAACCACTTTTTTCAAAATGGAGTTGGAGAAGTTTCATCCAAATTTTCATTTTTAGTTTTCCCCTCCTGAGACACTAATTCTATTTAACTTCCACATAGTTGCTTATTTTTGTTTAAAATCTCAGATGCCCGCTTATTGCTGTAAGCTTGTTGTTGCCATTTTGTAGTATATTAATGCACTTCTGTACTTAATCTAGTACTGAAAGAATATACAGGTTTTTAATGGTGTTTTCAAGTGTTCTCAATTGACCAGTTATTGTTACACAGTCGGTAGTATTGGCACTGATCTTTCTATAGAGACATTCAGAAGGCATGCATATGCTTTGTCTCCATGGAGACATTCAGAAGGCAGGCATATGCTTTGTCTCTATGGAGACCTTCAGAAGGCAGGGATATGCTTTGTCTCTATGGAGACATTCAGAAGGCAGGCATATGCTTTGTCTCCATGGAGACCTTCAGAAGGCAGGCATATGCCTTGTCTCTGTGGAGACCTTCAGAAGACAGGCATATGCTTTGTCTCTATGGAGACCTTCAGAAGGCAGGCATATGTTTTGTCTCTATGGAGAGGTTTAGAAGGCATGCATATGCTTTTTTTTATATGGAGACCTTCAGAAGGCAGGCATATGATTTGTCTTAACTGAAAAGAACTAGATTACAGGGAAGAAATGTGATCTTTGTAAAAAAAAAAATATGAAGGCTGATCGGAACACAGGAATAGGAATGCAATATAAAATCTGGAATGCTGCTTTCAGGCTAAATCTATAAAATACATTGAATAATTTATAACTTTGCAAGCCTTTGGTGTACAGAACATTTAAATTATGTATAAAGTCAAGGTTCCCACACAACTGGTAAAAGGGGGGAAAATCAGGAAAAAGAATAAATGTGAAAAGCCTATTAATTGTGGAATTTGTAGCTATGACTTTATCACAAAAAATGAATGGATAATTGAGTCTTAATTGAACAGATCATCATGGTTAATTTATTGAGCTTATGCTGGAATTTTCGAAGAGTTTGGAACTCCAGCTAGTCATAATACAATTGCTGTGTGGGTCATATGGGTGCTTTTTTGATTTGTACAGCAAGTCAAAGTGCCCATACAATAAGATGGGTCAAGAAGACTGGTTGCAAGATAGTCAGCTCCATATCTGTATATTTTTCTCAATAAAAGGTATGATGACCAGTTATACTGATGTGTGACCTTGATAAGCTTAAGAAAGAAAGGAAATAAACCCTGCCTATCTTGATTCCTTATCTGATATGTAAAGTTGCTTCAAATGTTTATTGACAAGTCTTTGCTATAAATCTTTGATTACTATTTGATAGTTTGCACTGGAAACATCAGTAGTAAACATGGCCACCACTCCCACCCTGCAACAACTCTTTCTTGGTGAAGCATACTACTGCATCCTGCAAAATGTATAGAAGCCTACTGACTGCTGGGGCGATGCCATCATTTGGGTATCCTTGGCAATGACTGCATTAAATATATAGTCCGTAGATTGCATTAAAGACGAACAGCAGGGGTATCAGCCAGCTTTAAATGGATTTTAAAAAATTAAATCTGTCCAATTTTTATATGTAGGTATACAATATAGGTGCATTTTTGTCTAACTTGGAAAGGACAATTTCTAAAATATATATTACAAACCCATTCAGTTCAACAAGGGCCTTAGATGAACCTTAATTAAAAAAACATTTTTATTTACAAAATAACCTGGAGAGACCTGGACATTTTTGTTTCAGAAAGTGTGGGAACCCAGTAAAGTGTTATAAATCTTATTTGGAATGAGCATAAATGCATGATTGTTTTCATTATATGAATAAATACAATGATTTTACTGAATAAAGCTGTATTAATGTGAAAAGTGATTTTTATCATGTTGTAATGCCATTTTTGAAAGGTGTTATTGCATGATTTAATATTAAAAAATATGACTTTTCAAAGTAAGGTACAAGAGCAGCCATGTAATAAAACATATTGTATAAAAAGCAAAATATTATGCCACTGAAAAACTTGAAAAGAGGGCAACAGATTACAATTTTTTCCTACTTTTGGTCGGTGTTGCAACTGAAAACTCCAAAAAAATGTAATATTTTGAAAATACAAGTATTACATGCTTTATGTTGAACTAGGGCCTTAAGCAGTTGTCATTTGAAGCATCAATTAATGAAACTTCAAAAGATTTTATATTTGGTCAAAATAGGCAGTTTTGGGGGGAATACTAAACTTCATTTAATCCTTTGAAATGGAAGCATCCATTCCCCAAATAATTCTATTTGAAATTCAAAGTTTCTCCTGTAAATAATCTAATTATTTTTATTTTGAAAAAATTAACTATTTATTATCAGGGCATTATTGTCCCACATTTGAAAAGCAAAAATTCATCAAGTTTTATGTGAAATGTTCCATTACATCGTCATAAAAAATTATAGGTATACACAAATCTGTTGATACATCTGTTTTTGTCTAAACATCACTGTGTATTTATATAAAAAAAAACAACAGAATTGTCAGGGAAAAGTTCATAGATTTTCTGCATTCCTATCATTGTGTACAATTTGCTAATTTGATGTACATGTCTGCATTTCCTATAGAGATGTGGAGATATTTCCAGTACTAGAATTGATAATGTTATTAAAGTATGAACAGTAATTTACTTACTTAATACTTAATAATAATAAAATAAAAGTATGTAATGCAACAGGAATGATTTCATGGTTTTATCCTGGTTTTCTGCCCAAGTCTTAAAACAGCTGGTCAAAGCTCAGTAGGCAGGTAATGGTGAATTGTTCAAACTTCAAAACAAATCCAAAAAGTGGCTGGTGAGTGGAAGATAAAAAATGCATAATACAGATGGCAGTAAATAATGCAGTTTAAAATATTCAGTTGTTTGCTTTTGTATATTTCGGGTTTTTAGGTTGTGATTTGTAGGAGATACAGTATAACTATCCATCCAACATATAATCACAACTTTCTGAACTTGGCTGTCCGCTGAATCCAAAAGCTCAAACTCAGATGTGATATTTGTTATATACTTATTTATGAAACTTAGCATGCTACTAAAGTTACCATGGAAACAAAGATTGTGACAAACTTAGCATTGTACAAATGTGTCTAGAGTAAAGAAGAGCATAAGTTTTATGATTGTTTCTTCATTTGTGTTAGATTTACATAACACCAAAGTTTTTGGTCTTAGAGCTAGATTTATGTGTTCAAGAACTTATTGGAATAAATGAAAGTATCTGTTATGTAGTATAGTGGTAGATCTGGGTCCATGTTGTCCATTGATAAGTAATTATTATACACCAGCAAATAATTTTGTGATTTATCTTTTGTTGAAAATTATGAGTGATATATTTATATAGTATACTGCATCTTTAAATATGTTAAGTCATTTGTGTATATATATATATATATATATATGTCTGTAAAGGCTGGCTTTTCTGTTCAGATCAGGATGTCCAGTTTGCAGAGAATTATGGTACATACCTGCTGACCATGGGCCAGAAATTCACGCTAGAAAGTAGGTCACTGCCTCCCAAAATCTAGTAAAACCCAATACAGAACTTTTACCATTTCTAAGCTTTCACCTGTTCACTATGTGATGTAACTAATGAGCATATTGCTTTTTATAAATCCATTTTAATTAGGAAGAGAAATCTGAATAGTGGTTGGTGTTAGGATTTTGGTAAAGTGAATAACCTGCAAGTGAAGCATAGGAAAAAGTATTATGTAAAGACTTTTGTGCTTGTATGTCCCATCAAGCTGTGGAATAGTGTTGTATGCCCCACCAAGCTGTGGAATAGTGTTGTATGTCCCACTAAGCTGTGGAATAGTGTCCAGTCTCTTTGTATTACTCTAATAGTAGTAAACTGGAAGTTCATGCTGAAATTAGTAACGTGCATATTCATGGGTGTTTAATGATAGTAAAATGACCATACATAGTAATTTCTCTTGTACTATGTTTATGATTGTAAAACAATGACTGTGCCTTGTAATATCTCTAGTACTATGTTTATCACAGTAAAGTAACCATACATAGTAATATTTCGGGTACTATGTTTATGACAGTAAAATGACCTTTTCTTTTAATATCAATAGTACTATGTTTATGAAGGTAAATTGACCGTGCATAGTAATATCTCTAGTACTATGTTCTATCATTAGAGCATAATACAAAAAGGCCCCATGATATCATATTCTTTAAATAATGAACATGACAATAAATAAAAAAAACAAAAATAAATGAAAAAAAACTATTATAAAAATCTAATGTATTAAATAGTTTATCCGATCATAAAATTGGTTTAAATTGCTCAAGATCCAATGATATTTCTGTTTGAGATAATTTTTAAATATCAAATGCTTCACTTACAGGTGGAAAACATTTCTTGTTTGGGGTTTTAACATGAGAAAAGAAAGTTATAGCACAACTTGTATTTTTGAGAATGTAACTATTATCCAGCCATTTGACTGTTATCCAGCCATTATCAGATAACATATGCACTATGTTTATCCTTTTCATAACACTGAAAAAGAGCAAAAGCTTAAGATATGTTTTGAAAAAAATTTATCTAAAATGACAAAATATTTCAAAAGTGATTTTCTAAAACTTGCTAAAGAATGTAGTGCATAGAGTGCGCAGTTGAAAGGGAGGTAATCTCTACTGTATTCAGTACCACAGTTTGTGAGAGTTATTTTAAATACCAAGATCATTTCCTTCTACAAACATTTTCTGCAGACACTTCTGTTTTATATACAGGTTATCTTGCTTTACAGAAATTTAATATGCTTTGATTGATTTTGAAAGGAAATTTTGTAATATCTAATGTAATAGCTACATAATTGAATATTAGTTTGAGTTCATTTGGTCTAGGAAGTTTGTGGTATGGCCCGGTATCAGGCATGAATTTTCCATCATTTCATCATTAACTGGATCTTCATCCATTTTCTCAAACTTCACTGGGCCAGTTTCAATCAAATTTGGTAGGAATGTTGCGCAGGAATTGCCCTATCTTTATGTGGAGTAGGTTATGTGCCCTACTTTAGTCTTATTCAGGGTATTATCCTTGCAATGGTAGTATACATTCAGAACAACTAAAAGGGAGCAATCAATGGGTTTTCAGAGTTTAATGTCATTGTTCAGCACATGATAGAATGCCTCTCTATATAAAATATATATATATATATATATATATATATATATATATATATATATATATATATATATATATATATATATATATATATATATTTGTAGACTGACATACATGGCAGATAGACTATATACATGATAGACTGACTATATACATGATTGACTATATACATGATTGACTGATTATATACATAAAAGACTGACTATATGCATGGTAGACCAGCAAATCTGGTGGAGGAAGAACCTGGAAAATCCACTGGAAAGAATCACCAACCCACAGGAAACTGGAAACTGTTAAGCTCTCTCATATACCCCCATTGGTCAGGTGTGTGGACAGGTGAGTAGTTATTGGTTTGTAAAGGTGAACACCTTAGAATACTTTGCCATTTAGAACTCATACCACAGAATGGCTTAGCCAGTTTTACTAAAACCTGGTTGCAGTGTTGCTTCAGACATGCTTTATGAACATTCTATATGGGGTGGCTCTACTGACAGTGGTGTGGTTTCCTAAGCAACCATTTGGAAAACCTATTCTCCAGAACAGCTTAGTCACTTTAAATCCAACTTACTTTAGACCAGGATAGCTCCCATAGCAAAAAACTGCAACCCTGTGGAAAAACTATTCAGAGCTTCTTCAGAAAATTGTAAATAGTTGCAATAAGTATTATTTAGGACATGCTTTATCAAACATTGGTTGATCCCTTTGGCATGTATACTTTAGCAACCAAATGGAATAGCTATTTTCAACATTTTCTCTAACATGGCTGAGCCATTTTCTATCAAACTTAGAGGAAATATTTGCCAATGCATACTGTCAAAATTGGCAGAGCAAATCTTTTCATATGTTTATGATGTATCAAAATTGTGTCCAAATTAGATCCTATAGAAAATGTATGGCGGTTGTAGCAAATACATGGAAAATCTTCTTTTTGCCTCTCCAGGAAATCTGAACCAGTTTCAGACTTGGTAGCAATGATTTTTGGACCTGATCTGTCAACATTCTTTCCAGTTTCCCTAGCAATGACTGGCTGTAATGATTATATATATATATATATATATATATATATATATAGAGAGAGAGAGAGAGAGAGAGAGAGAGAGAGAGAGAGAGAGAGAGAGAGAGAGAGAGAGAGAGAGAGAGAGAGAGATTATCCTGACACTGGTGCCTTTAAACCCTGCTTTTTTAGACAACTGTATACACTACCAGGTTAAGGATTATCAGTCCTATTTTGGAATGCTTGACTTTTTTACAAATTAATTTTTTAAATTATAATTCTAGAATATCAGCACAGACAACAGTATTTTGCACATTAATATTCTCTACTCAAATTGCCTGCATGTTTTTCGTTAGCCACATGGAATGTTTAAAGAGAACCTTTCCCTAGCTTTAAATGTAAATTTAGCTACCTGTAAATACTCCTCACCTGTTTGAGTCTTAGTCATTTACTTACCATATATATACACTCTTAAAAGTCAAGTCCTATTGCAAGCAACAGAGATCTTGACCTGTCACAGCATAATGTGCCTGCAGATCAGGGTCTGTTTTATTTTTTCTACTGATCACTCCTAACAAACTGCACAGACCCAGATCTGCCAGCACATTATGTAACTTCTGGTCTATGCAGTTTACAGTTGGAGGACTCATAAGTGAGTATAAACAGTACTCAGTACTCAGTCTTCCAGTGATATATCTGAGGTCCACTGTGATAATTTGTAACCCTGTGTAATTTCTTGTGTTTTTTTATTTTAATAGATCTTTGTAGGATGATTCAGAGGAAACTGAAGGGAAAATGCTTTTTTTGGCCAGCCCTTTCAGCTGTTTTGTGATGTATAAAGAATTGAAAATCTGTAGATTCTGATTGATCAACAGACTCTAAGCGATGTTTAGATGAGAATTATAAATTTGCTAAAATGTTTTGCATTCAAAAGCTAGTATAATATAAGGACAATAAAATTAATATGGCAGTGTTATATTTTCTATTATTATGTAATTATTGGTAACTGATACTGGATGTATATTATGTATTATTTTAATAAAATAGTTTGGGTCTCAGATATATTACCTGTAATGTATTCCTAGTTAGGTAAATGAATGATCACGTTTTTCCAACTCACCCTACTAGCTTGTCACTGACGTGTGACGTGTGTTTCTTTCTCCATTGACTTTGCAGAAGAATTAGGTGCCGCATTTTTCCCAGGTGCAGGTGCTGAAGCATGGGCGCCACACCACCTAGCACCCTACCCAGACTTGAGCCCGACAGCGACGTTACACCACCACACCGCACTTCTCCAACACCCTGCTCTAGCACAGGTGCCGGTCCGGGTTAGTTATCAATGATCACTTTACTTAATTTCCATTTCTTGTCTTCACAGTCATTACACATCACCATTGTTAATTGCATTTGCAAAACTTTATAGTGAGAAAATATTTTTCACACATTACAATATTTCACAGTAACAATCCACATTTTCAGTAATGCCAGAGTAGTTCTCAAACTTGGTTGGTTACGGTAATGCTAAAATAGTTTTCAAAGTGGGCTGGTAACAGTAATGCCATAGAAGTTTTTAGAGTGAATTTGTAACAGTAATGCCAGAGTAGTTCTCAAACTTGGTTGGTTACAGTAATGCTAGAATAGTTTTCAAAGTGGGCTGGTAACAGTAATGCCAGAGTAGTTTTCAATGTGGGATGTGACAGTACTGTGCAATGCCACAGTAGTTTTCAAAGTGGTCGCGAAACAATAATGCCAGAGTAGTTTTCAGATTAGGTTGGTAACAGTAATGCCATAGTAGTTTTCAGAGTGGGTTTATAACAGTAATGCCAGAGTAGTTCTCAAACTTGGTTTGTTACAATAATGCCAGAGTGGTTTTCAAAGTGGATTGGTAAGAGTAATGCCAGAGTGGTTCAGAAAGTAGGCTGGTTACAGTAATGCCAGAGTGGTCTCAAAATGTAGATTGGTTATAGCTTTTATTCTTTCTTTTGAAATGATTAATAAATGGGACTGCATTTTTCATTTAATGTCTGAACTTTGACTTTTCACAACATTTTATAATTGAGTTATCTCTCCGACCAACTTTTGTAAGGCTCCCGTCAATTTGACACATTAACCAGAAAAAATAAATAAAATTATTTTTAATTGATCAAATATAATTGATTGTAAGAGATATACTCCATGCAATACTAAACTGTGTTGTGGATTCTATTTGCAATGATATTACACCGATATGACTTCATGGATATGTTTTATGATCATGTATGTCCTATTATAGTTTAGGGTTCCATGATAAAGTAAGACTTTTAAAATTATTGGTAAATTTATTCATGAGAAAGATTTAAAGCTTGCATGGATGACAAATCCATAATATACTTGCACAAACTATTGGTAAACTTTCATACAAGAAAGCTTGAAGCCCAACTTAACTTTAAAAGAACACAAATAATAAGGCTGTCTCTGGGAATGTTCATGGCATTAATATAGTTAGTGAAAATGTAATGGTCAAGAAACCGTTAGGTACATTTTTCGAATTTCACTCGTGGCATTACTGAATAATTCTTGAATAATTCTTGAACATTTTCCATGAACAATTTATATTCTTGCAAAACAATTTATATTCTTGCAAAACTGAATTGTATTTGTTATTTATGCCTAGAATGTGCCATATTCACCCACCACACCAGAGATCTTTTGTCACATGTAGAAAATATCACATCCTATGGGCATCCTATTGAGTATTTCCCCCCCCTGTGTCTTTTTATGTTGCAGCTGCTACAATTCCTGTTGTAAACTTCCTGTAGAGTGGTGATATGATTTACTAATGGCACAACATTAACATTGTCAAATAGTTGTAGAACCTTTCACCATATCAGTGTCATCTTGCGTAGTTATTTATATTCTGAGTTGTTCATTCCACCCAGAGTTAGGGTATGTACATGTTCCTCTATTTATCCCTGTTGTTTCCATACATTTGACACATTTCTTTTCTCTTTTCTTTTTTCTTATGGTAGATAGTATGGGATGGTAAGTATGGTTTGGTACAACAAAATTGTTTTACAAAATGTTAATTTTTTTCTTATGAAGTTTAGAAATCTGATCTGAAAATTTAGGTCATCAACCTTATATGTAAAATTTTACTTTGATTCATTGAATATTTTTAGAGAACATATTAGGAATTTGAAACTCAAAAATTGTCTATATTTCACAAACAGATAACCCAGAAATTGAAAGCATTTGGTACCAATTTAGATATAAGTATGTTAATAGTACTTCACGATTAGGAGTGCCACATGAATAGGACTTCATGATTAAGAGTGCCACACAAATAGGACTTAATGGTCAGGAGTGCCAAATGAAAAGGACTTCATAATTAAGAGTGCCACATGAATAGGACTTAATAAAAAAGTGCCACATGAATAGGACTTAATGGTCAGGACTGCCAAATGAAAAGGACTTCCTGATTAAGAGTACCACATGAATAGGACTTAATAAATAAGTGCCACATGAATAGGACTTAATGGTCAGGAGTGCCAAATGAAAAGGACTTCATAATTAAGAGTGCCACATGAATAGGACTTAATAAATAAGTGCCACATGAATAGGACTTAATGGTTAGGACTGCCAAATGAATAGGACTTCATGATTAAGAGTGCCACATGAATAGGACTTCATAAATAAAAATAAGTGCCACATGAATAGGACTTAATGGTTAGGAGTGCCACATGACTTGGACTTCATAGATAGAAGTGCCACATAAATAGCACTTAATGGTTAGAAATGCTATATAATTAGGACTTCAGGGTCGGAAGTAGAACATTAATAGGTCTTCAGGATTAGAAATGCTATACTATTAGGACTTAAGGTTTAGGAGTGCCACATTAATACGACTTCATAGATAGATGTGCCACATTTATTGCACTTCATGGTTAAAAATGCTATACGATTAGGACCTCAGTTTTGGACATACCACATTAATAGGACTTCAGGATTGGAAGTACCACATTAATTTCAATGTTAGAAGTGCCACATTAATAGGACTTCAGGGTTAGAAATACCATATTAATAGGACTACAGGGTTAGAAATGCCATATTAATAGGACTTCAGGGTTAGAAATGCCACATTACTAGGACTTCAGGGTTAGAAATGCCATATTAATAGGGCTTGTTTAGGAGTGCCACATTAAGTAACAAAGATATCTTAGTAATTGATTTAGATGTTGACAATTTAAGATACAATGGGTTATTGAAATATACCTAAATATATCATAATTTTCATGTATACATATTTAAAAGTTGGATGAAATAAAATAGACCCTGGGTGTGATGTTGCCAAATGCCTTAAAAGATCTGGGTCCATATTGTTGTTCATTAGTCCTGACAAACTCCATTTACCCAGATCAGTCAGAACTGTTTGCTTTTGGGTCTGACCAGACATATCTAGTTGTTTGTTTTGATTAGACCAGTTTATTTTATTAAGAAATGGTAAACATTAATTATACACGTTATTTATCCTGACTTGAATCATCTGGACCAACCAAAATGATCAGGGTTTTCCGATGCCAGATGTTATTTAAATGGTGTCTGCTATTAACAGTATTCAGTTATGCTGTCCATAAGAGACATCTGTTGTATTGAGACCACTTTACAGCAGGGGGAGGTCTTGTTGTATACATTGGGGAAGAGGTAAATGCAGAAAGGCGACTTGACTTGAGTCACAAAAAATTGAGAGTATTTGGGTCGAAATTTATCAAAATAATGCAAAATCGTTTCTAGTTGGTTTCATTTATAGGCTACCTTCCTCCAAAGCAATTTGGAATGATAACTTTTTGAAACAAATTGAAAATGTTCTTGCACAGGATAAAGAAACATATATACTTGGTGATATAAATAAGGACCTTCTCAATACTCAAATAAGGAAAAACTGGACAGAATTTATTGAATCATTAGGCCTAGTACAGATGGTAAATGACCCCACTAAGGTAACAGAAACATCAAGCACTCTTATTGATCACATTTATACCAACCTACTAGACAATATAACTTATGTTAACATACCAAAAGTTGGTCTTAGTGACCACTATCCTACTTTTTTGAAAAAAAAGGTTAAATGCAAGAGAAATAGGAAAAATACACTCAAAACTATTACTTACAGATCATTCAAAAATTTTAATGAAGAACAATTTCTCAAAGACCTATATAAAACTCCATGGAAGATGATCCAAAATTTGGATGACATAGATGAAGCTCTGAGGGTGTGGACTGACTTATTTATGGATGTGGTCTCTAAGAATGCACCACTGAAAGTACATGAGTAAAGAATGAAATCAAACCTAATTGGCTTACAACTGAAATCCTTGATGCTTTGAAAACAAGAGTCCAATTTAAGGATATGGGAAACCATGCACAATATAAAGTATGGAGAAATAAAATAACAAATATGATCAAAAAAGCTAAACAAAATTATTATCAATCATTGCTTGAAAACGAAAAGCGACAAAAACTGCATTTGGAAAGTCTTTAATGAACTCACTGGAGGAACACACAAAGATCAGATAAATAAAATCCACTCACTGTGGTAAATGACACCATAGTCACTGATGACAATGACATTGCAAATGTTTTCAATGATTTTTTCACCAACATTACCACAAAGTTAAAAGAACCAGTGATTGAAAACAACTTTATTGAACTGAAAATGTTCTGCAGCAGCAAAATCTCTAAGGAGGTATGTTTCTCCATCCCACCAGTCTCAAAAAACTTTGTTAAGAAATATCTCAGTGAACTTGATACTAAGAAAGCTACAGGACTTGATCAGATTGGTCCATGACTCATTAAATCTTCTGCCTCTGCTATTGTAGATAGCTTAACATTCATAATCAATTTAAGTATTGCATCCTCATCTGTCCCCAAAATATGGAAAGCTGCAAAAGTAACTCCTATTCACAAATCTGGTCCTAAGGATGATGCTGATAACTACTGGCCAATCTCAATACTACCAAACTTGTCAAAATTGATTGAAAAGCATGTCCATGATTCATTCATATCATATTTAACCAAACACTTTCTGTTATACCCTAATCAATCAGGCTTTAGACAAAAACTCATGTGAGACTGCCTTGATCTCCCTAACTGATAAATGGCTTCAAGCACTTGATCAAGGTAGAATAATAGGTTCTGTATTTGTAGATTTCAGGAAAGCTTTTGACATGGTAGATCATGAAATCCTTTTGAAGAAACTGAAAATCTATCAATGTGATGAAAGCACAGTTAGATGGTTTACTTCATACTTAAATGAGAGAACACAACATGTTTATATTAATAATGTTCTGTCTGAACCTGAAACAATTAGATATGGAGTACCACAAGGCTCAATTTTGGGTCCATTACTGTTTATTTTATTTATTAATGACCTACCATTTGTATTAAAGGACTTAGTATCATCTACAGATCTCTATGCAGATGACATAACATTGTCAGACATCCAAAACACAAAACAAGAACTTGAAATTTCTTTACAGAATGCCCTAAACAAACTAGAATACTGGTGCACATGCAATGGCATGGTTGTTAATACTGGTCAAACCAAAATATTACTTATCTCAACATGGAAAAAAAGAACAAAACTGTAAAAAAGTCAATTCAAGTTTATGGCTTCTCAGTAGGATAAGACACTTTCTCCCAAAAAAGCACAGAAAACTATTTTATAACAGTTACATACAACCCTATTTAGACTACTGTAATACAGTATGGGGTAATTCAAATGATAAAAACTTAGCAAAGCTGGCACATCTTCAAAAAAGAGCTTTTGAGTTAATATCAATCCAGAAAGAAAGCAAGGAAAATTTAGCTGGTAAGTTAAAAATACTACCTATTAAAGACCGAATCTGTTTAAAAAAAGACAAATTAATGTACAGGATAGCCAATAATAGTGCTCCTGAATATTTACAATCACTATTCAAGTATAGGCTACCTGGAAATACTTCCCACCTGCGATCAATATCTACCAAACATTACAAAATTCCCAAACCAAATAAGGAATTATTTAAAAAAAGTTTCCAATCCTCTGGAACTTTGCTATGAAATAATATTCCAGTTGAGATTAGAAATGCCCACTCTATTTCCTCTTTCCAAACCCAGTATATACAATGGCTTCAGAGATGCAGCAAAAAAAATAAATTCCTTTGAATGAGGGCCTCACGTAGATTAGTTCTTAACTAATTGAGTTACACTCTTTAAATAAAGTTATAATAATAATAATAATAATAATAATAATAATAATAATAATAATAATAATAATAATAATAATAATAATAATAATAAGAATAATATAATAATATATAATATAATATAATAATATAATAATAATATAATAATATAGCTTCCAATCATAACCATATAGTGTACCACCTTATATTGAGAGCACCTTATAACGAAGTGCTTTGAATGGATGGTGCTCCCTCATTAGAATGTTCTTCAGAGGTTATACTACTTACATTGAAAGCACCTTATTAAGAAGTACTTTGTACATACAGTACTCCTTCATTATATAAATGGGAACCATAGAGTATACTGCCTTATTGTAAGATGCCCTTATAATGAGGTACATCATATGCATAATTTTACTAACACTTGATGAAATTAGATCCATGACATATCTGCCTTGTAACAGAAACTGAGTTATATAGCAGGAATCATTATAATGAAAGGCCTTGTAACAGGAAGTTATAATGAAGAACCTAATAACAGGAACTGTGTTATAATAAAGGGCCTTACCAATATAGCATGACCCATACTATAATTAAAGGCATATAACAGGAAATGTGTTATAATGAAATGTATAAAACAAACTGTTTTAATGAAGGGCCTTATAACAGGAAATGTTATTAATGAAAGGCCTTATAACAGGAACTGTTATAATGAAGGGTCTTTTAACATGAACTGTGTTATTAATAAAGGGCCTTATACCAGGAACTGTTATAATGTTATAATGTCTTTAAACATGAACTGTTATAAGGAAGGACCTTATAAGTGTAGCAGGAACATATGAAAGGCCTTAAAACAGGAAATGTATTGTAATGAAGGGCCATATAACAGAATCTGTTACAGTGAATGGCCTTACAATTGAAATTGTCATAATAAAGGGCTTTATAACCTGAACTCAATTATATTGCAGGGCCATATAACAGGAACTGTTACATTGAAGGGCCATATAACAGGAACTGTGTTTAATTGAAGGGTCATATAACAGGAACTGTTGCATTGAAGGGTCATATAACAGGAACTGTGTTAATTTGAAGAGTCATATAACAGGAACTGTTACATTGAAGGGCCATATAACAGGAACTGTTTAATTGAAGGGTTATATAACAGGAACTGTTATATTGAAGGGTCATATAACAGGAACTGTTACATTGAAGGGTCATATAACAGGAACTGTGTTCAATTAAAGGGTCATATAACAGGAACTGTTATATTGAAGGGTTTTATAATGGAACTGAGTTGTAATGAAGGGCCTTATTATGGAGATATAATGCTGTATGTTGAAAAAATTTGGTAAACCATCAATATGATCACCAGTGGATCTACATAGATATTAAGTGGTCTAAAATGGTACAAAACTTAAGTGGTCCTCATTGGTACATGGCTATGAAGTGGTCCTCATTGGTACATGGCTATTAAGTGGTCCTCATTGGTACATGGCTATTAAGTGGTCCTCACTGGTACATGGCTATTAAGTGATCCTCACTGGTATATGGCTATTGAGTGGTCTTCATTGGTACATGACTATTAAGTGGTCCTCATTGGTACATGACTATTAAGTGGTCTACAAGTGTACATATTAAATGAGGAAAAGTCAAGGAATGTAGTGTCAATTTAACCTGTTAAAGATAACAAAAGACCCTATTGGGGCAATCTTATATTAAATTTTTTACATGCATATGCCACTCTGATACCAGGATTTCACATTTTTAAAGGTTTGATTTGATCTGTATCAAAAAATCGATCTTGACAGCAGTTTCTTGTGGTACTTGCATTTTAAACACAACAATAAAAAAGGAACTAATAATGACATACCATAACAGTGAAATTTACCATTTTCTTTTAACAAACTTGCCCTGTTCTGAAATAAATTAAAGTTAGCCTATTTGTAAGGTTAGGAATCTATTTATATAATTTTAACAGCTGAAAATGGGCCCAATTTGCATTTGTACAATTTACACCACTACAGAATTTAAATTTACTCCAGAAAATTGACCCATTAATTATAGACCCAGTAATTGCAGTAATTGGGCCCATTTTCAGCCGATAAAATTATATAAATAGATCCCTGACCTTACAAATAGGATAACTTTAATTTATTTCAGAACATGCAAGTTTGTTAAAAGAAAATGATAAATTTCACTGTCATGGTATGTCATTAGACCCAACTACTGGGTTTCTAAAGATTGTGTCCGCATTCTAAAATGTAATAAACCAATTCTCTGATTATCCGGATTTTTGCTTTGAATTTCATTTACTGTGTGTTGAATAATTTATCATATGGACCTCCCCTTCCCAAAGAGCAATGTAATTAAAACAAAATGCATGCATGATTTCTTTCTAGTCAGAAAAATAATTAATTTTTGTATAGCATAACAATGTATCAAGACTCTCTTTTTGCTGACTTGGAAGAAAATCTATATACAGTTTTGTCTTGTTCAAGTTAGGGACAATACTCATCATTGAAAAACATTTTTTTTATAGAATCTAGTACATACACTATCTTAACTGTGATTTTTGTTATCATTTGTTTTATTTTTTGGCACTTAGAAGAATATCCATTTTTGTATGCTTTGTTTGTCTTTCCTGTTTTGAAGTCTTATTCTGATTGTATTACATAATTCCCTCATTATAACATTGTCTATAGGAGCCAGGGTGTACTGCCTTATAGTGAGACTGACATATTATGAAGTACAGTATCACCACTTTATAATACTATTCACTGAAGCCATAAAGTGTATGGCATTATAACAGACTTGCTGCCTATTATGATTTGACGGGAAGTCTTAGGGTAAGGGCCATATAAATATGGACTGAACTGTAGCAAATAAATATTACATAAGTGTGTCATAGTAAATCCAGATACTGGTTTGTTTGATTTGGTTGCAGAGTTTTTATTAGGTTCATTGTTCATCAGGGAACCAGACTAATTGGTCAGGAGTACCTCATATGCTTTAAACCACAGGATTTTTTCATGCAAAATGTGTGCATTGCCAAGATATTGCTTGCTAGAATTTTCTAAAAATGGCAGCCAACACAGGATACATGTTCTAGATTAAAAGACAGTGAAATATTTAAAACAAAGGAAAGAATAAATTGGAATATTTCTAGGGGAATAAAACCAAGAAGGGCTGAAATTAGCAATTACACAATTACACCTATGGCACTTGATGTTTTGATTTGACTATGGTAGGATAGAAAATTGCTATCACCACATGTAAACGGAATAATAAAACAAAGCCAAGGATTAAATCAATTTGAGACATAGCAAGAAGCCATTGAGCTCTGTAGGATTTGGAACTGCAGTGTTTGGAATTGTGTAGGAGGTAAATATGGTTTAAGTGTACACTGCAGATCTTTTAATGTAATAGTTTACCTTGACTACATCAGTCTCTAATCACACTGCTAAATTTTCATATGCATTTTTTTCATCTTACCAATAGCAGTACATAATCAATACAAAAAAATAGATATTATAAATTGTGTGTTACAAGATCAATGAAAAATATAGATATTCTAAATAGTATGTTGCAAAATTAGTGAAAATGTACATATTCTAAATAGTACAGTATAGAATCAATCAAAATGTACATATTGTAAAAAAACATGGTATAAAATCAATGAAAATATAGGTACTTTAAATAGTACGGTAAAAAATTTAAAAATATATGTCTTTCAAATAGCTTTTTAAGAAAACTAAAAAAGATATAATTATTTTAAATTGCATGGTATAAAATCTATGAAAAATAAAGGGATTCTAAATTGCATGGTATAAAATCAGAGAAACAAAGGTATTCTAAATTGCTTGGTATAAAATCAATGAAAAAATTGGTATTCTAAATAGTGTGGTATACTTGAGTACCTATTGTCTACATGTTTTACTATTTTGAATAATGAGTAGGATTTATTATTGTTATTGCCAACAGTCACACACTTGGCCGTGGTCTAATCTGTGTCACACTAAGTCATTGTCTAATCTGTGTCACACTACATTATGGTCTAACATGTGTCATACTCAGTCACATCTAACCTGTTTAAGAATATGTCAGTCTTATTAAATTAACCACCTATCTAATGAGAATGTAATTTTATTCCATGCTTTATAATACTATACCAAAGTGACCTGTGTTAAAGGACACATTTACAGTTAGACCTGCTATAGTGTTTACCTGCATACAAAGACCACTTCAATAAACAGAAAGGTTTCCATAGGACATAAATCAGCACAAATTTATCTTGAGTAAAACTGACATCTCTTAATGACTATTGGTGTGATATGTGACAATATGTAGAGGTTTGATGGTCTTTAATTTTTACAGATGATCTCCAAATGCCTTTTTAAACACAATTTTGTGAATGAAATTCCATACATTATTTAAATAGTTTTACTGAAGAGTTCTCATTTATGCGGTGTTTCCCAACTTGCCAAATATCTATTTTTCTTATTTAGATACACCACCCTACAATGGTTGGCCAGTCAGCCGCTATGCCCCACCCTGCTTTAGGAGCCACACCTATATTGACTAGTCATCTGAGTGGAAGCCCACTCACAGGATTAACCAATGGTACAACGAGCCACCAATCTTTCACAGCCGGTCATCATAATGCACCATGCTCGACTCTGTTTGTTGCCAATTTAGGACAGTTTTCTTCAGAACAGGAACTTAAAGATTTATTTAGCAGGTAGGTACGGAGGTTACTGATCAATTAGATTTCAGGCCATGTGGATCTTAGTGTCATTGTGCTTATTTATGCAGTATTGTGTTTAACCTTTTCCCATAGTCGAGAATTGTTTCACATATAAGGTTTGAACATGGATTCAAGTTTTGAAAACTTTGATTTGGAATAACTAGACTTTTTTAAAAAATAAAAGTTTGCATAATTTTTGGCTAAAACTAATATAATTGCTCTGTAGACATTTATGACATTGTAGGTGGATTACATAGCTGTATTACAGATCAAAACCAAACTGCTGCATATCAAAAACTATATGTATAAAAAATGGGAACAATGGATTTTGTCAAATAATGTTTTTAGATAAGAAATAGGGATATTAATCTCCATGTTTAATTCAGATAATATTGTAACATATATTGTTATATATTTATTCAACCCATATTGTAAAGCATAGAGTAATAGATTTTTATACCAGTTAAAATACAAGGGTTTAATTTTGGGCATTGTGTCTGTAGCACTGCTATGTTTTCTTTAAATCACATTTAAACAAAAGTATGTTTTAAGGAAGGAGAGCTCTATGTATTTATTTGCCTTATTTATTAATTTACATATTGAGAAAAAAGAGGTTTTTTGGCAGTTATTTCAATCCAATTCATGTGCTTTAATTTATATTCTTGTATTTATAATCTTGTGATACAGTTATAAAGAAAATGTAAACATGCCAGAAATGGTTTTTTTTGATGATTTGCATAAATTCATCAATGTCATAAATTCAAAATGCAGTCCCTAGCTTGGAGTCTTGGAACAGAGTTCAGTTTTTGCAATCATTTTCATGACTACGGGAAATCTCTTGCAAAATCATAATGTCCAACAAGGACAAGAATCTCAACCTAAATCTCTATTATGGACAAGTATCTGTCTAGTCAAAGACAAATATCTCTGTCCAGCCAATACAAGTATTGCAACCTAGTCTGTTCATACTCTTCAGAATAAATTCCTGTTACTTCCTTAACTTAATGAAAATTTATCAAAACAAAATCTGAAACTTATAATCTTAAAAAAAAAAAACTTTAAAATTTAGTCAGAAGTAGGCTTCAAATTTAGTAATACCAAAAAATGTTAATGACATTGACCAAATGGGATGTATTTATTTTAAATATATAAACTGTTACTTCGATAAGCACATGCCACTCTTTTTCATCCCAAAGTTACATAAATTAAACTTTTTAAGCTCATGTTGTTATCATATTATGACTTGGGAAAGGAAAGTGGCTTCTAAACATTGAGTAAAATGGGATTTTACACAGAACTTTCTATCATGCATGTCTGATGTCTCTTTGTCAACAAAAATGGGATTTACAGAACTTTATATCTTGTATGCTTGGTGTCTCCTTGTCAGCAATATGGGATTTTACATAGATGAATAGAACTTCATCATGTATGCCTGTTGTCTCCTTATCAGCCAAACCTGATTTTACACAGAACTTTTTATCATGCATGCTGGTCTCTCCTTGTCAGCAAATGGGGTTTTTCACAGAACTTTCTATCATGCATGCCTGGTGTCTCCTTGTCAGCAAATGGGGTTTTACACAGAACTTTCTATCATGCATGCCTGGTGTCTCCTTGTCAGCAAATGGGGTTTTACACAGAACTTTCTATCATGCATTCCTGATGTCCCCTTGTCAGCAAATGGGGTTTTACAAAGAACTTTCTATCATGCATGCCTGGTGTCTCCTTGTCAGCAAATGGGGTTTTACACAGAACTTTCTATCATGCATTCCTGGTGTCTCCTTGTCAGCAAATGGGGTTTTACACAGAACTTTCTATCATGCATTCCTGGTCTCTCCTTGTCAGTAAAATGGGATTTTACACAGAACTTTCTATCATGCATGCCTGGTCTCTCTTTGTCAGCAAAATGGATTCAGATACAAATTTTAGCATAACAAAACCAGAGTTATGTTCACAATACTTTTAGGTTAACCAATCAAATTATAGTTTTCACATTTTCAGAACTGAAGAACTGCATTTGAAACAATTCATTTTGAATTCTAATCTTCCCAACACAAGATGCAATACTGTCTCTGATCGATTGCTAAATAGAAGTTTTTTCTGGGAAATCTGACACATTAACCTTATTGGTGCCTGTCTACTTATTGGTTCTGTTGGTGCATTTTTTAGATTATAGTTTTCAAAGTTTCACTTTCTCAGTCTGAATTATTCCACAAATATTTCAATTTAGCTTGGTAATTATTACACATGCTAGCAGACATTGTGTATATTTTTGCTGTCCCGACTGAGAACAATGAATTTTGTTATAACTATAATTGTATGGAAATGGTAGTACCTGAAATGGTTTTTTTCCTGTTAGAATGTGTACAAAAATATGATTTGACCAAACTTTGGAGTGGTTCCTTTTTGGGACCATATTAGGTGTCTGAAGATGCCCTTCCAGAGACATCTTTCAATGGAGTGAAAAGGGAGATAACTCTTAAAATATGTAAACACAAATATGTGACATTGTTTATGACATCATTGGTTGACACTTTGTATGTTGAGATTAACATTACAAAATTTACCCAGATAATTAAGTGCACAGTGTAGGTCTTCTGTCAAATTTTGCATGTCTTTTTATATAGGAGTATTTAACCAACAGAAAGAATGTTACAAAATTACTATTATGCTATTTGCCACAGGTTGGTTATAAAATGTATGGTACCATGTGGTGGTCATATAATGTATGTTGCCACATGGTCATATATGGTACCATGTGGTGGTCATATAATGTATGGTGCCACATGGTCATATATGGTACCATATGGTAGCCATATGGATAGTATATGGTACCACAAGGTTGTCATATAATGTATGGTACCATATGGTGATCATATAATGTATTGTAACATGTGGTCATATAATTTATGATACCACATGATGGTCATATAATGTATGATACCACATGATAGTCATATAATGTATGATACCACATGATGGTCATAATGTATGATACCACATGATGGTCATAATGTATGATACCACATGGTGGTCATAATGTATGGTACCACATGGTGGTCATATAATGTATGATACCACATGGTGGTCATATAATGTATGATTCCACATGGTGGTCATATAATGTATGATTCCACATGGTGGTCATATAATGTATGATACCACATGGTGGTCATATAAAGTATGATACCACATGGTGGTCATATAATGTATATTACCGCATGGTGGTCATATAATGTTTACCACATGAGGGTCATATAATGTATGATACCACATGGTGGTCATACAATGTATACCACATGGTTGTCATATAATGTATACCACATGAGGGTCATATAATGTATACCACATGAGGGTCATATAATGTATGATACTACATGGTAGTCATATAATGTATGATACCACATGGTGGTCATATAATGTATACCACATGGTGGTCATATAATGTATACCACATGGTGGTCATATAATGTATGATACCACATGAGGGTCATATAATGTATGATACCACATGGTGGTCATATAATGTATACCACATGGTGGTCATATAATGTATACCACATGGTGGTCACATAATGTATGATACCACATGAGGGTCACATAATGTATGATACCACATGAGGGTCACATAATGTATGATACCACATGGTGGTCATATAATGTATGTTTCCACATGATGGTCATATAATGTATGATACCACATGGTGGTCATATAATGTATACCACATGATGGTCATATGCATGGCATTCTTGTTTGATTCTAGCTGTGTGGAGCTTAATTAGATTAGTGGCACCTCTCATTATGTAAATCAAAATGTTTATGCAAACTAAAGATTCATCTCAGATTTTCATTGTTATATAAATGATAATAGTGGAAAAGTTTTGATTCGGTTCAAGTACCAAGCATGCATCCTTGCTGCAGCTTCTGAACTGCACTGTTGTGTATGTTATGTTCACAGTCTCAGTTGGGCATATACACAACCCACAAAATTGTACCATGTGTGAATTAACAATGAACTATGCACTAGAATTTGTTTTTGTTTAACCCTTGCCTGAAAGTTGGTCACCAATCATATATGTTTATGTATTTCACTTCACTTCACTTTTAAAAATGGAAGTTAGCAAATCAAGGATATGACATTCTGCAAGTTAGAAGGTCACAATAACCATTTTTGACCCAAATTCATAGAGAACATCCTAATATACAACTCTTTCAATAATAATAATAATAATAATAATAATAATAATAATAATAATAATAATAATAATAATAAAAAAAAAATCTGTAGCCATTATGATTGAAAATATAAATAACATGATACCAGTTAAATTAAATTACTGCTTAATCATTTTAATTTGACAATTTAATAAGTCATGCTTGCACTGGTTTATGTGTGTTGTTGGGAGTTAGGTGAATGAACTCTGATCCTCTGTGGCCTCTTTTTGGTCTTAAGGATAAACCATTACATGAAATTTTGATGGGACTGGTTGATGTATAATAATTTTGGCTTTGATGCAGAAAGTATTCAATCTATAGAAGTTTTGAATTGGATGATTTCTATTGGTCAGTGGGAGTATTCAGTCTTTAGAAATTTTGAATTGGATGATTTCTATTGGTCAGTGGGAGTATTCAGTCTATAGAAATTTTGAATTGGATGATTTATATTGGTCATTGGGAGTATTCAGTCTATAGAAGTTTAGAATTGGATGAATTTCTATTGGTCAGTGGGAGTAATCAGTCTATAGAAGTCTTGAATTGGATGATTTATATTGGTCAGTGGGAGTATTCAGTCTATAGAAGTCTTTAATTGGATGATTTATATTGGTCAGTGGGAGTATTCAATCTATAGAAGTCTTGAAATGCACGATTTCTTATGGTCCTTGTGCATACCTGTCAACTTTTCATAAAATGAATGGGGAGTGAATTAAAATATAGGGATTTAAAATCATCTGGTTTTTCACTGCATTTTTTAAACCTCACTTTCACTAAATATTTACTGATCTTTTGGGTTCAATACATACAAAATAAATTCTCAAAAGGCATGCCATTTTTCCCTGTAACTTGACATATTTTCCCAGTGGATATTAAGGCTGTGGCCAAACTGCACAATAGCTAACCATTAGTCATGTAAACAAACTAGAAAGCCAGTCTGACTAATGAACATTTAATCCTTATCAAAATTATCTTGTCAAGTGGGCTGGCCCTCAACATAATTCAAAATATTTGTTAAGACCAAATCTGTTTGATTCAGAAAAGCCAAATTAATGTACTGGATATCCATTAATAGTGCTTCTGAATATTCACAATCATTATTCCAGTATATGTTACCTGGCAATACTCCCCATCTGTGATCCATGTCTACCAAATATTATAAAATTCCCAAAACCAAATAAGGAATTATTTGAAAAAAGTTTCCAATAGTCTGATAATTTGCTCTGAATAGTATTCCAGTTGAGATTAGAAATGACCCCCTCTAGTTCCTTCTTCCAAATCCATTATATCCAGTGACTTCAGAGGTGCAGCTAAAATAAATATATTCCTTTGTATGAGGTCCTCAGGGTAGATTAAATCTTAGCTAATTGTGTTACCCTCTTTAAATAAAATCATTATTTTTATTACTATAAAGAAACATTGTTTCACAGTGAGTTATGTAAGCACAGGTAATTGATTGGCAAGTAAATGGTGCCTTATTTAGCACAGGTAATTGATTGGCAAGTAAATGATGCCCTATTTAGCACAGGTAATTGATTGGCAAGTAAATGATGCCCTATGTAGCACAGGTAATTGATTGGCAAGTAAGTGACGCCCTATTTAGCACAGATAATTGATTGGCATGTAAATGATGCCCTATTTTGTTGCAAATAAGTAATCTCAAGCTACTCTATACTACTACTATAATTCCCCATTTTATATCTGACCTTATTTCCTTGTTGTCAGCTTGTAAGGCATTTAACATGGTTTAATAAATAACATTTATTCTGAATTAGTCTTTTGAGGGTATATATACTGCATGTTTTTTAATTCGTTTAATTTAATGATGGTAGTTCCAGGTGTTAATTCATGTAAGCTGCTTTGGTGGGAATGAAGATGCTACAGCATTCACAATGATTATTTTAAGGATTGAAACTAATTGCTGACAATTTTATTGTTGTGGAGATATTTCTTTGTGGTTTATTTTCTGAGTTTAGTATTGTTGCAGGAGTAAAGACAAATATAAACTTGACAAAAATAATTATTTTAGTGTAATAATTATTTCGTCAAAGAAGCATTCAGAGGTGATAAAATAGAACATGGATTCTGGATTGCATTTGCTATATCTATGTCGTTTTTTTGGGGCAGAAAATGAAAATCAACAGACATAACGTAATATTCAAGAGTTCTCAGCAAAAATTAGGAGTTAATATGAAATGAGGAGGTAGGCATGGAACAACCCCAAAGATTGAATATTTTTTCTCCCAGCATTAGAGTTGACAGGTATGTCACTAGGAGTATTCAGTCTGTAGGAACCTTGAATTGGATAATTTATGTTAGTCACTTCAACTATTCAGTGTTTAGCAGTCTTGAAATATGTATTATCTATTGGTCACTGGGAATATTTCATGCTGTAGAAGTCTGAAATTGGATATTATCTATTGGTCACTGGGAATATTTAATGCTGTAGAAGTCTGAAATTGGATATTATCTATTGGTCACTGGGAATATTTCATGCTGTAGAAGTCTGAAATTGGATATTATCTATTGGTCACTGGGAATATTTAATGCTGTAGAAGTCTGAAATTGGATATTATCTATTGGTCACTGGGAATATTTCATGCTGTAGAAGTCTGAAATTGGATATTATCTATTGGTCACTGGGAATATTTAATGCTGTAGAAGTCTGAAATTGGATATTATCTATTGGTCACTGGGAATATTTCATGCTTTAGAAGTCTGAAATTGGATATTATCTAATGGTCACTGGGAATATTTCATGCTGTAGAAGTCTGAAATTGGATATTATCTATTGGTCACTGGGAATATTTCATGCTTTAGAAGTCTGAAATTGGATATTATCTAATGGTTACTGGGGATATTTCATGCTGTAGAAGTCTGAAATTGGATATTTTCTATTGGTCACTTCGGGTATTTGATCTTTAGGAGCCATGAATTGGATATTTTATGTTCCACTTGGAGTATTCAGTTTATAGGAGTCTTGAATGGATATTATGTAGTAGTTGGTAAGTTTAAATATACTGTAAAAACTGGATAATTTTACATGCAAATTACTGACATTGGCAATGGTTATAAGTGCTTTTTTCTTATGTGCTTTCATCTAAATAAAAATCCTCATAAAATTTTGATTTTAGATTGACATCAGTTATCTGAATACAAAATTCTATCAACAAAGAGCCCAGCATATAACAGTGAGCAGTATGATGGTATTAAAACTTTGTTTCTTTTTACTACATCAACATCAATAATGTCACAAATTTGTGACATGAAATTTTTCATATGATAAGTCATTGTGCCATTCTTATAATAATGTACACTTATAAACTTGTACTATTAAGTTTTATGAACCAGTCAACCTATTATTGACTGACAGTGCTGAGGTCGATATGATACTTTTTGTAAAATGTCATAATAATATATGTTCTTTAATTGTTTAATTACATGATATTTTGATTTAAAAGCACTGATGCCTATTCAGTTGCATGGTGCAAAGAAGTGATGTCATGTAAAAACCAGTGACATCATGACCATGTCAGATGATGAAATAATGAATTGACATGACATGCCATCTAATGAATTGTCAGATTTTAATGCGTATTAAATAAAAATGATTCAAATGGAAGATATCAGAAAAGGCAGTAACAACATTGGGTATTACAAATGGATAGTCATGCTAATTACTTAATTCAGACACAAGGTATTGCAAATGGATAGTGATGCTAATTACTTAATGCAGACACAAGGTATTGCAAGTGGATAGTCATGCTAATTACTTAATTCAGACACAAGGTATTGCAAGTGGATAGTCATGCTAATTACTTAATTCAGACACAAGGTATTGCAAATGGATAGTCATGCTAATTACTTAATTCAGACATAAGGTATTGCAAGTGGATAGTGATGCTAATTACTTAATGCAGACACAAGGTATTGCAAGTGGATAGTCATGCTAATTACTTAATTCAGACACAAGGTATTGCAAGTGGATAGTCATGCTAATTACTTAATTCAGACACAAGGTATTGCAAATGGATAGTCATGCTAATTACTTAATTCAGACATAAGTTATTACAAATGGATAGTCATGCTAATTACTTAATTCAGACACAATGTATTACAAATGGATAGTCAAGCTAATTACCTAATTCAGACACAAGGTATTGCAAGTGGATAGTTATGCTAATTACTTAATTCAGACACAATGTATTGCAAATGGATAGTCATGCTAATTACTTAATTCAGACACAAGGTATTGCAAGTGGATAGTCATGCTAATTACTTAATTCAGACACAAAGTATTACAAATGGATAGTCATGCTAATTACTTAATTCAGACACAAGGTATTGCAAGTGGATAGTCATGCTAATTACTTAATTCAGACACAATAGCAAATGGATAGTCATGCTAATTACTTAATTCAGACACAAGGTATTGCAAATGGATAGTGATGTTAATTACTTAATTCAGACACAAGGTATTGCAAGTGGATAGTCATGCTAATTACTTAATTCAGACACAATGTATTGCAAATGGATAGCCATGCTAATTTACTTAATTCAGACTCAAGGTATTGCAAGTGGATAGTCATGCTAATTACTTAATTCAGACACAATGTATTGCAAATGGATATTCATGCTAATTACTTAATTCAGACACAAGGTATTGCAAGTGGATAGTCATGCTAATTACTTAATTCAGACACAAGGTATTAAAAATGGATAGTCATGCTAATTACTTAATTCAGACACAAGGTATTGCAAATGGATAGTCATACTAATTACTTAATTCAGACACAATGTATTGCAAATGGATAGTCATGTTAATTACTTAATTCAGACACAATGTATTGCAAATGGATAGTCATGCTTATTAATTCAGACATAAGGTATTACAAATGGATAGTCATGCTAATTACTTAATTCAGACACAAAGTATTGCAAGTAAATAGTCATGTTAATTAATTCAGACACAAGGTATTGCAAGTAATTAGGTAATTAACATCACTGTCCATTTGCAATACCTTGTGTCTGAATTAAGTCATATTAATTACTTAATTCCAACACAAGGTATTGCAAATGAATGTCACATTAATTAATTCAGACACAAGGTATTGCGAATGGATAGTCATGCTAATTAATTCAGACTCAAGGTATTTCAATTGGATAGTGATGCTGATTACAAAGTTTGGATGCTAGGTTTTGTAAATGGATATTCATGTTTACTGACTAACCCCTGGCACCTTGTTTACACATCAGGAAATAGTATACACTAAATTAAGTGGTATTATAGAAAGGTAGACAAATGTAGCTCTATAATGATCCCAAAAATCTGACTATAATCACACTGCGAAATACAGAGGGAAAATGTAATTGTTTGAACCTGATTTTTTTCCACCCCTAATTCACCCATGGTCCAAATCCAATTTTGTGTCCAGATTTTAGACTTTTTGGACTCAGATATAAGGCAGACCAGTCTGAGCTGCACATAGACGGTAATCCTTTGAAAAAGTAGGATAAGATGGGCATTTGGAATAAAAAGTGGTCTGAATATGAAAAAGATAGATCCATTAAGCTTAAAATGCTTCCCACAAAATAAAAAGAGAACTTCAACTTTTACCTATCTGCTCAACAGTGAGCAAAACAACCAATGAAAAATTATGTTTCTAATGCAACTAGGCATTAGTTTAAGAAATCTGTTGAAGTCAATGTATTAGGATGTATTCAAAATAGCCCCCAAAATATATATCCTACTTGCATTTCAGGTAAAAGTGACAAAAACCTCTGGAGGTTAATGAGATAATTACATAGTTATCCTACAGGCCAAGTAGAAGTTCTAAATCACTTGTCCAGCAGAACAAGTAGACATTACAAAATCACTTGTCCAGCAGAACAAGTAGACATTACAAAATCACTTGCCCTGCAGAACACAAATCCATCTGAAAGCTTGAGCCCTGGTAAATACATGTATGCTGTACATAGGTGTTCACCATCAATATTTTTAAGAAGGATAAAAGCTATTTTAATTCCAGTTTTAATTTAAAAAATTTCATTTGTATTTGTCAGTTTATTATTGAACAGTGATAAGTTGGGTTTACAATAACAAGTTGGTTCACAAAGTTGGTTTAGATAAATAAAAAAAAAGAGATTAACTTGTAGAACAAGTGAGAAGAAACCCTAACCTTTACTTATTTTAATACAAATTTTAAATAATGGATATATATATATATATATATATATATATATATATATATATATATATATATATATATTTATGTAAGTAAGTTATATATTGAAGTTTACAGTATTTGCATCTAAACGGTATTAATTTGCATTTTCTAAACATTGAATAAAGTTCATACGGGGGATATATGCTACCATCTGTTAATTAGCATATTGCAAGCTTGAAATAACTTGATAAAAATACATTTGCTTCAGGTGATTTCTTACAGACACAAAAAACTGGTTGCAGAATATCTTTCAAAACTAAACAATTGAACTAGATAAAATTTTACAGACAGAAATATAGAATTAATTTGCATGTTCATTCCAGGCTATTTCCTTATAATGTTAATTAGATACACACCACTTCTAAAAATAACACCCAGACACTGCAGCTTCTTCTAAACACTTGTCTTGACCTTTAGTTTCCCTGCACGAAATCACTGTTTACAACATAATTAATTTTTTCCAGTTTTCAGGGATTTAGTCGGTTACGGATGTACAACAAAGGTGGATCGCCAGTAGCTTTTGTAGAGTACCAGGTATGTCCTTGTAGATAGCCTCTGTGACACTGTCGTAACTTAAGTTTTTCATCTTACCTAAAGTAGCTGATCCATCTTTTTGTCTCGTGCTTATGATTAACCGTAACACTGCAGCAGCAGCAGCGCATGTCACGATCCCACACATTTCTACTCCATTAATGCACAACACTCTTTCTTTTAATTAGCTGTTCATTTTTTTTATGCCATCAGCCACTAAATGTGTCCAAAGACCACATTTACTTACCCTGTTTTGGAAGACTGAGCTAAATTCCAAACCTGCAGTTATTACAACAACTATTCTGACAAGAAGAAAATATCTCTGTAGCAGAACAAAAAAGAAAAAGTTGGGTAGATAAAAGATCAAATCATACCTGTCAAAATTGGCACTGTAAACTTGATACCTCTTAAGTATTGGCAAGTTGTCTATAAATTTGATTGAACAGAAAAATTGCTGCTGCCATAGCAACTGGTCGAACTGTCATGGCAACCATTTATGTGGACAAGGAACAGTTGCTATAGTGACATGTACTATTTGCTGTTTTTATTTTCTTTGGCAGGACGTGAAGCAGGCCTCTGATGCCTTGGGTAGGCTTCAGGGCTTTGTAATGTTGTCGTCAGACAGGGGTGGAATTCGCATCGAATATGCAAAATCTAAGATGGGAGAGGTGGTGAGTGCCTGTTAAAACTTACGATGATCACAAACAGTGACAAGCAAAGATTTAAACAAGTAAGAACAATTATTGAGGAAAGGGTTATTTCCTATCCTCTTATAAAAAAAAAAAACTGCAGTGGTCAACAATGGCACATCCTAGGGCTATTTGAGGGGAATGGACTACCATCTTTAAGGTCAACTTTTGAACAACTACACCTTTGGGCCAGATTCAATTGGTCTTTGATGTTTTAGTCCAATAATTCATACTTATGTCCAATAGGACCATTTCTTTAAGTTTCATCAGGCACAATGGGATCTATAGCATCCAGTCTGTTAGGTCCTCTGGCTGTGCTTTTTGGGCAGCCATTCAGTGGAATTTGAATTTATTTTGATTTTTGGCTGTCATTCAGTGGAATTTGAATTTATTTTGATTTTTGGCTGTCATTTAGTGGAATTTGAATTTATTTTGATTTTTGGTTGTCATTCAGTGGAATTTGAATTTATTTTGATTTTTGGCTTTCATTCAGGGGAATTTTAATTTATTTTGATTTTGGCAGTCATTCAGCGGAATTTGAATTTCTTTTGACTTTTGGCTGTCATTCAGTGGAATTTGAATTTATTTTGATTTTTGGCTGTCATTTAGTAGAATTTTTAATTTATGATTTTTGGCTGTCATTCAGCAAAATTTTAATTTATTTATATTCTACATCTCTTCTTAATTTGCTGTCCTGAAATCTTTTAGGGTAAACGGTCTTGATGAACTCTAAGATACATTTAAAACATTCCAGATACATTTAACAAATTCTAGATACATTTAATGAATTCTAGATATATTTAATAAATTCTAGATGCATCTAATAAATTCTAGATACATTTAATAAATTATAATACATTAAATGAATTCTAGATAAATTTAATAAATTCTAGATATATTTAATACATTCTAGATACATTAAATGAATTCTAAATACAGTTAATGAATTCCAGTTACATTTATTGAACTTACTTTTGATGATATATTTAATGATGATGTACATTTGGTATATCTAATAAATTCTGCATAAAATTAATGAACTGGAGATATATTTGATGAATTCTGGAAGTATTTGATGAACTATAGATGCATTTAATGAATTCTAGATACATTTATTGAAATATAGATACATTTAATGAACTATATGTAATGAACTATAGATACATTTATTTTTCATTGCCTTTATTTTTAATGAAAACTGATTGTAAATTTTAAACTTAGCTATTTAAGAAGCTACATAGAAACAAGTTAAAAAGATTGTATTAACAATATATTTGAAACCTAAGGGGGGTGGGGTGCATCTGGTTCAGGATGTCATTTTTGAAAAAGTGCAACCATGGATATAATTTTATGTATAACATAAGATGAGAAAAGATATTGACATTCCCCTTGGGTAGCCCCAGTAAGCTTTCATCACATCACTGCATGACTGTAGTATGGCCATTGGTGTATGGGAAAGCACTTAATTACTTCAATCACATTACTTTCATGAGTACTGCCATTCTTTGCAATGGTCACATTGCCTTGTACCACAATTCTGGCTCATAATTGTTTCAAAATAATTTGCCTGATGAATTATATTTTCTTTTTAGTTCTTCACATGTATCTTGAAATTCTGCACGGATTACCAGCACATTCTTTTAGGCTTGTCTTTTTTTCTTAATTTACTCTTAAACATTTCTTTCTTCTTAAAAAGCAAACATAAATTTTAATCACAATATGATACATTTAATCATAATATGAGACATTTAATCATAATATGAGACATTTAATCATGAGACATCTAATCATAATATGAGACATTTAATCATAATATGAGATATTTAACCATTATGAGACATTTAGTCACAGTATGATATATTTAATTGCCAAATGTCTAAGTCTTTTCTTTTAAAGAGCATATTCCAGGTTAAATTAATTTTCTACATTTATATTCTTATTTGAAAATGTAAAACTTGTTAATATGCAGGGGGAATAAAACTGACAATGTATGTTGGATGATTTCTTTCCATATTAAATGGATTTAATATAACATTTGATGGCCTTGCATAAATTGTTCAAAGTATTGATGTTACTAATTTCATACATGTTTCACTTTTAACAATTTGTATACTTTTTGTTGTAAAAATAAAACTGACATACAAATAGTTTTGGAAATTTTATGTTAAGAAATGCATAGATTTCATTTTAATCATACTGTAATTTATAGCAAAATTCAATCAATCAAAATATTGTTTAAAGATTTGTACATTATTTTACTTAAATGAAATATTTTGGGAAATCCACATGTCATGGTAATAATGAACACTTTCTTACTGCAAAACTGTATACAAAATTTACAGACTCCTGAACAAACCAAATTTTATTTTAAAAATGCATAGGTTTGATATTAATCATACTGTAATTTTAAAAAAATCAAATTTTATTTGATTTTTCATGCTTGGCCTTTTTAAAAAGACTTCCTTTATTTAAGGACAAAATTATAATCTCTTCATCATTTATAGACAGGTTTCAGAATATTATGTTTAGGTAGCATCAGAGCTGGTAACTATGGTAACCACTTTATCAAATTTAACTAATTGTTGTTTGTACCCCTTGTGGTGCCATTGTGCCTTTAAAGGATTTAATTCAAGTCTTTTTATATAAATGATTTTTTAAGTGCCTGAAACAATCATGGATTAAACAGTGGTGGCAGTTTCAGGTTTATTGGACTTTGTAGGATTTTATAGGACTTTGCAGGATTTTATAGGACTTTGTAAGATTTTATAGGACTTTGTAGTAGTGAATATTTCACCAGATCTTCATGAAATTCACCAGAAGGTATTTTTGTACTTGTAGTTTTAGCATTTCAAAGAATTGTTTATGGGATTGGAGATAAAATGTTCTAAATGCAAAGGTCTGCTTTCAAATTTATGTCTGCTCTGTTGAGGCCATACCTGTATTGAGACTCTAAATGTATTGATACCATACTTGTATTGAGACTTGAACTGTATTGAGATCATACCTGTATTGAGACTCAAACTGTATTAAGATCATACCTGTATTGAGACTCAAACTGTATTAAGATCATACCTGTATTGAGATTCTAAATGTATTGAGACCATACCTGTATTGACTCGAACTGTATTGAGATCATATCTGTTTTGAGACTCGAACTGTATTGAGATCATACCTGTATTGAGACTCTAAATGTATTGAGACCATTCCTGTATTGAGACTCGAACTGTATTGAGATCATACCTGGTTTGAGACTCGAACTGTATTGAGATCATACCTGTATTGAGACTCTAAATGTATTGAGACCATTCCTGTATTGAGACTCGAACTGTATTGAGATCATACCTGTATTGAGACTCGAACTGTATTGAGATCATACCTGTATTGAGACTCTAAATGTATTGAGATCATGCCTGTATTGAGACTCTAACTGCATTGAGATCATACCTGTATTGAGACTCTAAATGTATTTAGACCATACCTGTATTGAGACTCTAAATGTATTGAGACCATACCTGTACTGAGACCCTAACTGCATTGAGATCATACCAGTATTGAGACTCTAAATGTATTGAGACCATACCTGTATTGAGATCATATGTTTTGAGACTCGAACTGTATTGAGATCATACCTGTATTGACTCTAACTGCATTGAGATCATATGTTTTGAGACTCGAACTGTATTGAGATCATACCTGTATTGAGACTCTAAATGTATTGAGACCATACCTGTATTGAGACTCTAAATGTATTGAGATCATACCTGTATTGACTCTAACTGCATTGAGATCATACCTGTATTGAGACTCTAAATGTATTTAGACCATACCTGTATTGAGACTCTAAATGTATTTAGACCATACCTCTATTGAGACTCTAAATGTATTTAGACCATACCTGTATTGAGACTCTAAATGTATTTAGACCATGACTATATTGGAACAATAACTGCTTTAAGACCATACCTGCATTGGGACCATAAATGTGTTAGAACTGTAATTGTGTTAGGACTATAACTATATTGGGACTGTAACTGTGTTGGGACCATAACTTTGTTAGGACTTTAACTATATTGGGACCATAACTGTTGGGACCATAACTATGCTGGAGCCATATCTGTGTTGGGACTATAACTGAATTGTTACCATAACTGTATTGGGACCTTTAACTGTATTGCTACCATAACAGTATTGGGGTATTGGGACTATAGCTTTATAGGAACTATAACTGTATTGGGACCGTAACTGTGTTGGGACCATAACTTTGTTAGGACTTTAACTGTATTGGGACCATAACTATGCTGGAGCCATATCTATGTTGGGACTATAACTGAATTGTTACCATAACTGTATTGGGACCATTAACTGTATTGCTACCATTATTGGGACTATAGTTTTATAGGAACTATAACTGTATTGGGACTGTAACTGTGTTGGGACCATAACTTTGTTAGGACTTGAACTGTATTGGGACTAGAACTGTGTCAAATCTATAACTTTATTGGGACAATAACTGTGTTGGGACCATAACTGGGTGATAACTTCTTTTTTAAACTGGAAAATTAAATGTCATTACTTAAGTTGGCATAAACTTTATTAATGATATTACAAAAAAGCTTTCAACAATTCCGTGCCTGCAATGTCTGGTTCAAGGGGTGAAAAAATGTCCTTGTCCATTCTTTTGAGATGAATAAAATGTCCATATAATGACCATTACAATGACCTTACTTGGCCAGGGTGACACGTGAATTGAACCAGTCAAAGTAGTTTAGCTGTTAGGATTTTTCAGCAATAGACCTTTAAGAATGACCATGTGGGTGAAGTGTACTTTTCTTTTCATTGAAACATTAAACAAATTTATGGGAAATCACAGTATTTGTGTGTATGTTCAGGCAGCAATAGTAGAGGAACCATGATTGTTGGTTTCTGTTAAAGATTTTGTAAGGTAGATTTTGCGAGGAGGGGAGATGCATCATTCTAAAGACACAAATGTGGGCTCTCATACATACTTGTAAATATGTGTTCTGTATTTCTTGCTAAACATTTTTTTTTTCTTTCTGTTGCTACAGGGAATGAAGAAAGATGATTCCTCAACAGTCACCTCTCCTATACCACCAACAGCTTCATTTTGAGGCCTACATCTCAATGGAATCCCTACATCTCAATGGAATCCCTACACCTCATTGGAATCCCCTTTTAGAGTCTCATTTTGGGACTAACTTTTATTGGTCTTAACTTGAGATCAGAGTTCACAAGATGAGACTTGAGGACAATTCTTCATCAATAAATATTGTTTGTATATAACTACATTTGATGTCCATTCTGTTCCTATGTTGACAAGTTGTCAGATTTATAATATGCATGAGTGGACATTTGAATTTTGACCAGTCAGATTAGAACCCAGTACAGTGTGGAGTGGTCATTTAATTTTCAACATATACTGCCCCCTGTCGTTACAATTTTAAATATTCTGCCAAGATATATTTATGAAACTTGTATTTTGCTGTGTAAGAAAATAGATGTATGTGAAAGATCATGTGGAAAAAAAAGAAATATTGCAGGAATTTATGCAGATGTTTGGAATTAAGTTGTTTTCTTACTTTGGTTCAATATTTATGGTAAAGTTGCATGCACAGCTTTAGCAACAAAGACTTATTTTAAAGGAATGCAAAACACTGAATTTTATATATATATATTGATTTTTGCGCTGAAGTTTGGAATATTGAGTTCCATGTTGCCTCAAATCTCCCAAATATTTCTTAGCAATTAAACTATTATTGTTGATAAAAAAAATTATGCAAAAGATGTGAATATCTGCAATTTGATTTATTTAATTTAGACTTTGATTGGTCAGTTCAGTTGATTGTACATGGCTGTGTTCTATGAAGTGTAATGATAATGTGTATATATATATATATATATATATAGAATGTTGGCGTGGTACTTAAGTGTAAATTTAATAATAAACTTGTTGTTATTTATAAAGCCATTTTGTGCAGATAATTAGAGAATTCATTGTTGTCATAAATAGTGTGGACTATATAGTTGCCATGGAAATGTTTGTTTTTCTATTGTTAATTTTTTCTCTTATTTAATTGCATGATGTCTCAGTGGTATTGTAAATCCAGATTTCAGGTGTATGATTTTGTAAAATCCTCCGTCCAATGAAATTGAGGTAATGTGGCAATGTCTGCAGATGAAAGAATAGAATCATTATAACATGGAGTTAGTATGACATGACAGTCTTGGAAATAATTATTATAACATGACAGTCTTGGAAACAGTTATTATAACATGACAGTTTTGGAAACAGTAGATGTCAGTCTTGGAAACAGACTAGATATATTACTGTCTTGGAAACAGTAGATATAATATTAGTCTTGGAAACAGAGTAGATATAAAATGACAGTCTTGGAAACAGTAAATATAACATGACAGTATAGGAAATAGGAGTTAATATAACATGACAGTATAGGAAATAGGAGTTAATATTGCATGACAGTTTCTAAAATGATAGCAAGATTTCATTGGTGGAAGAGCTGAAACACATTTTATGTGGAAAAACATTTGCATCAATAAAGTTATACACATTTTTGATTTGAAAAAAATTACGTTTAATTTTTTTAAATGTTGAAATATTTTAATTGCATTCAATAATAAATTTTCTAATTAAATTTATACATTTAGAGACCATATCATGAATATTAAAAAACCCAGGTCATGAATATTTAAAATTATAAGCCTATGTGAAAATTTCACTTATAGAGCACCCATTTTAGCGCTTACCATGACTAATCAATACTTTCAGAACCTTCCAATTTTCCTGACACCATATTTTAAAAACTTGTAATAATATTCAATGGCACACTTAATGCATGCTCAAAACCATGTGATTGAATACATGACCATCAAGTCTTGAAATGGCTTTAATTAGCAAAATGAATTACCCAGAGTTCCTCTTGGCTGAGATTTTTATTTCTGGTAGAGTTTACTATATTTCTGCAACTCTATCATGCTATCTAAATAGTTTCTTCATGTGTACTAATATATATGAACACAGCCAAAATAATTTTACTTTCAATTCATATTACATGAAAAATTGAACTCTTCATTATTGAATTCTTCATTACCTTGATAGAGGCGACCAGGTTTTCATGACTGGCCTATCTCTGCCGTTTCCAATCAAGACTGATGAATATTGGTACATGTATAACAAGGTGGATGTTAGATAACCAAATTTCTGTGAATACAGACCTGCAATGGCAGCATATCTACACAAAACAAAATGGAAACTAAATTCCAGAAGTGAAGGCACTAATTTAAAAGAGAAAATACCAAAATGGTATTGTGCAAGTGTAGTGTTTTTTGCAAGCAGGGACTTTATGCTTCCTGGTTTTCTTAACCCACCTCCAATCAGCATTGTTTATTGAACATACCAGGTGAATCAGAACATGATAAAGATATTATTATTCCAGATATAAAAATGGAGGAAATGATAGTTTTAATTTGCATGCAATTTACCTGGGCAGTTGAAAAAAATATTTTTTAATGTCCGAAACATGGATGAATAATGGTATTTGGAATGGAAATAAAGGGGCATATGTTCAGACTGCTAGCATGTCAAAAATTGTGATGACAATTAAAGGAGAATTTATGGAATTTTCAGCTCTTGAAACATGTTTTCAGTGCTTCTAGGGTCAATAATGTTGAATTTCCTCCAAAACATGGCTCTCTGAAAATTGTCATCATAAGAATGAATTATATGGCCTAGTTTTTTAGGACAACCTCTAAATGCTTGCCAGCTCTTTTATGTCCAAATTCTTGGTATTGCCAATTTAGAATTTCATTCAATACAGTCAAACCTGTCCCCAGCACTTACTCACAAAAAGTCAAAACTGGCCATAGTACACTGATGACTGCTGTATGCAGGTTCACAATTTAAAATTAAATTGGATTGGTTTTTGAGCAAATAGCATGCATCATGTCAGTATTATTATTATTATTATTATTATTATTATTATTATTATTATTATTATTATTATTATTATTATTATTATTGTCTTGTGTGCACTTTGCAACAAACTACAGGTATATGATATTCTATCCCAAATGACAAATTAGATTACTGTACCATGTTCACTTTAATCTATCCTATAAATAAAATACCACATACTTAGAATATACACTGATCATTGCTAGTTCATGGTTTAAAAACAATATTAGGATTAGTTGGTTAGTCAACTCACCAAGATCAAAAGACTGTCAGCATATAAGATAATCTGTGAGGAACAGACAATGAAAGAATCCTTATATGGATATTTGTTGTGACACTATAACTTAACCTTCACCTGCCTTTACAGATACATTTTGAATATTAAATGATTCCTGACCATTACTTATATCTCTCCTCAAAGACAAACTATGTTTTTCAGAGATTTAATTCACATTCAGATAAATGAGGATATGTAACATTGGCAGAAAAGAGGCATCAATTTCTGCTATAAGTTACTTTTCCCACTGTCAAGGAAGGGAATTGCTTTGACCATCTAACTAAGGGACCAAAAAAAAGTTACAAATGTGATATTGTGATACCATTGAATTACAACATTATCAACATTACTGGAGCAGATTGAGTACATGAAAAAGCCAGATAAAAAAATGTCTGCAAATCATGTCACATGATAATTCTTCATCTAAACAATGCTTTTGTCATGAATCAAAAGACTGAGCATTCACCACTGTAGATGTGTGCCAGTAAGGAAGGAAGAAACATGGTTTTATAATACCTGACCATGAAAGGCAGGTGAGTGTTAAAGGACATTTATATAGGAAATTTGCAGCAGGGGATTAGAATGACCATTGTGGAGACTGCCGAGTAAAGGTGAACATTAGAATGGGTTTGACTGTATATGAAGTCATCTAAATAAAGAGTTGGAAAGTACTGCACTATACTGGGGAAAAGCAAGAAATGATGTTAGACATGTTGCTTAGAAATGCTACAATTGCATGATTGCATGTAGGGATCCGAAAGTCTTGCTATCATCCAGACAAGTGCTCATTTAGTGGTTGTCGGCTTCTCTTATTTATTGAAGGTGTATATATAAAAATGAAATGCGCATGCTGTGAATTTGTTGTTTTTTTTTTGGCTAGGGTCTGGATTGATGGTTTATGATATTTCTACCAGCATATATAGTCCGAAATTTGTAATATTTCATATTACGATGTTTATTATAGAACTTGCATTTAAAATTTGGTCTTGCACTCCAAACTTTATTACTGCTCCTCCCTGCACTATTACAAAGGTCTACATAATTCTCTATTTGTACAAGTGACTGACCAACTGGACAATGAGAACAAAAGGTTCTTTTTCATTATCTTCTTTTTCATCAAATTTTTCATCTTTTTACCATCTTTTTATTATCTTTTCATCTTCATCATCTGTTACATCTTCTAGGGGATCTTAGAACACTAACTTTCTATAAAAAGTTGTGGAAAAGAATAAACGATTAGTTCAAAATTGAACAGATGTTTTCTGCTTTTAGAGGTCAGTCATTGAGACATCTGATTCTACATCTTCGTACTTCTGCTTTGAAAGGTCAGCATTTGAAACATCTCAACTCCTGTCTTTCAGCTTCTGTTTAAAGAGGTCAACCCTTGATACATTTTTAACTTTGATCTTTATACTTTGCTTAAATAGGTCAATCCTTGATACATTTAAACTTTGGTCTTTATACTTCTCTTTAAATAGGTTAACACTAGAAACATCTAACTTCTTACATTTTATGGAGTTTAAATTGTATAAAGTCTCCCTATGATATGAGTTTGGCTCAGTTTAAAAAAAGGTTGAAGTTATGAAGAAATTGCTTGTTAATGTTCAGAATGTAAATTTTATTAGTATAAGAAATTCATCCGTTTTTTAAAGTTAAATTAAACACAGAAATGATATCTTTTTCACTAATTTTCTTTCTTGCAAAGAAAACGAGACTGATTCTTCAGAATTGCGATTCAATTGTTCTTGTTTACTGTGCAATTGTCACTTGTACTATCATAGTTTATATATCTTGCCTGCAGTCTAGTAAATTTGAAATCGGTCGATATGTAGTCATCTTGAATTCAACTGATGTGTAGTCTTATTTAAATTGGGTGGAATTTAGAAATCATTAAACTTAAAATATCAAATGCCTTGTACATATGAATAACTCTTGTAATGTTTTAAAAAAATTTTCCATGCTGAGAAATCAAAACCCATTGACCATTCAAAAAACCAAGCAACTAACAAGTATATGTTCGGTATGTCCTGTGTTTCAGCACTGTCCTGCTGTTAACATTTTTAACTTGTGACATTAAACTCAAGCTAACTTTGAACGTAAACTGTGTACCACTGAACAAACCTTGCAATTCAAATAATAAATACATCACTGTGCATCAGTCTGCTACAAATCTAGCAATCCAGACATTAAATACATTATTGTGCACCAGTCTGCTACAAGCCTTGCAATCCAGACACTAAATACAGCACTGTGCACCAGTCGGTCACAAACCTTGCAATCCAGACCCTTGTAAATACTAATCTTTTATGCATAATATAATAAATCATGATATTTTTCACAATGCAATAAAGGGTTACTTGCATGGTATTCATGGTAATACAGGGTTAATTGCACTGTAATTACCCTGGTAATACAAGGTTAATTGCATTGCAGTTACACTGACAATACAGGGCTATTTTAATTGCATTGCAGTTTTACTGACAATACAGGTTACTTGCACTATAATTACCATGCTAATGCAAGGTTAATTGCACTGCAGTTACAGTGATAACACAGGGTTACTTGCACTGTAATTACCCCTTTAAAACAGGCCTTCTTGTAGTATCTTGCCTTTCATCTCTCAGTTTGTTATTTTGTTGGAAGGTTCCATTTTTATGATGGGCATAATCAGGTTTGTAAACATTAAATTTCTGATGACCTGTGATAGTGACTTTGTCTCATGTTAAATATTCAAGCCACGGGACCAATGGGTAGATCCCTAACATTCAGACATAATCAAGTAGTGCATATGTGGTTTTATAACATCTTTAGGGTAGTTTGTTGTACAAAACTTTTTCTAATATATTTGTGTGTCAAAGGTTTGAGTTTTGAGTGATATTTTAAAATAGATTTGAAAAAGTCCCACATGTTTAGCTTGTAGAGTTGGGTTTACAATTTATAAAATTTATACAATTTATAAAATAGCCTTGAATTCAGATCAGCAGGCTGTATATTAAAAGTATAATATACAATGGAAACATATATAGTAGTCCCTCACTCTGTCAGTAATGGATGTTTTAGGCATGTTCATCTTACAATGAGGTATGCTACATGGAGGCACCAGATACATGGCCATTCCTGTTTTGCAATGGACTGACATTATAGGTGGATACTTTACAGGGAGGGATCATTCTAACTGCAGTTGACATTGTTTACTCTCATGGTATGAAGTAAATCATTTTTTAATAGATTTGAGGAGAAAGGACATGTCCAGCTTTGCCTTGAAAGGTTCTAAACAATTACACGTAAAGGGCAGTGATTTTTTCTTTGCTGTAGAAAAACTTTATTTAAAGTAATTTAATCTTAATTTTCAAGTTGTCTTGAAATTTATTTATGATAAAGATATTGAGGACAGCTAATCAAACTAGTTTATAGGTGGTCCAATATCTAGGACAGGTATATCAGTCATAGAGGACAGCTAATCAAACTAGTTTATATGTGGTCCAATATCTAGGACAGGTATATCAATCATAATAGACTGGTTTATTATGGTTGGATATATAGGATAGGTATATCAGTCATAACCAAACTTGCAGAATTGTAACATATCAATTTCAAATATTAGATTTTATTAAGTAAATGTTTATGATGAAACAACTCCTTCCTTACAAGTTAGAAATAAAGTTCTTTGGTGATCCATTATGCAAAAATAGCAATCAGACATGAAAACATGAGCTTTTGATTGATCATTCAAATTATTTTTAAAATATGATAGAAAATGTACTCTGTATGATCCTCATGTTGGAACATAGCCAACTATGTATGGTTCTTTATATTGGAACACAGAACAATTTATGGTCCTTCTGCTGGAAAATTGCAAACCATATTTGATCCTTGTATAGGAATATGGCAAACCATATATTGTCCTTATGCTGGAATGTGGCAAACAGTGGTCCTTATGCCGGGACACAGCAAACCATGTATGGTCCTATCATTCAAGTACACCAAGGTTGCTGACAATATAGAAAGGTAGAGAAGGCAATAAATTGGTATCTGGTTTCCTCAGATATGTAACTTAAATCTTCATTTGTGCTTTTGTAGAATGGTTTCATGGTGCAACGAGTGTACAGTTACCATAATATTACATATGTGTGATACTTTACATTCCAGTTTTCTTTCTAAATTTCCATATGTTAATGTATATGCTGTGTAAAAAGTTGTTTTCTTAATTATTTGTGTGTAAAAGTATACATGTTCTCATGCAGATTGCCATTGCTGTAGATATTTATGCAACAGTGGAACGAACAGTTTCTCACAATCATTTTGTGAGCCACATACTCTGGTACCCAAAGAAATGAATGATAGTGCTGGAAATCTTGAAAAATTTAATGTTGGACTGATCAGATATTAACAAACATTTTGCGTAAGTTTCTATTTTGCATCAATATATTTTGCAAAATATACTTTGTAAAATTGTGCATGTGCCAGAAAGTCAAACAGTTTGCATCAAGTTAAGTTAAATTGAAATCATAAATTAAAATGTAAGAGCAAATGTTAATAATAAGCAATCATAATGTTGGAAAAATTTAATTAGATGATGTGTCTTTTGGCGTTTGAGTATTTTGATTGGCACACCACTGCTGTTGATTTATTGAATTCCTGATCAAGTGCTGTGCATATATTACCATAGAAACTGTCTTTTTATGTTTAAAAAATATTTTGTTGGGATGATATGGTTTATAGGCATATTAGCACAATACTAGCTAGGTAAAGGTGAGTAATCTTATTTATCTATGGGCAAATTCTGTAAAATATGAAGATATTTTAATCAGCATCATGGGATGACTCCATTAGTCACCTGTTTAACATGCAGGATTATATATTAGGCTGATTTTATATCCCTGAGCTTGGGGTTTTGGGTGTTGAATATCTGGTTTATTTACATCCCTGTGTCCAGTGTGGAGGGTGTTAGGTATTGAGTATCTGGCCTATTTTACATCCCTAGGCCCAGCATGGAGCTAGGTGTTAGGTATTGAGTATCTGGCCTATTTTACATCCTTAAGCCCAGCATGGAGCTAGGTGTTAGGTATTGAGTATCTGGCCTATTTTACATCCCTAGGCCCAACATGGAGCTAGGTGTTAGGTATTGAGTATCTGGCCTATTTTATATCCCTAGGCCCAGCATGGAGCTAGGTGTTAGGTATTGAGTATCTGCTCTATTTAGACCACTAGGCCCAGCATGGAGGGTTCTTTTTGTTGAGGATTTATTAGGATATGCAGGTATCATTAAATCAAGAAAAATATTGTATGGGTGCAAGAGTTCACCAAGTCTTGCAGGACTGGCACAGCATCAAGTCAGATATTAAGATTTCCATATGCAAATAATAAAAAGATTTGATTACGAAAATACTTTTAATCCATCTGTGACAATACTCACATGATATTTTGTGATAAAGTGGTACCACCAATTCTAAATGTTTCATGTAGAAATATTGGAGAATATTCATGTTGCACACATTCTCAACATATGTGAGCAGCCAATTGTAGTGATATAAACATGTTAATGTATATAAAATATTACATTTATATAGTTGATGAGTGGACAGTAAATTTTTTTATATTTATCCATCTGTATGTATGTTTATTGTTTCATTTTCTACTAAAGCCAGAGTCGGAAGTGTGGAAACATATCATAAATCCGTTTATGCTTCAGTTATTTAGTGGTGTGCTTATAAAAACATGAGATTCACTTAGTATGACCACTCTATGTAAACCTTCCATGTTTCCAAATAGAGAAAGTATTGAGATGTAATTGCTTGGAAAACTTTGTTGTTTGCTCTCCATTCTTAAACACTTATAAAACAAAACAACCCTCATTTTTATTTGTATGTTGGTTTGAATGTGGCATTGCAAATTACATGTATATCAAATTACAGTTTAAAGAGTACTCAATGACAACATTCTATTTTTTAAAAAAAAAACAACTTAATAGGTTATTGGGAGATGTAAAATGCATGTAATAATTTATTGGGTTTGTCAATAATTGCCTTTATCATATTTTCTGGGCACCATGGTAGCGTAGTCGGTAGAACAGTTGACTCCTAATTTAATTGTAGTGGGTTTGATACCTACCCAGGCCATCCAAAGACACTTGGCTCATATTTCCTTGGCACAATATAGCCAAAAATATGTTCAAAAAGCCGTTAAATAAACAAATATTTTTTTCAGATAGTAACAAGTTTCTTCGTTTCCATGTACTTTATACTTTTTTATTCCCTCTCATATTGTTACCCCCTTAATACATATATATGTTGTTTTTTTACTTTTTTTTGTTCAGAAAATATTCTTCTTATTACAAATTTTCATTTTTGTGCTTGATGTGTTGAAAATTTACATTACTACTTTATTTGTACATAAAAATGTTGTTAAAATGTACAAAATATTACATCATACTGATTATACTTTATTACACTCAACAATTTCTTATGGAATATTGAATTCTATGTGAAAACTATTGCAGTCATACAGACTATTGAATACTTTATAAAAACTATTGCAGTCATACAGACATTTGAATACTTTATAAAAACTATTGCAGTCATTCAGACTATTGAATACTTTATGAAAACTAGTGCAGTCATACAGACTATTTAATACTTATAAAAACTATTGCAGTCATTCAGACTATTGAATACTTTATGAAAACTATTGCAGTCATACAGACGATTGAATACTTTATGAAAACTATTAGTGTTACACACTGTTGAATACTTTATGAAAACTATTGCAGTCATACAGACTATTGAATACTTTATGAAAATTATTGCAGTCAGTCAGACTATTGAATACTTTATGAAAACTATTAGTGTTACACACTGTTGAATACTTTATGAAAACTATTGCAGTCATACAGACTATTGAATACTTTATGAAAATTATTGCAGTCAGTCAGACTCTTGAATACTTTATGAAAACTATTGCAGTCATTCAGACTATTGAATACTTTATGAAAACTATTGCATACAGACTATTGAATACTTTATAAAAACTATTGCAGTCATTCAGACTATTGAATACTTTATGAAAACTATTAGTGTTATACACTGTTGAATACTTTATGAATATGAAAACTATTGCAGTCATACAGACTATTTAATACTTTATAAAAATTATTGCAGTCATTCAGACTATTGAATACTTTATGAAAACTATTGCAGTCATACAGACTATTGAATACTTTATGAAAACTATTAGTGTTACACACTGTTGAATACTTTATGAAAACTATTGCAGTTATACAGACTATTGAATACTTTATGAAAATTATTGCAGTCATACAGACTATTGAATACTTTTTGAAAACTATTGCAGTCATTCAGACTATTGAATACTTTATGAAAACTATTAGTGTTACACACTGTTGAATACTTTATGAAAACTATTGCAGTCATACAGACTATTTAATACTTTATAAAAATTATTGCAGTCAGTCAGACTATTGAATACTTTATGAAAACTATTGCAGTCATTCAAACTATTTAATACTTTATAAAAATTATTGCAGTCAGTCAGATTATTGAATACTTTATGAAAACTATTGCAGTCATTCAAACTATTTAATACTTTATAAAAATTATTGCAGTCAGTCAGACTATTGAATACTTTATGAAAACTATTGCAGTCATTCAGACTATTGAATACTTTATAAAAACTATTGCAGTCATACAGACTATTGAATACTTTATGAAAACAATTGCAGTCATACAGACTATTGAATACTTTATGAAAACTATTGCAGTCATACACTGTTGAATACTTTATGAAAACTGTATTAATCACTACAGAATACTGAGAATAAATTTACAATTGTAACTGACTTTTTTCATGGAACTTTTTTTCTTTTGGCTAAACTAAACCACCACCACCACACCAAACCATGGCAAAACATTTCTGATAGTCAGTGCTACCTTTTGATATTGTCATTAGGTCTGTATATTATTTAAGTCTACCATGACTTGTCTGCATTGGTAAATTAAGTTCAGTTTGTATGTTTCATTTTGATGTATGTCAAATCTTGTTCAGTATTCATCAGCACTGTACACTTTAATGTATCAACATACCATGTTGATTATATAAGAAAACAAAGTTTTTTATTTACTATATGTATGTGCGAACAATGAATTTTTAACAATTCCAACAAAACCCGTTTTATCCCAAATTCTAAATGATTGATATTAGATACTTGACATTGGTATTTTGAATATGCTAAAAAGTTACTGTAATATACTGTAATTGATCAATATTGTTTATTTTGCATATTGTCTATTGTTCATCTCAGTTGATATTTTGATTTTGTAAAAAATAAAATTGCAATAATATGGAGAAATGTTAAATTCACCTAACATTTAGTTGATTTTTTGGAGATTTTATTATTTATAATTATTATTGAAGAACAAAAATATTTCTTCTGTATGAACATATAAAAGGTTACTTTTGTTGCAAACAAACATTGGTGAGCCTTGTAAAATTCACTGAACAAATGAATCTTGTTGCATCAGATTGTATACAGTTGTACCTTGGAGAAGAAGCCAAGCTTACACAATCATAACTATGTACAGGGTATTGTCAACATTTAATGTAGCTAGGTTATGTGGTCTGTATTATAACTATCCAGTATGCTGGTATAATTGAAATAAAATATTTGCATTTCCAATATTGCTTGAAAAACCAGTCTGAATTTATCAAGAAATGAAACTAATTTGTATTCCCTAAAGTAAATGAAACATTTATCAAAATCTGTATCTTTTTATTTAGTATTTAGTCATTTATTTATCAATAATTCAGAAATGCATCTTATTAATAAATTACAATTATTAATAAATTATGAATAAAAGTTTTTAAGAACAAAGAACAAAAATTACTGGCAAAACTTTTGAACAAAGCAGGATTTTATATGAAACAAGACACAAATTTAACATCTCTTCGTGTTCAAGCACTGCATTGTTTTTTTTTTAAACTGAACAAATACATTGGATATTATATCCTGTTATTATTAAAAGGAAAGTATTAGTACGATATTTTCCATGTTGCTGATGAATAATTTTCATGCTTATAAATTTGAGTTCATAAAATAAAGTCTTTTTTTCTGGTGACCAGAATAACATAGCATCATACATATTCAGCGCAATGAAAATGAGGAACCAATATTTTTTTTTATATAAAACAAAGATGCTGTATGATTCATAAAGATTTTAAGTAAATTAAAATGTAGAAATGAGAAGGGAATTTTTTTGTGGTACTATTTTTATTGAGTTTTTTTTAGGTTTTTTTATTAGTTGCTTTTGTGATTGTTTTTATCTGCCCACCATATTGGAGACTGTTTTGTCTTATAATTTATGTCCGTCTGCCTGTATGAATTGTTTCTGCACAGTAACATAGGGTGGCAGTCATCTAGTTACCAAACTTGGTGGATGGCTTGCACTTGGAGTACTTCAAGAATCCTGTTGATTTCAGGGCCAAAGCTCATATCTGCATCAAGGAAGAAAAATGGGTTTTACACTATAATTTTAAGTTCATCACAATCCACAGTTACCAAACTTGATGGTTAGATTGAGGTAAGGAATCCAGTTACCAAACTTGATGGATGGATTGGAGTAAGGAAGAACATGGTCAGTTTCAGAGTTAAATGGTGAATGGTCAAAATCTATGTGAGAAATTAGTTTTTCTGCACAAAAACATTAGTCTTGCATTACATGCCTAGACCAAACATTATGGATAATTATAATTGGGGTATGCAAGAATCCTATGAATTTTGAAGTAAAAGTGTCAGGGGTCAAAGTTACAGTGACTGAAGGAATGAAAATGGTTTCTGCAGAAGGAAATTAATCCTATATTACATACCTAGGTGAAGCTTTGTGAATAGCATGCAGATGGGGTAAGAAAGAAAACCTTTTGAATTTTAGGTTAAGGCTCAAGGTCACCTTGACCGATATGAAGAAAAATTGACTCCACACAATAACATTAGTTCTACATTGCAGACAAAGACAAAACTTTATGGACAACTTATGCTGTTTATGAGAGAGAAGAGTTGGCAGTCAAAGTTCTAGGTCACTGTGATTGAAAGAAGAAATGTGGTTTTGGCACGCAGACTTTAGTTATTTACATAGTGTTATAATTGGGGTGGGGCAGAGACACCAATAGTCATCTATAAGGCGAGTCCAACTGCAAAACTGCACTGACCTAGATCTGCTGTCACATAATGTGCTGGCAGTTCTGGGTCTGTCAGTATGTTGGGAGGAATTGGTGCAACAAGCAAAATATTATATGCAGGTGCACATTGGACAGCAGATAGGACCTTTGTTGTAGTTTGACTTGTAAGCAAGCGCAGATAGTATCAATTACTTATTGTCTTCATCTAATCTATACAGTAATTTAGCTAGTAAGAAAGTACAAGTTATTAGTCATACAAAATATTGAGCACTTTGCAGATTTTGGTATTCAAGTAGCCTATAAAACAAAATTGTAGTTAAAAGGAGAAATCATCCTACTAAGTTACAAAAGGAACATTTGAAAGCATACAGGTAGTTCCTGATACAATCTATAGCAGTTAGTAGTTTGCAATGGACAAAGTAGATGTCTCCAAGAGTATTGTAAATGTTTTCATTATTTTAACCAAATTTGTAAATTGACTTTTGCTTGTTATTTCATGTCAACTCCAGTTGTCTTTAATTTAAGTTCTCATGGTGCACTTGTGCAATCTTATTATTTGCTCAATACTTTCAGAGGAATCATTGAATAGCTTTCATTTGCATACACCATAAAATGTGCAAATATCATTCAGAGAGTGAATATATATATATATATATATATATATATATATATATATATATATATATATATATATATATATATATATATATATATTAAAAAAAATTATTTGCCTGATTATTTTGGATGAAAAGTTTATATTTTGAAGATTCCTGAACATGGGAAGAAAATTGTTTTTCTGATTTTCAGTCAGTGTTCTTAGCTTGTATTCCCTTTGCATTAAGATTTTCTCAATAAAAGCCGATTTTATGCAAATCAAATATTTATGATATTTAGGTTAAATATTGATTAGATAGATCATAGGAATTACAGAAAGCCATGCTAGTATTTGAAGATGGCATTCAAATGTAAATTTTTGAAAGAACAAATTTATTTATTTACACTCATTGATTGCATGAACAAGTGTACATTTTACTAGTTGCATGTTTTTGTTAGTTGCTTTACTGATTTGATCAGTTTTTCTGTATCAACCCATTTTGTGAGAGCTGTGGAGTTTTGTTTCTGATAAATTATATTAGGCTGTAGGAGAATGAAATACAAGTTCAGAACAAAGGGGAAGGAGAACTACTTAAGACAGGATTTGCCATTTTTTTTATCAGAGATTGTTGTTCTTTACACACAGATAAAAGATTGGAATGAATTTAGTCTTTGTCTTTTTTCTTGCCCATTTTAGATATTATTTTTTTATTATGCCTGATTTACAAACTGTATAAAATTGAGCATCAAGGATAAACAGTGATCCTTGCCATTGAAACCAAATTAACCAAAACTTAACCAGATGGCTATGTGTATTTCCACCTTGTTTAGGGCTACAGGAATAATACAAATGAACAGACCAGCTAGATGGCAGAACCTAAACATAAATGGACACCAAGGACATTAATTCACAAATTAAAAATATACTGGACCAGCAACATAATCAAGACATTGGTGACCACTAATTTGAATTTTTTACACAAGAATAATGATTGTAAAAGGAGATAAGTTTGGGTGTTTTGATGTATATCATGCTATTGAGGTTACTTCCCTTGGTAAGATTGCCTGTACTTTAAACAATGACTACATTATATGCTTAATATAGAAATGTCAAGTTTCATGGAAAATGATGCAATACACAAGTTAAAGACATAATATGACTTAGTTTAAATGATGCATGTACACAATGTTGATGGTAGTACACAAGAGTTAGTCACAAGATTTTTATTTGTGTGCCTAATCGCACATGTATATTATGAAAGTTGCAACTTAGTTGCTCTCATAAAATGGTGACAAAAAAAACGCTAAATTTTTAATAATTGTTCAATATATTTTGAAATATGAACATGGAGACTCTGAGAATCTGCAGTGTTGCAGGTTTACTTCAAAAACGAGTAACGCAGCTATCAAAACCCAGTTGAAGATTGTGCAAGTTACCTTTGGTTTCCACAATTGGTCATACCCATTGCACATTGTGTGTTTGGGTTTTATTTAGTATATTTAATTTGAAATTTATTGTCATTTATTTTCTTTTCTCAATGATCTTATGGTCCCGGGTTCTTCCTCTGCCATTTATACTGGCTGCCATGTTGTAGACTATCTTGTGCTGAAATATGGCATTAAACCCTACAAGAGCTAATAGTCAAATGTTTGTTTCCGAGTCAGTCATTGATTATCTTAAATAACGTACGCATATAACATGTACACTAATTATCAGAGAAGTCATTCAAATGATTTTCTAAATTTGGGTATGTGTACACTAATTGGTAAAAAAGTGATACAAAGTCAGTCAATGATTGTCTTAAATTAGGTATATCTTGTACGTTGGCACCCATCAGCTCTTATTCTCCATTTTCCCCCTCTACCTGTCCATTATTTCTTTTATCTAGAGGTAGGTATGTGGATCTTGTAAGAAAATATTTGGCATCAACTCAGAATTTTTTTTTATTACAAAATACTAAATGAAAGGAGAAAAAAATTATAAGATTATAAGCAACTTTATTGTCTTGAAATTTGAACAAGAATTAAAACGCGTAAGTAAACAAGTTAAACAGAATCATAACACAATGGCTCTAAATTTATTCAGCAGAAATATTTATTCAGCAGAAATGTTGTTGTTGGGCTTAACGCCATTTTTCAGCACACTATAGGCTATTCATGGGGGCCAGTATTAATGGTGGAGGAAGAAACCGGGAAATCACCGGAAAGAACCACCGACCCACAAGAAGCTACTGGCAAGCTTTCTCACATATCCACATTCGCCGAATCCTAGACTCAACCCACACAGACAGAGGTGAGATGGCATTGATCCGTAACGGACAGCGCTATAGACCACTCGGCCACTCAGGGCCCCAGCAGAAATGTCTCTGACATTAAAAATTGAAGAAGATGAGAGAAATATTCAGCATTTCGAATAAGTGAAAGTACGGTTGACTTAATGATTTGGTCTGATCCGGTGGCCTAGTGGTTAGAGCCAACTGTGGTGTGGCATCACTTAGGAAACACGGAAACTACATTCAGAGGCATCCGACAAGGAGAACATGCTGAATAGTCGATACCAGTCAGTTTTCATACACGAGGACTAGTGATCTACGAAGCCTACATGGAGATCATTACCCACCAATGTCTGACATCCAAGTTACTGAAGAAGGTGTGTACAGCTTGTTGCAGAAAATTAACTCACAGAAGGCCACATGACCAGACATGATTCCAGCAAGGATCCTGAAAGATCTAGTAGAAGAATGTGTTTGAATTATATTTACCAGAAGTTCCTCTCAACAAGTTAATTTTCTGATGTGTGGAAAACAGCAAATGTTATATCTATCTTCAAAATATGGAGAAAGGTTCAATGCAAGCTTTTATAGACATGTCTCCCTTACATGTATCTGCTGAAAAAAATACTTTGAACACATCATAGTCAGCAACATGATGAAACATCTTGAACGCTACAACATTCTAACAGACTGCAAACATGGCTTCTGTGCCAGACGAAGAAGTGAAAAACAGCTCATAATCCTTGTGGATGAGATCGCTGAATCCTTAGACAGAGGGAAGCAGTGTGACCTTGCTATCCTTGATTTCAGTAAGGCTTGTTTTGATTGTGTCCCCAATAAATTACTCCTCATTAAGTTGGACCATTATGGCACCAGGGGTAATACACAGAAATGGATCGGAGATGTTCTGACAGACATATCGTAGAGAGTTATAGTAGATGGAGCAACATTAAACCCAGCAACAGTTGTTAGTAGGGTACCTCGAATGATTGTTTTGGTTCCCATTCTGTTCCTAGTGTTCATCAAAGATCTACCTGCGAGTGGCAAATCCAAAGCAAGATTGTTTTATAGATGTCTGAATAGTCTACGGGGAAATAAATGCCTTCAAGGACTATTGCGATCCTTCAAGAAGACCCAAACCAACTAGCCACCAGAGAAGGAACTTTGAGTATGTCGTTCCACCCAGACAATTACAGCATCCTAAGAGTTTACAGGAATAAATCACCAATCTTGTCCTAGTATAGTCTTTAAGGGGCATAAGCTAGGCCATGAGCAGACCTCTCTTGGAAAAAGCACATAGACAAGATAGTGAAAAAAGGAAATAATAACCTTGGTTTCTGCGCCTCAATCTTCAAATCAAAAATGAAGAAGTAGCAGTGCAGCATATTTCACTCTGGTTCGACCAAGTCTTGAGTACTGCTCAGCTGTATGGAACCCACGTAATGCAGCTCTAATAAATAAGATGGAGATGGTTCAGAGAAAAGCAGCTAGATTCACCACAAATAAATATCTTAAAACTAGCAGTGTCAGTGCAATGTTGAACCATCTCCAGTTGGAATCACTCGAATCCAGGCGAACCAATGCCAAGCTGACCATGTTGTACAAGATTGCGAACAACCTAGTGGACATACCGGCTGACAAATACCTGATCCAGGCAAATAGCCAAACTAGGGCAAACCACAGAAAAAAGTTCCAGTTAAACTCAGCCTCGACAAATTGTTTAAGTTCAGCTTCGTACAATATACAATAGGGTCTTGGAACAAATTACCTTCAATAATTGCAGACGCGTCCGACTTGCTAACTCAAAGGCAGGAGCTTTCGAAAATCACATTCTAATGAACTAGTCAGCTACAAGTAAGACCTAGTGATTCTCATGGCTATGCCGGTTGAGGTTACATATCTCATCGCCGATTCGGTAGCCGGATATGGTCTGAGTATGAAGGCACGAAAACGTACACTGACACTCTTTTACTGCCGTTCCTATCATTACTCTTCTGACTGCCTTTACTTTGACCACGCACCACCAGTTGCTTAATAGGCAAGTGTGACTGCGTCAACGTGTTTATAGATAAAGCGTACGGAAGATCGTGGATTCTATGCCCCGGCCAAGTCATACCAAAGACATATAAAAATAGTACAAACAGCTCTCTCACTTGGCGCTCAGCATTAAGAGGTTTGTGCTGGGTGGGACATGATGCTACATGTCTAAGGCACGATGCACTATTGTAGAATTCACTATAAGCTATCACTCTGCAGACATTGTGATTGAAAAAAACTTGCTAAAGCTACGTTAAAAATCCAAATCACACGCACTTACTGATTTGATTCACAGAGTCCCACCCAAGACGTGAAGAAAGTTAAATATGTAAATTTTACCACAGGACAAAGCTTCTAAATAACATCGTTGAAATCTCTATGGTCATTGTTTACTTGGAACTTTACATACACATTTGGATGGGAAAGAAGCGAAATTACAAGATAGAATATTTGTTATGATTGAAAAATTAACACTAAACACTCTTATAAAACTTAAAGAGGAAACTAGTACATAAGTTTTTATTTATGGGATAATTCTGTTTTATATTTTTAGACACTACGTAATAATAAAATAATAATAAAATGTCAAGAGAAGGTTCGTACATATGGAATGGGATAGTAATGTTCTTTAATGCAGTAGAATCTGTTAAACACATCAAATGACTAATGTAGATCACCTGTAATTAGTTTAAATCATGTCCTATGCAAATAGAGCACATTGAAAACTTTTGAAAGTGAATTTTATATGTCTTTAAAGTGAGAGAATTTATTTGTCTTTGACGACCTTGAGTGAGAAAATATATTAAACCTGTTATAGTAACTGAAATAACTATAAAAAGATGCATTTCAGTGGGCAGTTAGATGGAGATCTTAACTACATTTCAGTGGGCAGTAAAATGGAGATCTTAATATCCCCATTTTACAGCCCAGTGAAATCTAATTAACTACCATTTCAGTCGGCTGTACGATGGAGATTTTAATTACATTTCAGTGAGCAGTAAGATGGGGATATTAACTACATTTCAGTCGGCTGTACGATGGAGATTTTAATTACATTTCAGTGAGCAGTAAGATGGGGATATTAACTACATTTCAGTCGGCTGTACGATGGAGATTTTAATTACATTTCAGTGGGCTGTAAGATGGGGATATTAACTACATTTCAGTCGGCTGTACGATGGAGATTTTAATTACATTTCAGTGAGCTGTAAGATGGAGATCTTAATTATAAGATGGAGAGCTGACTTGTATTTCAGTGGGATATAAGATGAGTATTTCAGTGGGATATAAGATGAGGATATTAATTACATTTCATTCGACTGCACGATGGGTATATTAATTACATTTCATTCGACTGCACGATGGGTATATTAATTATATTTCATTCGACTGCACGATGGGTATATTAATTACATTTCAGTGGGCTGTAAGATGGAGATCTTAATTACAAGTTGCCATGCTTTTGGAATAAAAGTTAAAAATTAAAAATTCGTCACAGATAAATAGTCATCATATGTAACATATGTAATAGGCTCAATTGTATATTTTATGAACCAGAAATATCTGAACACAAAAGACTATATATATATATATATATATATATATATATATATATATATATATATATATATATATATACATATATATATATATATATACATACATACATACATACATACATACATACACACACACATACATACATACATACACACACACATACTTACATACATACATACATACATACATACATACATACATACATACATACATACATACATACATACATACATACATACATACATACATACATACACACACACATACATACATACATACATACATACATACATACATACATACATACATACATACATACATACATACATACATACATACATACATACATACATACATACATACATACATACATACATACACACACGTACGTACGTACGTACATATTTACATACATACATACATACATACATACATACATACATACATACATACATACATACATACATACATACATACATACATACATACATACGTACGTACGTACGTACGTACGTACGTACGTACGTACATACATACATACAGGCTAGAAGATTGTTATAATATAGAGACCATTAACGCCAGTTAATATATCTGAATTTTATTTACTATCTATGTCAAGAATCAGTGTACCAGGAGCACAAAACAGCAAAAATGATCTTGGTTTGGAATAGATGAAATGCTAAGGCGTAACACATTTGGTTTGGAATAGATGAAATGCTAAGGGCGTAACACATTTGGTTTGGAATAGATGAAATGCTAAGGGCGTAACACATTTGGTTTGGAATAGATGAAATGCTAAGGGCGTAACACATTTGGTTTGGAATAGATGAAATGCTAAGGGCGTAACACATTTGGTTTGGAATAGATGAAATGCTAAGGGCGTAACACATTTGGTTTGGAATAGAAGAAATGCTAAGGCGTAACACATTTGGTTTGGAATAGATGAAATGCTAAGGGCGTAACACATTTGGTTTGGAATAGATGAAATGCTAAGGGCGTAACACATTTGGTTTGGAATAGATGAAATGCTAAGGGCGTAACACATTTGGTTTGGAATAGATGAAATGCTAAGGGCGTAACACATTTGGTTTGGAATAGATGAAATGCTAAGGGCGTAACACATTTGGTTTGGAATAGATGAAATGCTAAGGGCGTAACACATTTGGTTTGGAATAGATGAAATGCTAAGGGCGTAACACATTTGATGATAACTTGCTTGCACAATAAACGAGCATTTTCATGTTTTAGTTTATATTTCACTTCAATCCACAAGAGATACAAGTAATTGGTTTACAGACTATTCTTACAACCGTCTGTCTCAAAATTAAGAAAGAAAATGCAAAACTTGTGGTGTTTGCATAGGGAGATAACAACATTTTAACTCAATAAATACAAATCATTTTTGCGAGAAAGAAACAACTGGAAACTTATCAGGGAAATCTAATGTTAAAACACAAAACGAATGCAATTAAATTTCAAAATTTGTAAATACGACTTTCATTCGTACATTGTCCGGGTATTCATTTGCTCGTCAATGTTCTGGTACAAAATGTATCCAGATAAGATAAAAATCATACCAACAAGAAGAAATGCATAACATTCAGCAAGGAATTTACATTAACATAAAGCAAGAGTAAAACAATATGGGTTCGTAGACACTTTTAGATTAAAGACATAGTAATAGTTTACAAAATATCGGGCTAAACAATTTATATTATAACTCTTTAGATAATGAAACAATTTACCGACTTCAGTATTTGAGGAAATACATTTACTCGTAATTATTTATATACATACATTCGTTACATAGCTTATACGACCAATACGAAAGTTTGACTTACAGTAGACGGATTCAAACATCAAATGGCAACACGTGCTTGATGTTATGAAATATTTTAGTCTTCATAAACGCAATCGAGATTAACATGACCATAATATAATGAAAGGAGACGTCATTTGACATTTTTAAGGAACTTGGGAATATCTGTTACGAACTAGACACTGCGAATTTACTACTACCATTTGGCAACCTCGTCATGGTGCGCTCATACCTCTTAAGAAAATATATAGCTTGATTTTAACTAAGTCTACAGATTATATACCATTTCTTAGCTAGACAAAGAAAATATATAGCTTAATTTCAACTAAGTCCACATATTATATACCATTTGTTAGCTAGACAAAGAAAATATATAGTTTGATTTCAACTAAGTCCACAGATTATTTACCATTTGTTAGCTAGACAAAGAAAATATATAGCTTGATTTCAACTAAGTCCACAGATTATATACCATTTGTTAGCTAGACAAAGAAAATATATAGCTTGATTTCAACTAAGTCCACAGATTATATACCATTTGTTAGCTAGATAAAGAAAATATATAGCTTGATTTCAACTAAGTCTACAGATTATATACCATTTGTTAGCTGGACAAAAATCTAAGCTGGATGACTTTCAGTTATATTATAAAAATTTCTGCTTGTAGGAAGATGACATTGTAGAATACCTTTCAAATAACACAGTAACCTTCTATTAGGCTGGAACGTAACTTCGCTCAGGAAACGTAACGTAGTCTACCTTTAACTCTACGTACTGAAACTTACCCATCATTTACAAAGTTTGTAGGGTTTAAGACGCTGCCCACGCGTTATAATTTCAAGTTTTACGCGTTGCATCACATTCTCATAATCGTAACCATCACTATAATTTTTATTTCTTAAGTTTGGTTACTTGGATCCTTAGCTACTTAAAAACAAATTTTCTAGAAAGTTTAATAATTAGCTTTTTCCACAAGCGACCATCCTTATACGGCCGCATTGATGTCGTACAAGCGGAGATTACCTTGCCCGTCAGAAGACATACTAGATAAGATAAGCCGTTCGTTTAGCTAAGATAAGGTTTCCTCCATTCCATGTTTATGTGCATCATACGCTTATTTCAACATGAGAAAACTACTAATGCTGTTTTCCTTCTTAGGAGGTATTTATCTCAGAGCCATTGTCTGTCTGCTTTTATTTTAACTATCTACGTATCCATATATCTACCTAGCATGTCGTCTTATTTGTCGGAATATCCTGAACTTTGTAATGTTAAGATTACTGTCTCGTAGTCCTGGAGAGTTGCTTTAATATAAGCGTTCTTGTATGTCTCAACTCAACACTTCCGTAAGTAAATTATTTTCCAACACGATATCTACTGTTAAGTATAAAAGCGTGCATCAAACGCAAGGTAACGAGGGTGGGTCGTTGGATTCGGGTGGTGTTGGGTTTAGCATATTTCCTATGTTCAGGTATCTAGGAATGTCAGGTCAAATTGGGTACATTTTTCTGAGCGACACATCAAGTTACATGACTGGGTACATTTTTTTCCGAGTAAAGCGGCACATCCATGTACACGATTAGACCCTAATTTCATTGTCCGTACGCAAATAATACCTTAATTGGGAACTTCAGGTTTATTACTTTGAATATGGCGTCTGACTCAAAACGAAAATCTAAGGGGTGGGAGGGAGACAATATTAGATTATTTGCCCATCTGCTTTGATTTGGGCTTGATACATGCTGTATTATCATATGTTGTCACTATTGATCGGTGTCTATTTGGTGACGTATACATGAATAAGTAAACGAACTGAACTTATATTGTGGTAAGTGACTGGGAACCTTTCTGGATGCGCAGCTACGTATACACATCAATAATTAGTATCAGTACACCCCCACCCCTTGAAACTATACACTCATCAGCCTTGATGATGATGATGATGATGATGATGATGATGATGATGATGATGATGATGATGATGATGATGATGATGATGATGATGATGATGATGGAAGGTATCTTTTGTCTATCGAATAAAGAGACACCCTTTAATTATTTGGAAATAGTAGACTTTATGTATAAATTTTTTTCCTTCAAAACTACTATTAGTACATAATTGAACAATACCGTATATTTATGCAGCTTCCCTAGCCTTGCCGGGTAGCAGACGCGGTTCTTGCCTTCTACTGTGTGGCGCCAGAGTGAACCGCACGTGCCTTGAAGGTTATGAATGTAAATCAAACGGATGTGGATCGGAATGTTACATGAGCGCTAATTATAACCAACCAGATAGTAAGTGTGTGTGTATATATATATATATATATATATATATATATATATATATATATATATATATATATATATATATATATATATATATATATATATATATATGGTATAAAACAATTTGATATACCAAAACTATTGGTGTATTAAACTGTGATCCGCCCCTGGTGCAGTAATACGCCTATATAAACATTCTAGCTACCGTCTGCAGTTAACTCTATATCCACGATGAATTTCCACACTTTAATCATTAGTGACGCATGCTAACGTTCAGCATTAAGAGGTTAGTGTTAGGACTGGTCGGCCTGGTGTCAGGATAATGTGACTGGATGGGATATCATGCTACTTGGCTGCGGCATGATGCCCCAATGATAGACATCACTATTAACTGCCACACTGAAGATATCGTAGCGATATGACTGAATTTTTTTAAGGCTACGTTAACAATCATAATCACATCACATCACGTCAGTTGACGCATGTTCTTTATCAGACATTTTTCATACGTTTACCAACTATGGCAATATTCATCATTTGAAAGTCTTTGTTAAGAATAATTTGTTCCATTTTGTCTCAGAATGAGTTGAGTTCAGTTCATGTTTTACGCCCTTGTTATCTATCAAACAAGACAAATTCTGAATTTTAGAATTTTATGTTTTCTCAGTATTAAACCTGTGTAAATCTTTAGATTGATATAGTCAATGACAACTATTTTATGTTGCAAATGCATAAAACAATCTTTGGTTCAGCTGGATTTTAGAGCAATCTTATATCGATGTATTTTATATTTCTTATAAATCATCGTTGTTTTGGGCTAAATTCTCTCTTGGGATTGCTCTTCAAAATAGTAATGTAAGTGTAATGGAATCCGCAAATCTAATTCTATAATTCTACCAGTATCATAGACGCCTTTCATTTCGAACATCTTTTATCTTATCAAGAGATGGCTCCACTACAACCAGCTTGACTTTTTGGCGTATGTATGCGGTAGAAAGCCAACTAACACATTAATCACGAAGAACACCAGATATCTTTAAACCTGTCTCATGAACTAGTCCTGATTTCTTTAAACTTCATGAACTAGTCATGTTTATGCTTGAAGTACAAATATATTTGTTGTTTCTCGTTTTATTTTATATAACATTTTGTACTGAATGTATTTTTAGATTGTCCACCTTTTGCCTGTGACCTGCATTGTCCACTTGGTTACTATAGAGACGAACTCAAGTGCGATCAGTGCAAGTGTGACTACTCCATTTTGGGATAGGTTGGAATTGACTGGCAATCCGGGTTACTTTTTATGTCATGAAGGGAATAAAGCCTCAACTATTTCTATTACTTTTGGTTTGTGAGCGTGTTGCAATTTAGGAGTGGATGAATGTTAAGCAACACTTTGAAAGTCATATCGTACCGAGGCAGGTAAAATGTCTTGCCCTATGACATATCACGGTAACCGGTCAGGTCTGATCCGTAGTTGCGAATATAACATGCATCCTTCTGTCAGTGAATTGATAATAATATCGAATCAACATAGTGTAGGTCTATGCTTTATGTAAGATAGTCACTTTACTACCAATCATTCACAAACACACGTGTGTAGTCAAATAAGGAAGAAGATTACACCAAGACGCTGTCCTAAATTTGTGAAAAGGTATCATGCCTGTTAACTTTGTAACTGATGCAAGTGATGTTGGAACCTGCCAACACAATGTAACATTTCCACTCAAGATTAGTTTTGCGTATTTTTGTTACTGGACACTTTCCTTGCTTTAATTGTCCAGCATGACGTGCACTGCGTACATTTGACTGTAAAGCAGGGACATTGTCCCATCTCATTCGTTGTAAATGTTTAAATTTGCACATTACCATTTTTATAGGAATATTTCGAAAAAAGTGATACAAATAATGTGTTCATTCATTTATGCACCTTAAACTTTATTCAAGTCACTTAAGTTCTACAAAAATATAACACTGTGAATAAGGTCTCTTGACGGCACATAAGACAGCGTTTATTGTTTATAGAGGAAGAAAAAACTGGAAATCCAGAGACAACCTTCGCTCTTTGATGGTCTCTCACCTAGTACTAATATTAGCACCCTAAGTCCTATCACGTGGACAGGGTACTAACATGAGTCTGTGTCTCAATTGAGCAGCCGGGTGTGATTCACACCCGGCTCTTTTTTTTTTTTTTTAGCCTAATATAATTTTTTTAACATATTCTTTGAATATAATGAATTAAATTGAGTAGTTCTCTTATTTAATACTGGAATTATCGCAAATCATTTTAGAAATAGTGGTAGAATCTCGTTTACCTTTCTTATCCGATATTTTCGTTTTTATCGTCCGCCATATTAGTTCAAATAATGCCTACTTCAGTTCTCCGCCTTGTTTGTTTGTGTGCCATATAAAGACGTTAAGGTCTTATTTGGAAACGCAAACAAATCGTAGTCAAAATATGGCGCGGTTTGAGTCGGAAATTTTGCTGATTAAAAGTAAATACCGTTTACCGGTGACTTTGAAATTCCACCAATAAGCCATTATTTTCTCAACATAAACTGTATTCCTCAATTTATGCATGTATCCATTCTTCATCTTCGCGCGCTGTCATTCAACAACTAATACCATAGCGTAAAATATCAATATATAGTCTGGCAAGCCTTATGTAGAAAAGGGGTCACGGCGAGAGTCTCTCGTTATCTGTCATGGTGGACACGTTGAGGTTAGCGTAACTATGCCAATTTATTTTATCGTGTAAGGGCTTAGTAAATTCAAAATAAGCCAAACTTCTTTGACAAAATGATTATACTTATGAAGTAGATTTCTAAACTATTTATGTTTCTGACTTTAGTGAGGATTTTTTTTTTTGCTCCAGTACATGTTGTTGGATCAGTTCGTAGCCTCAACCACAACAAACCAAGTCGAGGCTACGACATCGTTGCTAGTCTCTCACCTAACTCTCGATGGCATCCAAACAAGAATAATAAATACATCGCAGAGTTAGAAATGGTGCATGTTATGAGTAGACTTACGGAAAATTTCGAATCGAACTAATGCGTATGACAGTAAGTAAAATTAACACTGTTCACTTATCTAGACTGGGTAGCGCTCCTTTAAACACGATTCGGAGAAAACATGGCTCACAATCGAGTTATTAATTTCGAAATTTGGCAGAATCCGAAAGTTGGTTTGTATAATATGAAAGATTGATGTTACAGGCGGCACGTATTGATGGCGTGGTCAAATATCGGATGGAAAGCTTAGTTTTGAAGATTATGTAATGTTAATTTATAGTGTTTTAATATATATATATATATATATATATATATATATATATATATATATATATATATATATATATATATATATATATATATATATATAATCTGATTAAGATCTATTGACACAAACAGGCGCCAATCATAAAATATAATGTCGGATGAAACTTAAAGTAAAAATAATTCCTGGATGAAAACTTTCTTTTTCTTCTTACATAGCAACTAAATAATCCGAAATCGGCTTAAAGCTGTATGGTTTATCATTTACCATTACATAATGATTAATAGAAAATAAACCTCAAAATGTGAAATTTAGAATGGTATCCTATGGAGTTTTAATATGAAATAAATCATAATTATATAGAAACGATAATTTTTTTTCCACTGAAGCAAGTAGCTCTGTGTGATGTTTTTCTCACCAAAATAAGTAGTCCTGAGATATAATGTTTTAACAAAACAAGTAACCATGGATATTTTCACGAAAGCAATTAACATTGGGGCTTTTTTCAGCAAGGCATGTAACCTTGGGTTATTTTTGTCAAAGCAATTAATCCTGGGTTATCTTTCACCAATTCTCTCACTCTCTCTCTCTCTCTCTTATGACAAAACATTGATCGATATGGATATATGGCTGACTTTAAAGGAATAACCATTCCATCAATAATGATATTCTATTCAGGTTTAAACGAATCGAAAGTATACAGGAAGGATGGTCAGTACATATTCGACATAATGGCACATTTCCGCCTGAAAACACATGGTCGTTTTCATGTTTATTATATATTTATGCTATGTGATATTTTTAGGATTTATCTGAAAAAGTACAAGCTTGAGCCCCTCATTATTACGTTGTACATGAATTAGCTTCAGGTGCAAATTTCAAGTAACTCAGAAGTTCAATTAGAATATTTGACAGACGATGACATATTCCCTATGATTGGAAGTGGAATAGGAGGTGGAATTATGATGATATCGCATGGACAGGCAAATAAAATATTTATTCCATTTGAACAAAAAAAAAACTGTTAGTGAGAACGAAATGTCAATGTCAAGGACATTTATTATATGCCTAGATACCTGCAATTTAACATTAGGAGATGTCTCAATATAAGAATGTAAGAACAAGAGATTTTTGGCGAGTCAACACTTTTATGTTAAAAAAATATCCGACCAGGAAACTGTTTAGAAAAACGAAAACATAATAAATAATTTCTACTTGTGTAAGGATACTAAATAATCCTTATCTTGATTCTAATTTCAATGGCGGTGGGGTGGGCTAAGTATAAACTGTGGAATGATGCTACATTATATTGAACTGAAAGGTTTTCATTGAGGCGGTGATGTTTGTATAAAGAGAGAGTGATTATTTGTTTACAAGTTTCGATAGTATATTTGTGTCATAAACATACAAAGAAATGTTGATTATTTTTATTCAAACAAAAAATAGATATACCACAATGCTTTAGAAAAGATGATCATTTACTATTACACTTAATGAAATAAGATTCATTAACAGCAAAATTGTAAACAAAAACTGTTAAGTGTTAGGAAAGTTTAATCTTCTTTACGAGTTTTGAAAACGTTTTACCATTTTTAAAATTTAGTTATGGATCATCAACATGGATCAAGAAATATGCCTATGGGCTATGAATCCTAATGTACATACATACATACAAATGTACATACATACATACATACATACATACATACATACATACATACATACATACATACATACATACATACATACATACATACATACACACGTACATGCATACATACGTACATACGTACGTACATACATACGTACATACGTACGTACGTGCATGCATGCATGCATACATACATACATACATACATACATACATACATACATACATACATACATACATACATACATACATACATACGTACATACATACGTACGTACGTGCATGCATACATACATAGATGCATACATACATAGATGCATACATACATACATACATACATACATACATACATACATACATACATACATACATACATACATACATACATACATACATACATACATACGTACGTACATACATACGTACGTACTTACGTACATGCATACATACATACATACATACATACATACATACATACATACATACATACATACATACATACATACATACATACATACATACATACATACACACACACATACATACATACATACATACATACATACATACATACATACATACATACATACATACATACATACATACGTACGTACATACGTACGTACGTGCGTGCCTGCGTGCATGCATACATACATACATAGATACGTACGTACGTACTTACGTACATACATGCATGCATGCATGCATACATACATACATACATACATACATACATACATACATACATACATACATACATACATACATACATACATACATTTTCACCCCTCTTTCGGCCTCTTTCGGCTATTTTTTTTACATGAGTTTGCCAAGATACATTACAGTCTACCTGTGTTGCTATAAACCACTGAACCAAATCAAAACTTTCTCCCTAATATAGCTAATTAGACTGTGCTCCGCTTTTCAGCAAATAATCAAAAAGTACAGGTTTTTACGAATCGATCAGAATGGTCATTACTTTTATCTCATGTCTCTTTGGAAAGTGCAAATGAAACGCCAAAGACATTGTGAGTGATCTGAGGCTAGAAAAACTGAATGATTCCTTTTTTTTGAAAAAAAAATAAAACAACAAAAACATAGGTATTCTACTGGCACCGAAAGGAGACAGAGATTCGAATGCTTTCTACGCTGCTCATACGTTTCATGCATCGATTTTAGGACCCATAAACTAGATATAAAAGTGAAACTTCATTTATCTGTGAGCCGGTATTATGGAGGATGGAATACACAAGACAAAGAGACTCAGATATGAAACAAAGAAGAGAAAAACTTTTTTTGATGGATAATGAAAATTGCAACGAAGCAACACATACATATACAAAAACAATATTGATATCGATGAAGATCTCTTGTCGAACGAATAGAATAGCTCGAAGAAGAACATCACTAGCATTGTTTCAAACTCACTTTAAGTAAAATATGATCATTATTAAAGATTAGATTAGAAACGTTAATAAACATATATTAGGCACATTATACTCCCATCTCAACTCAACATGTATGGTAGATAAATGTTGTGCATTATATTTCACACATTTGGCATGCTAATGTCTTATACCAAAATACGTCCTGTCTTGTACTTTCTACCTGTCATGTACTTTCTACCTGTCTTTTCATTAATAAATGCAAGGTAAGCTCTCATTAACCAACGCAAGGTAATCTCTCATTAGTCTAGGCTAAGAGAAGGTAAATTCTAATTAATAAATGCGAGGTAAATTCTCATTAATCAATGCAAGGTAAATTATCTTTAATTAATGCAAGGTAAACTCTCATTAATAATTGCAAGGTAAACTCATTAATTAATGCATGGTTAAATTTCATTAATCAATGCAAGGTAAATTCTCAATAATTAATACAAGGTAAACTCTCATCAATTAATGCAAGGTTAAATCTCATTAGTCAATGCAAGGTAAAATAGCAACACTAAAGCTAAGTAGTTGGCTATAATAATATTTCTTACCCTAGCTTGTATTAAGACGAAAGCAACATACACCCTGTTAGTCTAAGCAAAATACGAAAACCACTTTTTTGAGGCAACAAAAAAATCTTTTTCATTATTGATTACCTCTCAAAGACATGCCATAAAATCATCATAGTCGTTATATAAAATAGGACTTGGCTTAGAAACGCTCATTATAGTCTAATACTGCGAGTTTTACTTGAAATCGCTAGCGATTTATATATATTTCATACAAATTCCGATCCTATATTAATAACTGGTTTAGACTTTCCACACGTCACGTGTTTGGCCGCTATTATTGCTTTATTATAACTCACTGGGATTTTACAAAATAATCGATAATTTACACACACGCTCCAAGGATGGTCTCACATAAATTTTACATCATTCACCAACGCCTAATTGACAGTGGAGAGTCCTGGCAATTTTTTACACAGCCAATTGTCAAAATATGTTTGGTTTTCACATAAACTTTATACATGAATGAATTATTACACGTTCTATAAAGTTTAACACACTAGGGTCTGTTAGCAGCTCCATTTTTATTTTACCATGTTTCAGTAATGCATCCCACCTTAATCCAGGTGCAGAATAGTACCACGCGGGGTCTAGTCTGTAGTTATCAGCACATATCTTTGAAATGTTCAAATATATTTGCGAGCAACAAAATGTTTGTGATAAGGTACGGTCATGACAAACTCCCAGGTTTTTGCAGCCGAACGACTCCATATCGATCTAGCATAGGCATATTCGTCATCACTACCTCTCTCTCGAGATTTATCCTAGTATAAAACTTCTCTTTGTCAGGCAGACACATTTCATTAGATCTGCTCCTATCGTCTAGATACTCGTATGGAAAAATTCTTATTCGTGCCAATAAACTTGTCTTTTCATCGAAATGTTTAATGAAATTATTAAATTGACTACAGCCTCGCACAGGATGGTCTAGAGACGGTGCCATAAACTGCAGATCATCGATAAATCTCAATTTGCCTCGTGTAACTGACATATTTTTCAGTATAATTTGGAATACACTTTATTTTATTGTTGTTATTAATTTTTTAATTAATTTTTTAATTTTAGGCGGTTTATTATATCTTTATGACCGAATGGTACAACTATAATATATGAATCATATCCTCTGAAAAAATGAAATACAACCGGGACGAAATTCGGTGCGGTATAGTTTAAGTTGCATTTGTCATGCGCATGACCAGGATATTTTCCAGTAACATGGCAGTAATTTTTTTACTTTATCTTGAAGCAAAGGCTTCTGCTCACAAATACAACATATTTCTGCTTTGGAAAATTCATCCTATTGCTTTAATGTTGGTGGTTTCATTATTTTATTTATATTAGCGAGTAACGTCACGATAAGATCAATATTTTCGATAAAGTTTCTAGGAACATAACAACAGTTCGTTTCCATGGCAAATCCTTAAAGGTTTTTTTTTTTATAAAGACTTATCAACAAAGTAAATGATCGTATGTCATTTCAGTGAATATGCTCATTTATTTTCATTTATTTTCCTTGTCGAAGATTTATTAGAGTTATTTTCTACTCATTGCACAGGAAGCAAAATTGACTCGAAATCTGCATATACCATAAAAGGCACTATCGTTTTATGTATGTAATTTGTAAATTGTAATATTTTTTCGTCTTCACCAGGCATAGAGATTTTCTGAAAGAGCAATATTCGAAGTGTTTATCAAGTATGTGCTTGGAAATACCTCCGTACAAACATCTGACACCGAAATATTTATTTCACTTATGCTTGTTATAGTGAACTTCCGACTATGTCATTAAAATTCTTTATTCACGCATAGTGATCTTTTAACAAAATGGTTAATTTACTGTCTGCTGACATGCTAGATCGCTCATATATATGAAGCATATATTTTGTTTGCCATCAATACCAAATGCATTAAAAATCAGGTAACAGGAGATTGTTCTGTTTTCAAAATTTTGGAATTTAAATATCAGCAACGGGAACATCAATCTCGCAAAAGTTTACATTGTTAACATGACCAATATAATTTGATACACGATAAGGATATAACACCGACAATTTGGCCCACAGTAAATATTAATTGTCATAATTTTGTTTATATTAATGCAACAGTTTGAGATTTTTATTTTATTCTGGAGTTCGAGTGTGGAAAAGTATGATAATTTTTGAAAATTTTCAGCCGGACCACGATGTTTTCTATTCATTTTCTTCCATATCTCATGAAATATATTATCGGACAACTATATTAAATGTCCCTGTAAGCATTCGATTAGATTTTGATATGATATAAGGATTTGCAATCTGTTTTGCTTCAAGGTGCTCTGACCTTGCGGTCTGATCAATAAAACTATCCTTAGCTTATTATGGTGATTGCAGATATATATGTAGTTTTGAAACTATGACCTGGAACTGCACTATTATTTTCAAGCCTTTGTGCGTGGCAAGCTGGGATTTGATTGTTGGCTGAAATTTGCAAGTAAACGCTTATTATTGAATAACCAAATGTTATATAAACCAGGAAATTAGGTTGCGATTTTTCTCGGTCGATATCATTCTAGTAAAAGAAAGATTTTTTTTCGCTATATTGGCAAGTTTCAACATTTATATATCTACTGTTTTATATTTCTTAAATTTAGCGTGCTGTAACATTTTTCAATTAATGATTTGGAAATCACAATAAGATTTATACCATATCCTATTATTTTGAACGATCTTATAACGTGTAAGGAAATACTTTGGGTTCATCCCAGAAAAAACCTCTTTGCTGGTAACGAGCTTGGCGTTGTGTTAAGCATAAAAAGCAAGGAATGCAATTGGGATTTTAACGCCGGCGGGTTATAAGATGAAAGTGAAAGGCTCTAATGATAGCGAATATACCAGGAAGTTTATAGACGAATTTATCTTGACTTTCTTTAGCGGTGTGAAGATTCCAGACAGAATGAAAGTCTGTCAAGTAAATGACATTATTACTGTCAATAATATCGCCAATTTATCGTTGCAAGACGAGTTTCAGCCACATCCATTATATCATTTTTATGAAGCTAATGATAGAGCAATTATCAGAAATATTAAAACAAAAAAAGTGTTGGAAGTTTTGGAAATCAAGGTAACTTAAATGTAACTATTAGAGGAAATAATACTGGTCAGAGTTATATCTCTCTCACATCGGTTTATATCTAAGATATCTCATGATTTGATTCCTGATGGATTAGTTGTGGATAAAAAAAAAAACGGAATTAAAAACGGCAACACTTCAAAATTTTGATATTGTTTCACAACAAGAAAACGTAAGATGAGGTAATGCTGAAAATCCTAACAATTTAAAAATCCAAGACCGGTAGTATCAACTATTACAGGTGAAGATATGTTATTAACATCAATAAGATGAACGGCAAAATATTTGGACATTTGTGTAGCACCAATTAGATTTGTTGCTAATGGAACACAAAATTTCTTCCACGTCAAAACGAACAGGACAAAAAAATTGTCTTTCGTTACTAATCACCTGCTATTTAAAATATTTGCAACGTCGCTATTCGTCAAGTAGAGATCGAAATATTAATTTAATGTTTCTTTGTCATATTCGACAAATATCTTTTCGTATTTCAGTACGTGATCAAGTTCTGCGGAGTTGAACAAGATCAAATTATGCTTGTTCTCTAAGTCAAAGTGGCTATCAATTTGTTATCAACCCGGAACAAATTTCCTACAGCTACATCTAGAGGATATGTAGGTATAATATTAGCTCGAGTAACAAATCTATCCATAGTTAAAAATTAACCTAAAATTGCAGTCAATATGCACATCAATTTACACTAGCTGATATGAAGGTATAATATTAGCTCGAGTAACAAATCTATCCAGTTAAAAATTAACATAAAATTGCAGTCAATATGCACATCAATTTACACTAGCTGATATGTAGGTATAATATTAGCTCGACTAACAAATCTATCCATAGTTAAAAATTAACATAAAATTGCAGTCGATATGCACATCAATTTACACTAGCTGATATGATATTATAAAACAGTGAATCTGGTACCATATCGAACAAATAAGTTTTGGTATTTCTCAAGCTCTGATACCTCAGTAGCATATAAAAGGTCAAGTAAGGATCGTATTTTTCGACGAGAAAATTCTCATACCTTTTCTGTTTTTTATTACTGATAAACAGCTTGATAGCGTCAAAACAGTTCATATTTTAGATTTTTGCACTGACTCTTCTTCTTTTATCATCCGGGGTTCTATTACAATAATTAGGTAAAGGTATTATGTATAAGATGTCTCAAACAATCTTTGTTCGCGAAAAGACTGTCCAATCTTTAAGTTGATATTGATTGCGATACAGCGGATTTGAGCATCATAATTCGACAAATTCCAATACTATTAATATTCAGCATGCAAGACATTTCCAATCTGACGTAGAAACATATTTATTTCCTCTCCAGGAGGATAAATCTGTAGATGAGCCAGGTATAGTACATCGTGAGGAGCAAGTTTATGTAGCAGCGAAATCGCGGTACAATGTAAAATATGACCTCGCTAAGAAGATAAAAAAAAGTTAATTTTATTGTCTATAGGAATCAAATACTTTGGGAGATATGAAAGCCCTTTTTGAACCATGAACAGTTTGAAGTTTATGGCCGTCGAAAAAAAATATAAAATCTGATTTTTCTGTTTGTTGAGTGTTTTAACTGGATGATAGAGTGCTAACAATAGCACAATGAGAATATTTAATGTCGTTATGCAAGTCCATGAAACGTAAGACTGTTTTTTTGAAATACGAAATGCATCACGCTATTTAATCAAAGATTTTTGACTTCACTAGAAGGCATCTTAATTGGTATCCAACTATTAAAACTATTTCCATTACCTATCCATTTAATGAAACGATTTTTTGCTTTCTTGTTATCACCATCTAGATAACAAATATATCTTGCTCTGTCCGCTGTAGTTCATGTTCGTAGAAACTTCCAATAATTTATTCTCTTGATGAGTGTTCCAGTTTAAACGTCACATGTATTATTGTTAAAATTTTATCCACAACAAATACTTTCTCGGACCAGTTAGAAGTGATCCATTTTTATGTTCCAGTCACCAGTAGAATTCTAACTTTATCACACACGCTAAACTTGTGTCTTCGGTGCATATTCTCGTTCCCCAGTACTGAGTTATTTACAGCTTCATTTGGTGACATTACAAGAGTTTTATGTTTTGTATTATTGTAGTCCAGCACGATATTTAGCAGATTGTCGACGTATCTGCTAGTGTTTTTATCTGTGACTTGCTTGTAAATCTTTTCTTTTAGCGTAGGATTAAATAACTCGACAACACTTTTCCCTTCATTTCTGGTGATGTATTTTATGATGTTACTTTGTTCCAGAAACTGATTGAATTGCTTATTAAAAATACTCCGCTCCGTGGACTATCCATACCTTACTCGGATTTCTTTCTATGCTTTTTATAATATCTTGCATCGTATCAATTATAACTTCACCTGTCTTATCTGTAACAGGCACATTAAACGCGTATTTACTAAACATATCAACTATGTTCATCAGGTACATTATGATTTTCAATGTGACATACCTACTAAATATATTATCCATCAACCGACCATGCAACAACTTTTTGTCAATGATATTTTTTTTAGGTTTGTGAAATTCATATGCAATATACGCATAACCGAGTCCTAGTTTGTATTTGCTGCAATAAAATCTTGTACTAGTTTACCATCAATTCGCTCACTTATTCCTTTCGGTCTCATATGACTTAGCTCATCTAGTATAATTCGTCTCAACCCGATTTATCGTTTACATTGACATGGTAACATATGTCATGACATATTGCACTTTCGTCGACTTAATTTTTGGGCTCCTCCCCGAGTATAGGATTGTCATTTTTATGAAGCTATTTATCGAGGGGATTCCGAGGTCCTGTATATTTGTGGTGTGGTAGAGTCCATCCATGTTTGGATTTCGGTAAATTTCCAACTAACTTGTGAATATCTAAACAAGATCCGAATATATCCCGTTGATTACAAAACTGACGGGGCCCCGAGTGGACGAGTGGTCTAAAGCGCTCTCCGTTAAGCGGAATTTTGCCATCTCACCTCTGTCACGCACAGTTCGAGTCTGCGATTCGTCGAATGTGGATATGTGAGAACGCTTACCTGTAGCTTCTCGTGGGTCGGTGGTATTTCCCGGTTTCTTCCTTCACCATTAATATTGGCTGCCATGTATAGCCTATTGTGTGCTGCAAAATGGCGTTAAGCCCCATAACAACAACAACAAAACTGACAACAAAATGCTAGTACTAATTTATCCTGCTCGAAACAAAGATCGTGGTCTCCTTTACAGTCACACGCTTCCCTTATAAATTGGCCCTGCATTTTTGTTATCATTGACTAAAAAAGTGTTATAAATTCTTGGCATTCCCTGATCTCCAGGTAACAGTGGGACACATTTGAGAGACATACTCTTTTTCCGGCCACATTTAGCACGGATATCGAAGACAATTATTTTATGTTCATCTGAATCTAGCTCGGCAATAGGAACTAAATCTTCAGGTCATTTTATGATAAATATATCGATGCTTACGACAAGTTCATTTTTCATTTTTTCTTTATATTCGCTAAGCAGTTTGTACTTATCTTGAAGTAGATTGATTATCTAGATATAAACTCGATCGTAGTTGAAGAGGTCGCTAAGTAATAAATTAGTTTTGCTCGATCGATCCAACTTGTCCTACTATCAGATAATTGCAGTCTGGTAGGTCTTGGTTATGCTATTGTTTGATTAATCCAAATTGATTACGCTCATTCTATATCAGATATTCACAAAATTTTTATCAGTAAATCAAAGTAAAATTTTATCTCACAGCAAGAAATAAGAATGAGCTATTACACAAAATTTGGTATGTTAATTGACAGCTTAACGGAAAAAGAAACGACTGCTAGTAGATTTAACAAATTATATTTTCAATATCTGGGAATACCATGACCGATAACTTAAATACGTCAGGTCAGCGAGTACTACACCTTGAAACAACATACCCACCTATTAATCCAGTTAACTCGCAGGTCGTTATTTAGGTTAGTAATGGTAAGTGATCTTTATCGGGTGGAAAGATGACCGGAAATATCAACATGAAATAAAAAAAAATGGATTGTAAATCTTGAGACTGAATAATCTCTCCTAAGCTATACCAAACACTTAGCTAGGTAGATAATTTTAAGTTGTCATTATCTGGTGGGACAATGACTGGCGCTTTGTAAAGTTTGTCAAGGACAATATTGCAATAAAATCTGGCCATAAGATGACTGACTCGTTATATATATATATATATATATATATATATATATATATATATATATATATATATATATATATATATATATATATATATATATATATCCTTCAATATATCGGAGAAACTGAAAACCTACACTAAAAGATAAACCTTCATTGATCCGATTGGATGACAAAAAATGACAAAGCTGTACAGAAACCCAGTCGCAAAACACTTCTCATCCCCTGGTCACACACTCAGTGATTTAACACTTATTGCAATTGCTAACAACCCTAACTGGAGTTCTGAAACCAGGAAGGAAAAGGAATCTTACTGGATACGCCGCCTTAGAACATTGAAACAAAGCGATCTAAACAAAGAAGACTAGAAAAAGAAAGCTATGCACTAGTATAATTATCCTTTCTCAGACGAGACATTTAATTTTCAAACTTTTCTAAATCTTCTTAGTAATCTTCAATTACTACTATAAGAATAAAATTTCCAAAATAGAATCAGATATCCGGGATATAATTTGCATTACATAAATGTACACAAAGTATAAGATGTCGCTATGGCTCATAAATTTCTAGTTAAATAGAAATATTTTTCAGTATCTGCAATACGTCTATATAGTTTGGTTGAGACATAATGCATCTATGCGTTTAATTTATGTATTAACAGCCATGTAGAGTTTTACAAACACAATGTTTTCTCTTTTTTTGTTTGTTTTGTCTATGTTTTGTATATGCCTTTGAAAAAGACTCGTCAAGAATCGAAAATGCACAAAAGTGTATAATTAAAAAATGTGTTAAAACATTATGGTGTGCATAATACTTATAATCCTAAAATAATAAATATTTAAAAGTAATCATAATATATTCAGAATTAATTTTAAAATTTATCTTTTCTTTTTTAATGATTATTAAACTTATTTTTATTGTATTAATTTATAATTTCACTAATTAAGTTCTTCAGTAAATTAAAATAATATAAAAATAAAATATTCCTAAATAATTGTAAACAGGGGACATAAAAAAATGATTAATGAATGTCATAGAGTTTTGGAATTTAGACCTTTTTGGGTATATAGTATGAAAACTGTGAATCCAAAAGGTTTCCTTTAGCAGATGTTCCATCTCAGACTCTGAGAATCTGCTATAAAATATGCTGAAAGGAGAAATCTTGAAAAAATTGGGAACTAGGTTAATATGTGTTGCAGCATGAGATGAAAATGATTGATCAATATATTTTTTATATCTATGTTGGTTTATACGATTAGATAGATGTTGACTGGTTTGTCAAAAATATTGGATGCCATATTTTTGCATGTGATCAAATAAATAACATTTGATGTTGCACACTTAGTGTCACATGCACATTAAAAGTTTCATATTATTGCTATTGAAGAAGTATTTTCATTAATAAAATAACAGTGTCAACATCTAGGTCTATTACATTCAGTTGATGACCCCTTTTTATATATATTTTTTCTAATTTAAAATTAGGAAATCTTTTAAGATTTTTTAGGCCTTTTATAAGCAAGTGGAGATTGCTTTCATGTAGTGATTTAACTCTTGCTTTACATTATAATTTTAATAAATCCCAATATTCATTGACACTCTTAACTATATTAGACAAACATGGATTATATTCAATAACAAAATGAATGATATCTTCATTACTATTTTTAAGTTTACATGGTAAAGATTCAAGTTGCGTAAGAGAAGGCAATATTAATGATGTCAATAGGGCAATTGCCATTTAAAAATGCTGACCTAACTCTGTCAAAGATGATTTGAAAACAGTGTCATCCGAAATAATTCTTTTATATTTTTTGGCTTGACTATATGGCATCCCATTTTTACATGATTTAGAATGACATGAAAAATATTCAACAAGTTGATAAATATTCATGTTTTTAACATGAACCATGGTAGTGAAGTCATTATTTTCATTTTTCATTACCTCTAAATCCAAAACTGATACTTAAGTTTTAGACAGATTGAATGTAAATTTTATTATTTGATGTAATTTGTTTAAAACGTCCATAAAATCACAAAGATATCGTCTAAAAATCTTAACCAAACATCTGGTTTTGAGAGTCCTTTTTTTAGAAAGTCGTTTTCAAGTTCCTAATATATAACTGGAGATTAGAAGGATCAGCCGATGATAGAACGTGGTATACCACACGGAGTATTTATGTTTTTATTTCTTGGCACTATACACTTAATTCTTCAGTAACGACAAATTAATACTTGTATTTCCTGATTTACATTTCGGAAGCTGAGAATCCTTACACAAGATTGCAAATGTTTCAGATAAATACACTCAATGAGTTAGTATAGGTTTAACGTGCTAGCACGCTGCGGTTGTAATGTATTGTAATATATATCTATTAATCCTCCATTTATCCAAGTCACAAAAGGATTTTATCATTTTATACTAAACATGAAAATGGAGATCACAATAGATGATGTTGATTTACTAGATACAGAAAATCTTGAGGATGAAAGAGCAATAAATATAATTATTCGAACGAAAAATTAACTTTACGTTACCACGGCTTAACCGAGAACAGTGATAACTTTGCCAGGTTTCACGAATGAGAGGCTCTCAACTGAAATTTGCCATGAGAGACTTTGATATTGTAAATAGTCCTGTGACTTTGAGAACATGCGGTTAAAGGCTGAAACATATTTGATAAATACACTGCTTGAGCTAAAAAAAGAAAATGATCTGACGATTGATATATCTAACCTTGTAAAACAAAATTTCATGGTGGTAAAAAGCCATAGCAAGAGTGACTAAAGAAGATTCACGACGAGCTTGACAAAATAGTTGAAACAAACAAGGAAACACAAGTTTCTACAACATCGTAAGCTCAAGGACATGCTAAATGTTTAATATTTTGTCTATTCGGTATGGACATATTTACAAAAAGTGCTGACACTAACCTGGTTACCACAACATATCTAGTTCTAATATACCGGTGATATAGAAAAGTAGAATGTATATCACATTAATACTGCAATAAGCGCAGTATCAGAAATTGAGTCCAGGATTGATTTATATGATGATGTCGGACAAAATATATTTTATCAAGACTGACCATATAACAACTGTGAAACCTGGAATTGATCAATATTATGAAATACAGAATAGTTGTCAAAATCTGCATTGAAAAACTATACAAAAAAAACTGTCAAGTTACTGACAGAACACAAATACAAAAATATCAAAGTGTTGACTGCTGGATACCTAAATCAACCCGCCATTGATATAGAGAAGCTGATACAATTCTCAGGCATCATCTAGTACTTAAAAGTTTTAAACTGGGTCCGTTATCTTATGTTGTTATCAACGAAATAGAAGATATGAATCATGACAGAGTTAATTATATTACTGAAATACCAACACATTTTGACCCTCCATTTTCATCGCCAGTTTTACCAGATATCACATAGGATAATGTCTCATCTGAATTGTATGAGAACTACAGAGTATCCTGCCGATTATCTCAATAAAAAATAAGTGCTCTGATTGATAAAGTTTTTTAAGGGGGGAAGGGCATTAAACCCAGCACTCCTTATAGTGCCAGGGATAGGTATCGTTTTATTGGTGATTATTAAAATAATTGGGCCAAAATATGAAAACAAAACTATGTATTATAAAATGGCAATAGCGACTTGCAATACATTCTTCTTCAACTTCAAGCTTATCTACGTTGTGAGAAGTTCATAATGTTACATCTAATACAGGAACTGTGAGTCAAAGATGATTTGCTAGTAAATATGATACCGAACAGAATTGCTAATTACGAAAACATTTACTCAATTTTGTGTGAAATTGCTAGCAATTTCTATTTCAAAAATAGGATAATAAAATTTTGTGTGGAAATAAGGATAGTAAAATGTTGTGTGAAATATGAAAAATAATGGAACATATTACAGTATCTAACAATAAAGATGAAGAGAATTTTCTTCTGAGGAAAGCATATGAAGATTGTGCTTGACAATGATAAGATAAAATTGTCTTTGATTCACAGAAATAGAAATAAGATAAAATTGTCTTTGATTCACAGAAATAGAAATAAGATAAAATTGTCTTTGATTCACAGAAATAGAAATAAGATAAAATTGTCTTTGATTCACAGAAATAGAAATAAGATAAAATTGTCTTTGATTCACAGAAATAGAAATAAGATAAAATTGTCTTTGATTCACAGAAATAGAAATTTGATAAAATTGTCTTTGATTCACAGAAATAGAAATTTGATAAAATTGTCTCTGATTCACACAGAAAATTCAGATTATTTTAGTAAGCTTACCTGGGTCACAGACATACCTTTTGATGCTACTGATAATCTTTATAAATCAATATCTAAAAATAAATACACTTAAATCACTGTGGATGATGATTTGAAAACGTGTTTTGTTGATAAATCCATAGTCTCACATGGAAATTGCATCAAAATGCTAGAACTTGGCTCTCTTTAGTGGTAATGCTAATCTGTACTTGTTTCATCATGATGATGAAAGCTATATAATAGGAAAAGCTGAAAATTTAAAAATATCTCAACATGTGGCCATGATAAATTTGCAAAGACTCTCCATTGTGAATCAGGCGATCGTGATTGATGTAAAATTTATGTGAGACAATCCCTGGGACATTGTGTAAATTATTGATTATTTTATAAAATCCCAATGAGTTATAATAATAGAGCATTAATATCTGCCAGACATGTGACATGTGGAAAATCCCAACGGCTTATTAATAGCAGATTGGAATGAATGTGCACTATATATATATATATATATATATATATATATATATATATATATATATATATATATATATATATATATATATATATATATATGTACTCTTAGCCTATAATGGGCATTTCTAAGCCAAACCCTATTTTGTATGATGACTAAAAATGATTTAATGGTATTTCCTTGACAAGTAAGCAATAATGAAAACAATTTGTTGCCTCAACAGTTATTTTTGTATTTTGTTTAGACTAAAACAGTGGGCCTGGGTAGGGGTATCGTGCTTTTGTCATATAAGTTAGGGGTTTTGGCTAAGAAATCTCATTATAGTCTACTACTAGCTCTCTCCTGGAGTTTATACGATCTGGAAATAAAATTGCACATATAGACTTCATGTTTTATGCAAACTTCTGCCGAAGTGGTTCTGTCCCTTCTTTTGAAAGCCAATATTACCATAATATATCTTCTGCAGCAATCTTAAGGCAATATCATTTATTGTTTAAACAGTGTGCACATAAATGCCAGAAACTTACTGAAATCTTACAGTTTGGGTAACAGATTCAGTCCTGCTATAGTTCTTTGATTTGAAGTCAAAACTGAATGCAAAAGGATAACAATATTCGTTTTTATTTACAATTCTAGAAGCAGTTTAATTTTTACCATGTATTTTGTTGGTTCAGTATACTTAATGCATCCACAAATATAAATTTTTTGTACCTTATGGACAAAATCGGGGCTTTCTTCACTAAACATATTGAAACACAAATCCTCTTTCGCAAAGAAAATTGGTAAACTGTAAATAAATTCTGATGATAACTAAAGATCAATGTACTTCCTTTATGTGTCTATCAAATTAAATATTGCCTTGCTTTCTCCAAACACATTAAAGGACCTAACACTTACGATGTATCTTGTGTTGGAATCTGGAAAAAGAAAACAGGAAAAATAATCATCAAGTACAAACAAAACCCATTTTGATTTTATCCTACATCAACTGTGTTTAGAAAATAATAGCTTTCTCTGATAAATCCAATTATTAAAAATTTTGAGTAGGCAGTTTTATTGTCAAAAAATAAACTGCAAGTGACATTAAATAAAGTTGTATCATATTGAATATGACTGTAGTCTCGAGTTTTAATTGTAATACCAATATTCCCACTTCTTTCTTGAAAATAGATGCGAAGCAAATTCCAATCGTAAAAGCATATAAGGTAGAAAATTTGATGGGAGGGCTCAGGGCTTTATTCCATGATATTATAGTAATTTTTATTATACAATGCTATAAGTTTAATGAAAAATCAATTTGAAATCTTAAAATATATTTTCATTAAAGAACATGTTGGACAAAATACTCTTCTTTACTTGATGCTGCTGCTGAAAATCTAACCAATAAGTCTAGGCATTAATCCAATTGGGGTGCTTTGTTGCTTTTTGTTTTTTTGCTTTTTCTTTATTCTTAAATGGAGATTCATTAATTATGATACGATAAAGAACATGAAAAGATAATCTACTCTAAAAATGATTGAAATTTGACACATGGCTTAACTATATTCTTGAAGTTCTACTGTTAACTATATGTCTTAGTGCTGTATGATGCATTTGAATAACATCAGATAAATGTTGTTATGCTTCACACTTACAAATACACCAAACTACACACGTGTTCATTTCAAATGCAGTAGAAAGGACTAGGTTTACAAGGTGTAGGGATACATCATGGCAGTCAGGCCAATACATATTAGTACACTGTATCAATCTCGTTTTCTGCCCGAACTCAGAATACAACTGTGATATGTTTTATATTTATGCATACCAACCACACCCCAAACCCTTCTGGTTGTTTTTTTCCAAAATGTTTCATCAGTACAATGCGAAGACAATGAATATAAAATAGGAAGTTATGAAAGTTTGTTTAGGTGTATCAAAGTATATCCATGTGATAAAGTCAATGAAAAGCATAAATAGTTAATTTTGCTTTGCTGCATGACTATCACAGCTAAACTTTGCTATTCCACTAGGATATTACATAATATTTGACAGGTACTATGCTACTGACTCAGTGATGCTAAACAATAGATTTACAGATACTATGCTCCTGATTCAATGATTCTAAGCAATAGCTTTCCAGGTACTATGCTATTGACTCAGTGATGCTAAGCAATAGGTTTACAGGTAATATGCTACTGACTCAGTGATGCTAAACAATAGATTTACAGATACTATGCTCCTGATTCAATGATTCTAAGCAATAGCTTTCCAGGTACTATGCTACTGACTCAGTGATGCTAAACAATAGATTTACAGATACTATGCTCCTGTTTTGGTGATGCTATGCAATATTTTTACAGGCACTATGCTATTGACTCAGTGATGCTAAGCAATAGGTTTACAGGTACTGTACTATGCTCCTGATTTGGGGATGCTATGCAATAGCTTTACAGGTACTATGCTATTGACTCAGTGATGCTAAGCAATAGGTTTACAGGTACTGTACTATGCTCCTGATTCGGTGATACTATGCTATAGCTTTACAAGTACTATGCTATTGACTCAATGATGCTAAGCAATAGGTTTACATGTAAGCTAGCTTTCTGTATATGTTTCTAATCTATAATGACCAATATGATGTGCCTTTGAATTATTATATCGCATAATGACTATTATTCTGCAATAATAGTGATAAAGTTTTAATATTTCTTATTTATTAATGGTTAATATTTTCTGTGTTTTTTATCTGTAGCATTTATTTCATTTCATGAGTCTTATTAAAAGTCGATCATTTATCTATGATATTTCACAAACACTTTTAGTTTGCTTTTAAACTATAACAAAAATTATATGCTCTAATTTTAAATTATAATAGTAACTTCTATTATGTTACAAGTAATGCAAAATTAGAAAACTTAAGAAAAATTAAATATATGCAATTTCTTCTTTTATATACTTCCCACAAATCATTTATCCCAAGGAAACCTAAAAATTATTATTAAGATACTTACCTATAGCATTGATTGTAAAATTTCTTGCGCTGGCTGGCAGTATAACTCTGTAGACTTCAGGGATGAATTTTCCATAACCTACTACAAAGCCAAGTAATTTTTGTGTATCATTAATGGCTAAATCCCATGCAACGGTTATTGTATTATTTGAAGATTCCACTTGAATTGACTTGGGAGCATCCGGGATCTTTGGTGCTGTAATACAGATAAGTAATTTTGGTAACTTGATAATTCTGCTTGTTTGTCCAAATTAAAGAAGTCAAATAAAATTCAAGATGGTTGTATATACATGTTATTTAGATATTATTATTAATTTGTAGCATTGTCTTGATACATTTCATTGGCATACTCTCATACACCTTTCAGTCAATAACATGATTATATGGTTATTTTTCTGTCTAATGAGTCAATTTTTCAATTATCAGAAAACACGGAATAAAACAAAAACTTTTGTTCTTTTATAATGAAGGTACACATTTACACTTACATAGAAATGGATGTATGTAAATTTTAAATACTGAGCAAATAGCTTCAGCTCTTCATCTTTAAATAAGTAATAAACAGACTGTACAGCTCTTGTATGTAAATCTTTAAATAAGGAACAAACAGACTGTACAACTATTGTACCTACATCTTTAAGTAAGGAACAAAAAAGCTACAGTTCTTGTACCTACCTATTAAAATAATAAATAGGCTGTACAGCTTTTGTACATACATCTTAATAAAAAGAACATAGAGGTACAGCTCTTGTATGTACATCTTTAAACAATGAACACAGATGTACAGCTCTTGCATGCATGTCTTTCAACAAGGAACAAACAAATCCACCTGTTGTATGTAAATCTTTAAACAATGAGCAGGTACTGCTCATGTACGTACATCTTTACACAGTGAACAGTCAGCTAATGCTTTTTCAGCTGTAGTAACATTTTTACAGGTATGGTATTGTTTTCTATTTAGTAGGACATATTTAGAGACATTCATTTTGTTGAGGGAAAAATGTAATTTTCCATTTAACAGCCATAAAGTCTGAAATCTTCAAGACTGACAACTGTTTTAATTACTTCAACATACAAAATGACGCAATACAAAAGTGAAACTCTACGTTTATAATTAAATCACTTATTTAGTAGCATTTGAAGCAAATGACTAATTAGTTTGTTTAAATATTTATAATGGAAAAGACCATATTGTACAGAACACTCTTTTGGATAAGCAACACTTACATTATGTCACCAGGAATTGTGACATACTGTTACTTCATCGGGAATTGTTTCATATACTGTTGTATCACATTGTTGGTACACTTTGCCTATAGTGTGTGCAGTTTAATATTTTTGATAACATGTGAACATATCACTTTATGTGATTCTAATTTTGTCTAAATAAGCCCATTTCTCTTGATTGATTCACTACAATCATGGGAAAACTTTTAACTTCGCCTTCCTTAACTTTTTGTTTTCATTGAACATTTTTGGTAGCCATTGTTTCATTCAACTCACAAAAGGGAATTGGGGATAAATGGTTTCATCTGTTTCAATATTGCCAATTTACCCCTACAGAGGTTTGTTCTGTCATGTATAACATATCATAACATGAAAGATGGCAAAACCACCAAGACAAGAAAAGCTAAAACTATGGATATTGCTCAATGATAGCAACAGTGGGGGTTGGGATGGAGGGGCAGTATATCTGTAGCATGTAATCTACATTATATACAAGCTTGGTTTAAATGTTAACTTACTGAAGTAAACAAACTAACCCTTGTTCACAGAAGAATGTAGATATAAACCGGTCTCCACAACTGACAGAACTTTATCCAACCAGAACATATTTACATGTTAAATATGTGAAACAAGTCCTGACTAAAAAAAAGATTTGTTTTTTAAGTCTTCTGTACAATCTAATATTCCTAATAAAATACTACAAATATCCAATCTCACAAATATATTACAATAAATATGTGTATTTCTGTATCCAGTAATGATCTTTTCACAAAAAATATCACAACAATATAATGTTTATTTGTAATGTAGAATTTCAACCTAAACACTGGCACTGTGTTGTATAGGCCAACTCAAACCATTACTGTGCACTGTATCAAAGAATGAGACATCATACACTTTGCATATTTTGTGTTGACAAATGTTTTGTCTTTTGTAAAATATTTTGTTTATTTGGATGTTCGTTTATTCTTTGATTAAGAGGTATCAAAAATGTATAATATACTTTTACTAGTTAAACTTTGTTTGGGACTAGTTTTTAAGCACAACAAATGAAAGGCACAATCTGTCAGAAAGAATGAAATTGTTCATTCTTCTTTCTATCTAAATACTTTTGACTGAAATAAACTATGTGACAAAAAGAATCATAGATGAGTAATAATTTAATATTAGATTTATGAAAATTCTTTAAATAATGTCCAGATTTTGCGAGCTAATGCTCCCAAACTGAACATTATTCAACTCATTTCAAAAATTCAATATTAAATAGTTACCCATTTGAGATTCTCTATACATTACATCATCAGATATTGTGGCATATACTGTTACATCAGAAACAATTGTGTCATATACTGTTACATTACATCATCTGGATTTGTAACACTGTTACATTGCATCATATGAATTTGTAACATACTGTTACATTACATCATCTGGATTTGTAACATATTGTTACATTACATCATCTGGATTTGTAACATACTGTTACATTACATCATCTGGATTTGTAACATACTGTTACATTACATCATCTGGATTTGTAACATACTGTTACATTACATCATCTGGATTTGTAACATACTGTTACATTACATCATCTGGATTTGTAATATACTGTTAGATTACATCATCTGGAATTGTAACATACTGTAACATTACATCATCTGGATTTGTAACATACTGTTACATTACATCATCTGGATTTGTAACATACAGTTACATTACATCATCTGGATTTGTAACATACTGTTACATTACATCATCTGGATTTGTAACATACTGTTACATTACATCATCTGGATTTGTAACATACTGTTACATTACATCATCTGGATTTGTAACATACTGTTACATTACATCATCACTAATTGTGAATTTACTATACGATTAAATGATCATGGCTGGGTATTTATCGATGTGTAAATTTTACTTAATCACTCACAAAGTAAATAAAGTCTGAAGGACTTAATGTAAACTTTGTGAGTGATTAGGTAAAATTTACACATCTATAAATACCCAATCATGATCATTTAATCCTTATAATTCCAATTTACTTTCTTTCTAATAGCAGATCAGCAGAATTAATCAACAAAATATTCACTTTTATATACATTGAAGTTTTGTTTTATTAGTTTCTTATCTGTGATAGAATACACAGCTTTATTTTCACATCAATCTTTATACAGTGATATGAGGTAGAATGTAATGGTGGGTCATGCCAGTGATATGGCATCAGTACACAATTAATAAAATCCAGTTCAGTAACCAAGAATGTAGTCCCAGTCTATTTTTAGATCACTTTTTCCTGTCTCCGTTTGGTGGTGATACAAGAGTTAGATTTTGGCTTTCTTGGTAAGGATTTAAAAGCAATTGTTTATTCTTTAAAATGTGAGCTTATGGTGTGGTTGTCTGTGTGTATTTTGGCAACAGTGCACATTGAGTAATTAGGTCATGGTGATGATCTGGAAATGAAATCTGTGTTCCATTGCATGGTGTTTTGTTTACAATTCAGCCTCTCAAAAAAAATGCAGGTCAACCCTTGACAAGAACTTCACCATAAAGTCATCTTTGAAGGTATTTTAGATTAACATATGATTTGTATTGATTGTCACACAGTGGAAAGTTCAGTACTGAGAAACAAATGTAGAGACTATATAGTAAAACTAATTGTGTTCTATGGCCATATACTGTTTAATCATTATTTTAATATACAAAAAGATGGTTGTTGCAGTCAAACTAGGAATATTCCTTTTCATTTTGAAAATTACGATTGCATATGGCACATGTTGTTATAGCAATGTTGTTTTTAATTTCTATGTATTTCGATCTTTCAGAAGCAACCTCGTGATCATTTTTAGTGAGATCCGTTGGTTGGCATATAACCCTGACCTTTCAAAACCACTGCTGTAACATATTGCTGAGGTGAAATGCAATAATTTCCAAAGATTGGCTTCTAAAGCCTGCCATATAACTTCTTCAGCAAAAGGGGTGAGAGTTGGAGTTTAGGAAGGTCTGTGCAATTACATTTTTTAAAAAAATTCTAATAGTCAATTTTAATCTGTGGCTTGTCATTTTTAATTGGAAATTACAGAGTGGGTGGGTGGGAACTTTCTGTTGTTTTTTTTAGGGTGTAAGGTGTGGATAAAACTTCACATCAAATGATCTGGAAACAGGAAACCAAAAGTAGCACACAGAATTTATCAAAATGTAACAAATTCCAGATCAGTATCATGTGACATCCAATCAAAACGTAGAAAATGGAGTCACTTCATAAAATTTGAAATTATATGGCTTTACATACCGTCTGTTACTGGCTTGAGTGTACTGATTGAGTACAAGGAAGACCCGGGACCAGTGCCATTAATAGTCATGGCATGTATTCTGACATCATAGTTCATATTTGGGTAAAGACCTGGAAATTAAAGCATTTTTTTAGAAGACGGAAGGTCATAGGAAATGTAGGAAATGGGTAAATCATCTCTGTAAAACAATACAAAAATGAAGCAAAATGATCTCGCAAAATTATAAGCATAAAAGAAAATATACTCGCCATGTCAGTCAATTCTGTGTAAGGATATGATATTCCTGGAAACATTGGGTCACATATTGTTTTTGGCTGAATATACAGTTTGTGTCAAGAAAGAATGATCATCCTTTTATTAAGGAAGTGATATTTATAAAGTGTATCAAATATACCATAAATTTTACCCGAACTGCATATGAAAATGTGATTTCTAAATGTCAACATGAAAATCCACTTCATAACTGTCATGAACTTGTAACCTAGAAAATCCTGTTCGTTATGTATCTTTTAAAATCATAAAATAAATACATTATATAAGAGAGGGAATACATGTATAATTTCTTTCCAAAAATCTTGAGTAATTTGTTTTCCCATAAATGAGAAGTAGTAAACACATTATACATCTTATTGCAAACACATCACATCCTATTCATTATTGGTTCTCTTCAACATAATAGCTTATTTTTTATAAAATGCTGAACTTTGCTAATTTTCTTAACATGATCAGTTTAATTTACTTAATATATCTTGTAATTTATTGGCATTGATACACTGAATTTTGTAAAACCAGCTATAAACATGACCTGATTACTTGACCGAAATGCTGACAGAAACAGTCCAAAGTAATGTATTTCATTTTCATAGCCTGATGGATAAACATTACATAATTTCAAAGCTATGCGCAGAATAATCCAACATATTGTGAGTCACAAAAACACAGGAGTGGTATTCGGTCCGAAACTAAAATTATTTTGACCAGAATATTCTGATGACAATTGCCTCTTTACTGCATTATTTAAGTTTCCTCAATCAGTCAAATTCGATTTGCGTTTGCTTCAGTATTGGTGACTGAAACCTAAGGTGTGCAAAAATGTCCAACATCATTATATAATCTTGTGAAAAGTTCAAAAGTATTCGAATACAAGTTGGTAATGTATCATACCTGGGACACAAATCTGTTATATTATTTAAGACGTTGTTGTAAACAAAATCCTTCAAACCTGTTATATAAATGTATTGCATGGATACGTTATCCCAAATAAATTATTTATATCACCTTTTTGTTCTTGACACTGATGCATTTAAACTTATCAATATACTGTTAATCCTACTTTATGTTACATTTTTGCATTTTTTAAACAACAAAATACAAACTTCACATACACCTATATGAACAATATTAAAGTAAAAAGATTACATTAGTTTTTTAAATCACTCGAAATTCTAACTGTAAAAAATGCTTATGTTTAATGAATCTTACAAAATATGATGTCAACAGGAGAAAATTCATCAAATTTTACAATCAACTTACCATCCCAAGTCCAATTAAGTCTTTGCAACTGATCGCTTTGTCTAACATACCACCCTCTCTCGTGTGCTGCCTTGTACACAATCTTGTATGAGATTATTTCTCCATTGGACCCATTTGCTGGCTTTTGACACTGAACATGGATTTTCTTAAATGAAGCACATAAATAATTATATATTCACACTCCAAAACAAAACTTTAATTAGTTGTATGTGATACTGTTGCCATGTACATGAAAACAAGATTTGGCACTGACTTTGTCTGTCCTGTTGTGAGACTCCTTAGTACCGATTTTATCATAAATATACTGATTTATCCAGGGTTTTTTTCTTTAAAAAAATACAACTGTTTGGTCACATTTCCAATAAATCTGAATGTAAATAATGCATGTCTTCTAGTCTGGTCAGATTAAAATTTTGCAATGCACTATTCATGTTATCACTGCATACCAGTCAAGATACTTAAAAAGATGTCTGGCAAAAAACCAGTTACATGTGATGACTCTAGTTCTTTATATTAATAAACACCATTATATATTGATTTTACAATTCTGATAGTGAATGGTTTAGACAACAAAATGAACATTAATATATGTTGCTTTCACAATATGGACAGTGACTGAGTCTGACAATATATATTCCTTTTATAAGACAGTCAGTGAAGGAGTCTGATAACGAAATGAACATCAATATATGGTCCTTTCATAACAAACAGTGACTGAGTCTGACAACGAAATATACATCAATATACATTCCTTTTATAAGACAGTCAGTGAAGGAGTCTGATAATGAAATGAAGTTCAATATATGGTTCTTTCATAACAGACAGTGAATGAGTCTGACAACGAAATACATACCAATCTGTCAAAATTGTAATAATAATCTTTTAATTATATTTTTTCAATGACTAGAAAGTGTGAAGGAGTAACCAAAACAGAAGACCAAAGGAAAACATTTTGTCCCTTTAAATATACTATTTACCGTAGCATCTATAGCCATGATGGAAATGTTAGCTGGTGGTTCGTCTGGAACGTCAGAATATGTTCTGACCATCACCGATGATGTATTTCCAGCTTTTCCCTTTAGATATGGTGTAATGGTAAAGAAATATTTTGTATAGGGGCGCAAGGATCTCACAATATAATTTGTACTATAGGCAGGCAAATCACCGCTTCCGATTGATGTGTTTGAATCTGCAACACCATAGCTTAAGATATATCTTGAAAAGCGCCCTCTCTCTGGCCGAATCCACTCTAGAGATAATGCGGTAGCTGATAATGGATATCCAGTAAAGTTTGACACAGGATATGCGGTGACATCTGTGAAATGGAATGAAACCAGAGCATAAAATGTTGGAGAGAATTAACTAACTTTGATGTTTTATATTGTTCGTGTGCAGCTAAAATATATGATTTTAGAAAATAAATTCTCACCCATGTGATAGAGAAATCTAGCTGCTTTGCTAAAACTACTTTTCTTATCTCAGACTAGTTGTCTCAGTCATGTTGTCTCAGTCATGGAGTCCACATGTGTAAAAAGAAGAAAGCCTTGTTGTTTACTGTTGTGCTTGATGGAGTTGTCCTAAAATCAAACCAGCCTGTATAGACTTGTTGCAAATACTTATAGGTTTAACTCATGTGGAGACAGCCATGTAGAGGTTTACAAACACAACGTTTTTGTGTTTATTTGTTTGTTTTGTATATGTTTTGTATTTGCCTTTGAAAAAGACTCATTAAGAGTCGAAAGCGCTCAGGCTAGTTAGTTACTAGCTACGCACTGTTCATCATCAGTTTATTGCATCTATCTTAATCAATCCCTGACACACGTTTTCCCTTGGTGGATCCAGTGCGCTTGTAAAGGTTGTAAGTCACCATATGAATTGTATTCTTCATAAATATAAGTGATATTATTATACAGATTAGAGAAGTTTCATTCTTACTCTACGTAGATTTTAACTAGTTTCCACAGAGATTCTGTATGGAGATTCAAACCCATGTCAGTGGGCACCAATTGCCTGAATGCACTAACCCCTATACCAATTTAATCTGGGTCCATGCAGATTCTCAACAGATTCAAACCTGGGTCTGTAGGCTACAGCACTATTCGCCTTGCCTGCATTCACCAACCCCTATACCAATTCGACCACAGATTATGCAATAAAGTCAGTGGTATTGGCATTGGTGCGCAGCAGACACACCAGCTGCCCGGTCATCTAAGTATACACGAATGCCTATACCACAAACTTTGCAGCATCAGTTTTACTGAGATGTGCATGATGGACATCATATAAGGCTTGGTGCATGTGGGCAAGGCGATTGGTACAGTAGCCTGCTGACACAGGTTCAAATCTCCTGAGAGTATGAATTAAAATTCTCTAACCTGTATGATAATGTAAGTCATATTTAAAAAATATGTTAATGTTATATCCTGTAGGATAGTACTTTGGAAATTCCGATCTTGTGTATATTTGTAATTAAATTGTTTGTTTGTGTGATGCATGCTGATATCTCTAATTAAGATGGAAATTTTATTGGAATATTTCAATGGTTTATTCAGAATTATTCTAAACAATTTCAAAATTATGAAAAGCAGTACAAGAAAATATGCAATGTACAAAGCCATTCTTAATTATGCATAAATCATTTCATGCATATTCATATATTTGTACTAATAACATTCAAGAGCCTGTTTTGTGAGTTAAATTTACATTTTATAAAACTCAAAGCACATTCAACCTGACCATTAATTCATTACACCAGGAAGGAAAGCTATATTAAAATGAATGGTTATAATTTCAACTCAACGTCAGTATGGTTAACATTTTTCATTTAAATAACACTAAGCTATAATAAATTTTAAAAATGTTGAGCATTCTTAAAAACGTGCTTTGCATAAGGATTTGAATTGAGGTTGTCAGTCAATGAGTTACCTTCATCCGGAATGTAGATCGTTTTTGCAACTGGTTCACTTAACCCCATATTATTCTTAGTCCGAACCTCTATTGTGTAATTTGAACCCGGATCTGGAAGAAAAAAGTCTATATCATTTAGCTGCTTAAAAATACTATGTATTATTTAAAATTGCAACTGAGGTTCCTCATTTATCTATTGATGAAAATTCAATATTAAAAAATAAATAAACATCCAACAATACACTTACTCTGAAACTAGTACGTTAAGATAAATGATAAATGAAGTCGTTCAGTGCACGTGTACGGACTGAAAGCCATTAATCTTTTCAAAAAGACTCCCTTTTTTGCTTTATTTTCACATTTGTTGAGTGATTCTGAAATGTTGTCCGTTGCAAACAACTTTAATAAATAATTATTTGGAAGTCAGTCAAATCTAATTACTATCATTTTACGGAGAGTGATAGCGCATGCACTGGCTAGATCAATTTACTACTGGTAATAAAATATGAATGTCTGGTTTTTGCTTGTGTATATCTTTACTGTGTCTAATTTTGGTGAATAACTGTAGACTGCAATGAGCAATAAATAGATATGATTAGGTTTTAAATTGACTCTTTTTAGTGAACCTGTTGACAAATTTAGGGTAATTTCCCTTTGGATGATCAAGTCAGGTGGGTTCTGTTGCCACGCAGGGATATATTGAGAAATATGTCACGTGAGAGGTATTGCAAAAAATAAATCACGTTGGAAAATATTGCTGCTTACAACCTATAGAGTGTATATAAGGGTGAAGAAGTGGATAATTAATTCACTTCAACATTGAAACCAAGTGGTCTAAACCAAGAAGACTAGAAAAAGAAAACTATGCACTAGTAGAATTAAACTTTTTCTAAATCTTAGTATCCTTCAGTTTTTACTATAAGAATATCTGGTATAGAATCAAATAACCAGGATATCATCTCCGTTACATAAATGTACAAAAAAGTAATAGATGTCACTTTGGCTTGTACACTTTTAGGTAATTATACAGTTTTCAGTATCTGCAACAAGTCTATACAAGCTGGTTGTATTTATAGTTTTAACTCATGTGGAGAAGTTTCTTAAGTGGATATTGAGATGAACCAGACAGAATGGAATAACAATAGTCCAGTCTTGAAAATACTATGGAACACACAAGTGTTTTAGTGGCGTCATCTCAGAATATGCAGCCCGCACACGTTCATGACATGCTGATGCAATGAGAGAGTACTGTCAAGAGTGACACTGAGGTTTTGTACTGACTGCTTGAATTTAATGTTGGTCTTAATGATATTGATTGAGGCAAAGGATGTGAATGAGAAAGTTTTTGTGTTGTAAACAAAGATGCTGCTCTGAAATAACTTTTGCATCTTCTTGTTCAACCAGATGGTCAAAGGCACCTATATTGAATGCCTTCATTTTATGAGTAAACTAAATGTCAAAGAAACATTGATCTAGTTTTTCAAAGGAAGCAAATGTATGGTACATATTACGGAACAGCAGACTTAAACCAAACATTTTATTGTTGACGCCGCATAGATGCTACTGGACGTACATAGGAGATCCTAGGGATTTTCATATTGGGAACCTACATTGTCATTTTCTCAAATTGAGCCACACAGGATACCATTCTCAACACTGCAAACATTTACTCTCCATCAGATTATGTATAGAATGCAAGCATGTTTTGCAGGTCTTACCAAGAAAGTAATTTGGGCAAACAGTGACTTCGAACCCCCAGTGTTAAAGAAGCCTTTTATTCTAAACATCCTACCAATGAATTTATTTTCCAATTGTCAATCAGAATTTTCATGTCTTATTACTAAGATTACATCAAAATATCTGTATTTGAAAACTAACATATACCTGCATCATATATAAGAATACTGTTCTTCTCGTGGTGTACTACCAGGCTCTGTAACAGTGTGTCGTTAAGGGAAACGTTGATCACAAAGCCCCGGATGAGGAAATCTGTCTGATTCGATATGTACCATGTGATCAGGATGTTGCCATCTACAGCTCGAAGAGCTACATCAAACGGAGGAGGTGGTGGAACTGACTCTGTTAATAAAAGTATGGAAATACAAGCCAAATACAAAAGCATGCAAACAGTGAAGAATGATTGATGGAATACCTTCTACACAGAATGATTGTTTAATCATATTTATTGAATGTCCAATACAGTATATTTTCCGACAGAAAAAAATTAAAGAGGATAAAAGGCTATTTTCAGACAGAAAAAGTGAAAGAGGAAAAAAGCTAGATTGAAACTATTGTAATGTAGGGAAAAAGTTTACGATGTTTCAGCAGAAACACTCTCTGAATGACCTGGAATAGTAAAGTGTTATATAATGTACATTGGCAACGTGTTGTCTGGTGTGGTGAACTGTAGCACTGCTCTAACTAGCTGAATGCAATTCGTTTCTATTTATATTTTTCAGATACTGAAATTCAACCAGATGTGCTAGATATTACCGTTTAAATATGCCTCCCTATGTGTAGAGCCTTCAAGCCAGCCAGAATAGGATACCTGCCTATCTACTGACATTGCAAGGACCCGGATTTCGTATGCAGCATCCTTCTGTAAGCCTGTAATATCAAAATATTAGACTGTAAAATGATCAACTTTTAGAAATAAATTTACCAGCATAACTTCTCTGCAAATTAAGCTTATTTGTCTGTGTAATTTGTTTGCTAATTAAGCTTATTTAACTGTAATTTGTCTACAAATTAAGATTATTTAACTGTGTAATTTGTCTGCAAATAAAGATTGTATAAAATTGTAATTTCTCTCTAAAAGAAGTAAGGACTACAAGGAAACATGTAGAATCATTTCTGTAGTGAAATCAGTTGTTATGAAATTAAATTAATCACTCTTTTTTCTTGTATGGAAGAAATCAACTTTAGCACAAAACACATAAATAAAGGCATTATTAGGTGCCAATTTGTTTCCAACATGGATGTTTCAATAAAAAAAAAACAACAAAAACTGATTTGTTGAAAAAAGAAGCTTAAGCAATGACTTTTTTTAAAAAAAAAAAACCATTAAACATTGTTATTCTTGGTCCTCAGTTTAAAGCCATCATGTTATTTTATATTATTCTGAATATGGTAAAAGAGTTTAAAATATACATGTTATTTTATATAATTTTGAATATGACAAACAAACAGTAATGATGAGTGTCAAGTTTATTATTGACCTGTTATGATATAATTTTTACGATTTTTCAAAAAGATCAAATTTTTATTGTTATAATTCAAATTTTTTTAATTGTAATAAAGTAGAGTTTGTGGTCATTGAGCAATGCAATAATTTTAAAATGCATAATTATATTACAGTTATTCGACCTATATTCTACGCTAGTGAATTAATTACACAGCATAGAAGAAAATCGCTTATGCTAGCAAATTCTTATTCTCATATGTATGTTAAAAAGTAAATACTGGGAAGGTCATGAACTCTGAAGTCTGATAGCATGAGCTTTTTTCCGACAGGCATATCATTTTGGGTAGAGAAATGTATTTTGTAACAATCTCGTAGCTTCACTATATTTGATCATCTTTACAGAGGTCTGTAATCTCTTCTGGTACATTTATTAAATTTCAATGACTTAAATTTTAGTATCTCAGTGCAATAAATTGATGTTAAAAGACATTATGGAGTTTTCTCTTGATTTTGTTGACAAAGAAACATCTTTATTACTTCAGTGATGAAAGAGTTATTCATGTATACAATTTTATTCTACATGAGATTGCATCACGTCCAGTGTTACTTTCCATACAAACCGAAAAGGAAATGGCTTGGCTGATTATAGATTTCCATGGGACTAGATGTTTCCCAAAACTTAATTTGAAAGAAAGTGCTGTTCATTAAAAATACTCCTTCACAAAATTTAAGAGACATGTAGCAATGTTTGTAAAGTTAAAAATAAATATATTTTTAAAAGAATGTTGGAATGTTGGAAACAGTATTTGAAAAGTTTCTCTCTCTCTCTCTCTCTCTCTCTCTCTCTCTCTCTCTCTCTCTCTCTCTCTCTCTCTCTCTCTCTCTCTCTCTCTCTCTCTCTCTCATTGTCTTACCAGACAGAATGTAACTGTGACTGTCCTTGTCTATATCCACTTCCGTAGCAAATCGTGTGTCCAGTCTACGATAGTGTACACTGTACTTCTGAATATTCAAGAATTTGTTACTGACCATCAGTGGGGGTAACCATGTGATGGATATAGTCTGAATAATAATAATAATAATAATAATAATAATAATAATAATAATAATAATAATAATAATAATAATAATAATAAAAACAATGGTTGCCACTGAGAAGGAATACATGAATAAATAATTATTTTATGTTAAAACTATCTAAGCATCCATGCCTTAGATGGTAGAAATCAAGTAAGTGGTGATTATTGTAACATGTGAGGTGTTTTTCGGTTCACTGAAAGCCAGAGATGTGATTGCTTTTTTTTCATGAAAGTCGCTTTTATCATACAAAGAGATACACGAGCATATGAATGACATAGCTTCCATACAGACTTGTAGTGATGTTTTTTTCCAAGAGTTTTCAAACCAGTTTCTATTAAAATCTTAATGCGTTCAAGGAGTATTGTGTTTTTAAATGGTACTTTATTTCCTTTTATTACATTGTCTAACTCTGCCAAAAAAGGTAAAACTGGGAAAAATATCTTTTGATCACCCATTTGTCTCATTTTTTTATATATTCATGCTATATATTTAAAAATTACAACAATTTTAAATTTAAAGCATGATTTATTTTATTCATTTTAAAAGTTTTGTATAGATTTAGATAAATTCAAGGACTTTTCCAGAAGGTAACTAACTTTTCTATATTCAAGGAGTTGTCAAGACAACCCCTCAGATTCATAGCATTAAATGGTTGAATATTAGGAAATGTGCTTACTGCATGTACCCTTACTGCATGTACCCTTACTGCATGTACCCTTACTGCATGTACCCTTACTGCATGTACCCTTCTGGTGGGTATCAATTCATATCATGAATCTTTTACCATTTTATTATATTGGGCAGTCTAGAATCCAAGTCATTTAGGTAAGATAAAATTGATTATATTGGGCAGTCTAGAATCCAAGTCATTTAGGTAAGATAAAATTGATTATATTGGGCAGTCTAGAATCCAAGTCATCTAGGTAACATAAACATGATTATATTGGGCAGTCTAGAATCCAAGTCATTTAGGCAATATAAACATGATTATATTGGGCAGTCTAGAATCCAAGTCATTTAGGCAATATAAACATGATTATATTGGGCAGTCTAGAATCCAAGTCATTTAGGTAAGATAAAATTGATTATATTGGGCAGTCTAGAATCCAAGTCATCTAGGTAACATAAACATGATTATATTGGGCAGTCTAGAATCCAAGTCATTTAGGCAATATAAACATGATTATATTGGGCAGTCTAGAATCCAAGTCATTTAGGCAATATAAACATGATTATATTGGGCAGTCTAGAATCCAAGTCATTTAGGTAACATAAACATGATTATATTGGGCAGTCTAGAATCCAAGTCATCTAGGTAAGATAAACATGATTATATTGGGCAGTCTAGAATTCAAGTCATCTAGGTAACATAAACATGATTATATTGGGCAGTCTAGAATCCAAGTCATTTAGGCAAAATAAACATAATTATATTGGGCAGTCTAGAATCCAAGTCATCTAGGTAAGATAAACATGATTATATTGGGCAGTCTAGAATCCAAGTCATCTAGGTAACATAAACATGATTATATTGGGCAGTCTAGAATCCAAGTCATCTAGGTAAGATAAACATGATTATATTGGGCAGTCTAGAATTCAAGTCATCTAGGTAACATAAACATGATTATATTGGGCAGTCTAGAATTCAAGTCATCTAGGTAACATAAACATGATTATATTGGGCAGTCTAGAATTCAAGTCATCTAGGTAACATAAACATGATTATATTGGGCAGTCTAGAATCCAAGTCATCTAGGTAACATAAACATGATTATATTGGGCAGTCTAGAATCCAAGTCATCTAGGTAAGATAAACATGATTATATTGGGCAGTCTAGAATTCAAGTCATCTAGGTAACATAAACATGATTATATTGGGCAGTCTAGAATCCAAGTCATTTAGGCAAAATAAACATGATTATATTGGGCAGTCTAGAATCCAAGTCATCTAGGTAAGATAAACATGATTATATTGGGCAGTCTAGAATCCAAGTCATCTAGGTAACATAAACATGATTATATTGGGCAGTCTAGAATTCAAGTCATCTAGGTAACATAAACATGATTATATTGGGCAGTCTAGAATTCAAGTCATCTAGGTAACATAAACATGATTATATTGGGCAGTCTAGAATTCAAGTCATCTAGGTAACATAAACATGATTATATTGGGCAGTCTAGAATCCAAGTCATCTAGGTAACATAAACATGATTATATTGGGCAGTCTAGAATCCAAGTCATCTAGGTAACATAAACATGATTATATTGGGCAGTCTAGAATTCAAGTCATCTAGGTAACATAAACATGATTATATTGGGCAGTCTAGAATCCAAGTCATCTAGGTAACATAAACATGATTATATTGGGCAGTCTAGAATCCAAGTCATCTAGGTAACATAAACATGATTATATTGGGTAGTCTAGAATTCAAGTCATCTAGGTAACATAAACATGATTATATTGGGCAGTCTAGAATTCAAGTCATCTAGGTAACATAAACATGATTATATTGGGCAGTCTAGAATTCAAGTCATCTAGGTAACATAAACATGATTATATTGGGCAGTCTAGAATCCAAGTCATCTAGGTAACATAAACATGATTATATTGGGCAGTCTAGAATCCAAGTCATCTAGGTAACATAAACATGATTATATTGGGCAGTCTAGAATTCAAGTCATCTAGGTAACATAAACATGATTATATTGGGCAGTCTAGAATTCAAGTCATCTAGGTAACATAAACATGATTATATTGGGCAGTCTAGAATCCAAGTCATCTAGGTAACATAAACATGATTATATTGGGCAGTCTAGAATTCAAGTCATCTAGGTAACATAAACATGATTATATTGGGCAGTCTAGAATTCAAGTCATCTAGGTAACATAAACATGATTATATTGGGCAGTCTAGAATCCAAGTCATCTAGGTAACATAAACATGATTATATTGGGCAGTCTAGAATTCAAGTCATCTAGGTAACATAAACATGATTATATTGGGCAGTCTAGAATTCAAGTCATCTAGGTAACATAAACATGATTATATTGGGCAGTCTAGAATCCAAGTCATCTAGGTAACATAAACATGATTATATTGGGCAGTCTAGAATCCAAGTCATTTAGGCAAGATAAAATTGATTATATTGGGCAGTCTAGAATCCAAGTCATCTAGGTAACATAAACATGATTATATTGGGCAGTCTAGAATCCAAGTCATTTAGGTAACATAAACATGATTATATTGGGCAGTCTAGAATCCAAGTCAGTTAGGCAATATAAACATTTTTATATTGGGCAGTCTAGAATCCAAGTCAGTTAGGCAATATAAACATTTTTATATTGGGCAGTCTAGAATCCAAGTCATGTTAGGCAATATAAACATTTTTATATTGGGCAGTCTAGAATCCAAGTCAGTTAGGCAATATAAACATTTTTATATTGGGCAGTCTAGAATCCAAGTCATTTAGGCAATATAAACATGATTATATTGGGCAGTCTAGAATCCAAGTCATTTAGGTAATATAAACATGATTATATTGGGCAGTCTAGAATCCAAGTCATCTAGGTAAGATAAAATTGATTATATTGGGCAGTCTAGAATTCAAGTCATCTAGGTAAGATAAAATTGATTATATTGGGCAGTCTAGAATCCAAGTCATCTAGGTAAGATAAAATTGATTATATTGGGCAGTCTAGAATCCAAGTCATCTAGGTAAGATAAAATTGATTATATTGGGCAGTCTAGAATCCAAGTCATCTAGGCAAGATAAACATGATTATATTGGGCAGTCTAGAATCTAAGTCATTTAGGCAAGATAAAATTGATTATATTGGGCAGTCTAGAATCCAAGTCAGTTAGGCAATATAAACATTTTTATATTGGGCAGTCTAGCATCCAAGTCATTTAGGCAAGATAAACATGATTATATTGGGCAGTTTAGAATCCAAGTCATCTAGGTAAGATAAAATTGATTATATTGGGCAGTCTAGAATTCAAGTCATCTAGGCAAGATAAAATTGATTATATTGGGCAGTCTAGAATCCAAGTCATCTAGGCAAGATAAAATTTATTATATTGGGCAGTCTAGAATCCAAACCATTTAGGCAAAATAAACATGATTATATCGGGCAGTCTAGAATCCATGTCATTTAGGCAAGACAAACATGATTAGATTGGGCAGTCTAGAATCCAAGTCATTTAGGCAAGATAAACATGATTATATTGGGCAGTCTAGAATCCAAGTCATCTAGGCAAGATAAAATTGATTATATTGGGGAGTCTAGAATCCAATTCATCTAGGAAAGATAAAATTGATTATATTGGGCAGTCTAGAATCCAAGTCATCTAGGCAAGGTAAAATTTATTATATTGGGCAGTCTAGAATCCAAATCATCTAGGTAAGATAAAATTGATTATATTGGGCAGTCTAGAATCCAAGTCATTTAGGCAAGATAAACATGACTATAATTGGCAGTCTAGAATTCAAGTCATTTAGGCAAGATAAACATGATTATATTGGGCAGTCTAGAATCCAAGTCATTTAGGCAAGATAAACATGATTATCCTTGGCAGTCTAGAATCCAAGTCATTTAGGCAAGATAAACATGATTATATTGGGCAGTCTAGAATCCAAGTCATTTAGGCAAGATAAACATGATTATATTGGGCAGTCTAGAATCCAAGTCATTTAGGCAAGATAAACATGATTATCCTTGGCAGTCTAGAATCCAAGTCATTTAGGCAAGATAAACATGATTATATTGGGCAGTCTAGAATCCAAGTCATTTAGGCAAGATAAACATGATTATATTGGGCAGTCTAGAATCCAAGTCATTTAGGCAAGATAAACATGATTATATTGGGCAGTCTAGAATGCAGGTCATCTAGGCAAGGTAAACATGTATATATTAGACAGTCTAGAATCCAAAACCTCTAGGCAAGATAAAATTGATTATATTGGGCAATTTAGAATCAAAATCACCTGAGTAAAGTTGCTCGATCACATGGTTTGTTACTGGTAGACTGGCTTTTGACAACAGTAAAATTTAATTTTGTTGGGAATTTAATGCAGATTTTCTTTATTTTGTCTGCAATTCTGAAACATTTGCATTTTATTTTGAATGTTATATAGCAGTTCAGATTCAAAGTAAATGTATCATATAAAGGTATCAACACATTGTAAATGTATCATATAAAAGTATCAACACATTGTAAATGTATCATATAAAAGTATCAACACATTGTAAATGTATCGTATAAAAGTATCAACACATTGTAAATGTATCATATAAAAGTATCAACACATTGTAAATGTATCATATAAAGGTATCAACACATTGTAAATGTATCGTATAAAAGTATCAACACATTGTAAATGTATCATATAAAAGTATCAACACATTGTAAATGTATCATATAAAAGTATCAACACATTGTAAATGTATCATATAAAAGTATCAACACATTGTAAATGTATCATATAAAAGTATCAACACATTGTAAATGTATCATATAAAAGTATCAACACATTGTAAATGTATCATATAAAAGTATCAACACATTGTAAATGTATCATATAAAAGTATCAACACATTGTAAATGTATCATATAAAAGTATCAACACATTGTAAATGTATCATATAAAAGTATCAACACATTATAAATGTCTTGTATAAATTATCAACACATTGTAAATGTATTGTATAAAAGTATCAACACATTGTAAATGTATCATATAAAAGTATCAACACATTGTAAATGTATCATATAAAAGTATCAACACATTGTAAATGTATCATATAAAAGTATCAACACATTGTAAATGTATCATATAAAAGTATCAACACATTGTAAATGTATCATATAAAAGTATCAACACATTGTAAATGTATCGTATAAAAGTATCAACACATTATAAATGTCTTGTATAAATTATCAACACATTGTAAATGTATTGTATAAAAGTATCAACACATTGTAAATGTATCATATAAAAGTATTAACACATTGTAAATGTATCATATAAAAGTATCAACGTACTGAGCTATTTACTGTTTTAAGTTCAACATTCCTTGGAATACTCAACTTTGGCAATGGTAGTGTTCTAAAATAGATGTTTCTGCCCCTTTCTCCTTGCAAACCTTCATTAAATGCCATCACCTCAGCCTGCAAGTGTAAACATTCATCATAAATCAACATTTTACACATAATTTGTTTATTTTCTGGTAACTTAAAATAACATTTACACCTCAGAAGTATTTTTTACTTTAAGTGAACTCCGTTCTGTCTAGTAATATTTTAAATATGCCAAGGGTTACATGAAATGCTTAAAATGTTTAGAAAGAAATGCGTACATGAAAATAAATGACTGCAGAATCTGTGGGCATTTGAAATTACAGTTAGACAAACTCCTCTTATGTAAATTCAGGACAGCGAAAAATATATAGAACATATGTATCCGCTTGGCTAAACATGGATAAAAAAATACACTTCCTTCCACATCAGCCCATATATAGCAAGCCAAATTATTGTTTTCCACAACTGTCAACTGTTAGTATTATAGATGCCTATGCATGAAGTACTTTGCGACTTGTTAAAGGCCCTAGCTGGACCCAGGGCCCATGATTGGGCACATAGCCTCCGGCTGGGCTAAGTAGTGAGAATGGTGACTGCACTACTTGAGTTTTGACCTTTGACATTTGACATGATTCCTGCAGTGTGAGAAGATGTCCAGCAGCGGAAATGGCATGGGAGGGGAGACCAGGAAGCAGGCAGTGCCAAACTCCATGCAGCTCCATCTCTTCCTGGTGATGAGCTCCAGGTCTCCATGGTGAACCACTCTCATTGGGCTCACAATCACAATGGTCACTGTTGTCAAATTCTGTGCAGTTGTGCTAGTGGACATCATTATGCCGTTGTGTGTGTCACCTGTGCAATACAATCGAATATAAGAATTGTGAATTTAGAAAAAGATAGTTGTAAGAGTTGGAATTTTGTGTACAGAGTGTACTTCTTAGGTCCAAATGGATTGCCAATGGTTGTGGTGGTGAGTCTACCACTTCTTATGATTAATTGGGTGTGTTTGTGAGGGTTGGTAAATTTAGATGGAGGATCAAAAGGGTGAAGGTTGGATAAGGACCAGCAAAAGGCCTTGACGGCCAAAAAGACCTGTAGTTGTTGCATATATTGGTGAGCCCTCTGTTTCAAAGAGAGCATTCTGAGATTGTCTCGGGGGTGGGGCTTTTTCTCAAAAAAAGGGAAAATTGTCCAGAAAGGCCTTGTTGGGCAGCCGGCTGTGCTGCCAGTACTGTCCATTGCTTCGAGGTCCTGTATACCGGGGTCATGGTTGGAAATTTTTGCTCAGCTCATGCTTGCTGAGTTCAGAATTCAAACTAGGTAATGCTAGTATGTTTTCCCTAGCACCTGCTTGATGTTCCCAGTAAGGAGTTGAGACCTCTGTTCCAAAGAGGGTGATCTATGCTTGTCTGATAAGTTGACCTTTCCTTCAAAAAGGGCAGCATTGTCTGGTTGGGCCTTGTGGGGTAGTGGGCTTGTTTGTGGGGAAGGATTTGTTGGACAACTAGCCAGGCTGCCTGGGCAGCTTGAGATTATCCAGATGGGATGGGAGGTCATGAGTGCTCTTTTATGTTTAGAAAAGTAGGTGCCTATAGCAGTCGAAATCAACTGACCAACAAAATAGCTTCTTATGTAATGCATGAAATTAAGTGACCAAAGAAAGAGATTCTTACATGGCATCTTAGATATTCGGTATGGCAAGCTGCACTATATCCATAAGCCTTAACACAAAAGAAACACATGTCTCAGTGGTGTTAATTGCATAAACCTATATGCAAGAAGAGGCCTCTATGAATATACCTAACTATCGTAATCAGATAAATATAATGAATTATCTAATTGGATCAGTTACTTTCAGTTGAACCCAAACAGATAACAGAGCTGTATAAACTGTTTAAAGTAGTTAGATGTATCAGAGGTTGAAATGGAGTGGTATATACTGTTAAGCTAGTTATATATGCCAATGGTTAATATGGAGCAGTATACACTGTTTCAGTTTGTCCCAATGGTTAATATGAAGCAGTATACAGTGTTTCAGTTTGTCCCAATGGTTAATATGGAGTGGTATACAGTGTTTCAGTTTGTCTGAATGGTTAATATGGAGTGGTATACACTGTTTCAGTTTGTCTGAATGGTTAATATAGAGCGGTATACTCTGTTTCAGTTTGTCCCAATGGTTAATATGGAGCGGTACATACTGTTTCAGTTTGTCACAATAGTAAATATGGAGCAGTATACACTGTTTCAGTTTGTTCCAATGGTTAATATGGAGCAGTACATACTGTTTCAGTTTGTCCCAATGGTTAATATGGAGCGGTATACACTGTTTCAGTTTGTCCCAATGGTTAATAAGGAGTGGTATACATTGTTTCAGTTTGTCCCAATTGTTAATATGGAGTGGTATACACTGTTTCAGTTTGCCCCAATGGTTAATATGGAGCAGTACATACTGTTTCAGTTGGCTCCAATGGTTAATATGGAGCTGTATACACTGTTTCTGTTTGTCCCAATGGTTAATATGGAGCGGTATACACTGTTTCAGTTTGTCCAAATGGTTAATATAGAACGGTATACACTGTTTCAGTTTGTCCTAATGGTTAATATGGCGCGGTAAACACTGTTTCTGCTAGTTGCATGTCACAATAGTTGATATGGAGTGATGTCGATCAACTAAAAACGATGATCATGCATGCATTTACTTTCATGGACGGAATGAATGTATCTCAAGTTCATTAAAATGGATGGATTGATTTAGTTTTTATAGGTTTTAATTTTTGACATTTGATCAACACTTTCAGATTTACATGATACAAGAGGACATACCACTGTAACACTCTGGTCTGGTCCGATGGTTGAATACACACACTTCTGGTCATGAGTTCAAATCACCCTAATAACTGAGCAGTCACTTGAAGAGTTTGCAAGTACAGAGAAGAATTCATTTTTTGTGGCAGTTAATTAACTTAATTTTCTTCCTTAATTTTAATTATTTATTCATTAAAATATTTCATTCTGGAACAGAGAAATGGTCAAAAAGGTAATTTCTGAAATATTAGTAGTATAAGGAAATGAGAGTTTTGACTCACTTCATTTTTTTTTACCCTCCAAACAAGTATAAATTAAATAAGGGTTTCCAAAACAGGGAAATGAGGGTTTTGGCCCACCCACCCCTCCCACACCTATTAGAACGTTTCAGTTAACAAGGTGGAAATTAAATTAGCATTAGAATGAAAATGATATTATTTTAGTTATATTATATCTTAAGTTTAGGTAAAATTTTACGTTACTCATATTTTTTTTGATATTTTTTTCATACTTGCTAACCCTAATTGGTAGAATATCTGTTAACATATTATCAATAATACGAAATTCACGTAATAAATCATCCATATTATATTTGACTCCTCGTAGGTAAGACCGGATCTGATCAAGTAGTTTCTTGTAAGTTTTAATTGATGTTAAACATCCATGCTTTTTTTATCAAAAGTCTTAGTTCTACTTTTTTACACGCCGCTGTAAGTGAAACACCAATACCAGATATAATTAACAAAAAAGGATTTAACGATATCCCACTTGAAATTATACCGGAACTGGTCATTAACAATGGTAGATATGATATTACTCGAAGGATCTTGTAGTATTTATAACATTTTTTAGCACACCAATGTTTTTTTGTGATAATATTTGTAGTATTGTATTAGTGCGTCCACATCCTGTTCTGAAATATCTTTTGAAATATGATTAAAATCAACTATACTTTTTTCATTATAATATTTGTTTACATAGTTATGATAAATCAGCTACAAATTCCAAACACCAACGATAAGGACCTATAAAATTTTTATCAGTTGGTTCAAGTACAAATTCTTCCTCAGAATTTTTGTTTAATATTACAGATAACATTCCAGATAAGTCATCATCATATGAATGACGCCATGATTTAGTAATTATTTTAAACTTTACAGTGCTAAACACTGACAATCTATACATACCAGTAACTTCTTCAGTGTGTTTGATAGATTTGTTTTGTGGTGTCCATCCACTATAACCATATGCAATAGTATACACAACATTTTTAATCTGTTTGTGAGGAATGATACTCGTTTCCTCAGCAATATTAGGAATTTTACTAATAATATTATTGAGTTTTGTGTTAATATCATTGAGTTTTGTGTTAATATTAGCGAGTGTAATGTCAACAATTGATGGATTTCCAAAAAATTCATCTCTAATTCTGTTTATGTTTCTGCGAAAACTTAAAAATGTATTTACATGACTAAGATACTCATTTTTGAGTGCTGTGATTTCATTATTGATTGAAACGTCCTGATCATTGACGTATTTTTTAGTGACAGCATCCCCGTCCTCAGTTGGGTTTCCAAGATCTGTAATCTTGTTTTGTTTCATAACAATATTCCCACTTGGATTTCGTACAACTACATCTGACAGTTTTACATTACTCGTCTTTAATCGTCCTTCTTTGTCTTGGAAAATGACAACTTCATCTGGATCTACGCTGGCAATATTTAGTAAATTATTGATTTCATTTTTAAGCTGATCAAGAGTTGCATATTTGGATAAGTCACCTTGATAACCTTTGTGGATAAATCTTCTAATAGTGTTCCAAATTTTGTATAGTAATTCATTATTTACTATCCTAGATAAAATTATCAACACTAGTTTAATATTATACAAAATGACAAAATCATTGATACTAAACTTTGATACAGAGAGACTAGTGAAGCACAAACATAACAATGAACTTCCTGATTGTCATTATCTTATTGTTGGGCGAACTGGATCGGGGAAAACAAATTTACTTATGAACTTACCTCTTGGTGATAATTTTAACTACGATAGAGTTTATATTTACACAATCAATCCACAGCAAGATAAGTATGAGTTATTAAGTGAGTATAATGACAAGCTTCGTGATGATCTTAAAGCTGGCGAAGATTTTTTTATAATTAGGCAGCCAGAAGATCTTATTCCAGTCAATCAACTTGATGCAGATGAACATAAGATAGTAGTTTTTGATGATATTCCGCTAAATAACATGGAGATGAACAAAATAAGATCATATTTCTCACTGTCACGTAACAAACAGTGTAATTCTGTTTATCTCGCTCAAGGATTTTATAATGTTGACAGGTTTATTAGGCGAAATACGGGTTGTTTTATTTTATTTCCAGGACTGGATAATGTTGACGTTAGAAATATTGCAAGCGAGCAATGCGGTGGCGTGACAAACGATAAGTTTATTGAACTTTACCGTAATGCTACAAAAGATAAATTTAACTTTTTCTTGTTTGATAAACTTACAAATGATCCAACTAAAATGTTTCGCTGTTGTATTAACAGTTACTTACAGTAAAGCGTTTCAATTTTATAACATTTATAATTATAATAATGGACAAACGAGCAAGATACAGACAACACATAGAAGATCTAAAAAAAACCTTGCTCAATCTCAGGCATCACTTAAGCAAAAAGTACAAGCACGACGTGGGCAAGTAACTGCTACAGAAACAACAGCTACAATTTTCAAGCCGGTTACTGAAGCATTATTAGGTAAACAACCTGAAACTAAACCACTGTCAGAAGAAGAACTTAAACAACTGCAGGAAAAAGGTTTGGTTGGTATTATTAGAGAACAACAAGAAGCAGCTGCTGCAAAACTTGTTACTAGATCTGATGAAGAAAAAAGAAAACTGATTGAGGCACTTACAGCAAATATAGCTGATCCTGCGGTTAGACAAGCTGAAACAGATCGATTGATAAACAATCCGCTAGAACTTGAGCGAAGATTAGCAGAGTTAACAACGCAAGGAATAACAAATATTATAACAAGTTTATCAGGAGAAATAAAAGATATCAAAGAGGAGCAACAAAGAGCCGGTGATCTTACTGTAAAGTTTATGGAAGTGGGAGATCAAAGACTTCATTTTACAAAAAGAGCAAATGATGAGATAAAAGGTAGTGAATATGATGATTTTTTAAACAAAGAAAATATAATAGATATTAATAATATAAACAAGTGGACTGATGTAGAATATCAAGAATTACTCGATAGATTAGATGTAATATTTAATGACGGAGTTACTGCTAAAGATGAAATAAACACGGTTACAGAGATTGATAATATGATTCCACTTTATGAAAGAATGAGAAACGGTGTCATTGCTCTCACGTTTAAAAAAACAGCAGAAAATAGTAGAGCAAAACCTTTTGGTAAAGGGTGGAGTTTTAAAAGAAAATTTGATAAACTCGATAAATCTCGTGTAGAAAAATATAGAAAAGAAAAAACAGGAACTGGTGTAAAAGTATTTACTTCAACTACTGAAATGATAGGTAGATTAATGTTATTAATATCATCAAAGGAAGCTGGGAATGATAGTGTTGAACTTGATAATGAAATTATTGACATACTTGATCATCTAAGATCGAGTGAATTATTAACATCTGACGAATACGAAACCTTACACCGCGACTTAATCGCGGCGACTTAATTTTATAAAATGATATAATATAAAAGGAATGCAAACAACATTATTACTAAACTCTAGCGAGTCTGCAGAAGATAGCGCAAATTTTTCAGTAAATTATATTCCGCCTATAGAACTAGATCCTGCAAAACAATATGAAATTGGATTAATTTCTTGTACTTACTGGAATGCTATGCCTAAAGTGAAAACTGATGTTAATGATGAAATGTGGTTTACTTCGTTTACAAGTACTTCAATATCTACAAAAAAAAAATAAAAATTCCACAAGGAGCTTATAATATTGAAGATCTAAACAAGACGATCAAAGAGCTCATAACAAAAGCTGGCGGTGTGGCTGATGATTTTGGATTAGCTGCTAATTATAGCACATTACGAGTTAGGATGACTTTGAAAAATATGTTAATCAATCTTGGATCAAAAGAAAGAGGTATTAGACAACTGTTAGGATTTACTAAATTAGATTATAATGCACTTAATCAGCCTATTACATATGACAGTGAACTGTCAGTAAATATAACAGAAGTAAATATGATATTAGTAAACTGCTCTATTGCTTCTGGCTCTTATACATCAAAAGGTAGCAAAGGTCATACGATTTACAGTTTCTCACCCGAAGTCCCGCCAGGTTCTCTCATGCAAATAACTCCACGAGATATTATCTATTAACCTTTAAATGTGGAAGATCAAATATCAAGTATAAGGATGCAGTTGACAGATCAATCAGGAAAACAGTTGGAATTGAATAATGAAGTTGTAACTTATTATTTACATCTACGTGAGCAAAAGTAAAAATTATGCAACATCAAATATAATGAAACAAAGAAAAAAAGTTTATCGAAGAAAAATAGTAGGAGGATTTTTTAGAAATATATTCACTAAAGTTATTGAAAATATTCCGGGTATAGCACGTAAAATTGCACCAATTGCTATTGACGCTGGTAAAGCTTTTGCAACTGGGGCTGCATCTGCCGCTGGGATTGCGGTGGGACAAAAAATAGCTAATAAAATAAAAGGAGATCCACCGACTGCATCTGAAATAAAACAAGCTATCTCAGAAATCGCTCCAACAAAAGAAACTCAAAAAGCTATGATAACAACAACAAAAAAACTATTATCACCAAATGGCGAGCAGATCATACAAAAATTAATATCTAAAGTAACAGTGCCGCAATAAAATTTTATATAATCTAATAAAATAAAATGTCTGCTAAAAATTATCTCGAGTTAACAGAAACTTATGACATCGACAATGATGTGACAGAATTCGAGTTTGTTGAGTATCTTGATGAAAATTCTAACGAACCAAATAAAGCTGGTATTAGAACCTTTAACACCAGAGATGAAGATGTATTTCTACTGCCACATAAGGCTATGTTAGAAGTTCGTGGTCAGATTATGACAGTAGCCAATCCACCTGCTGCAATTGCAGTTGGAACAGAAGTAGCTATTATAAATAACGGCTGGTGTTTATTCAAAAGTGCTAGATATCAACTAGCCAATCAAACTATAGAAGATATTTCAGGTCATCTACAAGTTGCAAGTACAATTTTAAATATTATTTCGTTTTCCGACGATTACTCGAGATCAACTGCAACTAATATGATGTGGTTTAAAGATACTGGACGGGGTATAGCTGAATCAACAGAATTTCTAAAGAGAGGCGCTATAGTACATGGAGCTAATGCTGATGCAAATGCTGGAATTGTGAGAGATTTTCTCATTGCTAATGCAGACGCGCTAGGTATTGACGCACCAGGTGCAGCTGCTAATGCAGACGCCACAAGAGTTTCTCTTATAGCAGCTTTTAATAATCTAAATATAACACCACCAGCTGCAGATGCAAACGGTACTGCGATGTTAAATTTACTTCTTAACACACTTGACGTGAGAAATCCACGTTATAACGAAGGCTTTGCTAGGCGAAGAAAACTTGCAGCAGGATCACGTCAAATTACAATGATGCTTCCGCTAAGCACAATTTTCGGCTTTTGTCGCGATTATGATAAAGTATTTCGCGGAGTAAAACATGCTCTTATTTTAGATCGAGCAGACCAAAACGATTGCTTGTTTAGATCTGGAGGGGTTGATGTACAGTTTATCATAAACAAACTCGCTTTGTGGATGCCACGTATAACACCATCAATCACTAAAATGTCAGAATTAAATAGTACGCTTGATAAACATATAAACAGAATCTACTTTAAGCAGCATATGATATATCAGACAGCGGTTCTAAATACTACTGACTACACATGGAGGGTCACAAAAACATCAAGCGAACAACTGCCGAGAAATATCTTTGTCGTATTTCAACAACAAGCCCGACGAGGTAACCAACAACAAAATAATGCAATATTTGATCACTCTAATGTCAGACGAATATACGCTAGATTAAATTCAAAGCAATATCCAGAACGAGCTATCGAGTGCAATTTTGCTGATGATGCTAATAAAAATATTTCTCGACCGTACATGTACCTGCTTGACGCAATACAAAAATATCAAGATGTTGAAGATGGAACTCAAATATCAGCAGAGGAATTTCGTACGCTTTATCCTATATTTCATTTTGATGTTAGTAAACATAACGAGCGAGCTGTACACAGCACAGTGGATATTGAAATTACCTGGACACTTGGGGCGGTTCCAGTAGCGCCGTTATACGTATACGCATTAGTGATTAGTGATAGATTTATCACAGTAGATTCTATTGGAGGTAAAATGACAGTTCAAGTTTAATCTACAGTTCTTATATAAAATGACAAAGTATATTGTAAAAAAAGTATATTTGACTGATGGCCAAGTTAAAAAATTAGTAGCTGCTATTGCAAAGCGAGAACAGGTATCATTAAAAATCAATCCTAATATTTCTGATGGTGTTTTAACAAAATTAATGCTAACAAAAAATCAAGTAAAGAAGTATGATCGTAAAAATCTTTTGTTTTAAATTTGAGTGCTGCACAAATGACAGCGATGGCAAAAGAAGGTGGTTTTCTTGGTCCAGCATTATCAGTATTAGCTAGCACAATAATACCTAAACTTTTGCCGGTGTTGGGAACATTAGGACTAGTAGCAGCATCTGGAGCAATATCTGGCGCAACGAAGAGAGCAGTCGCAGGTAATGGTATCATTCGTGGAAGTGGAATAAAAAAAATTGTAAATTTTATGTAAATAATATATTATAATGCCACAAAAGAAAAAGAAATCACCAACAACAAAAAAGGAAAATAATAAAAACAAAATCGCCAACACCAAAATGCAAATGCATATGCAATCAACCAAAACAAGGAGGATTTATTCCGATCGCTCCTCTTTTGGCGGGACTAGCGGGAAGTCCGCTGCCAAATCTTTCAGGAATCGGACGTGGTCTAACATTACCGGGAACTCGACCACCCCGTTGAGTAATTTTGATATCATTGATAAGTTAAAAGCGGTTCCTGGATTTCACGGAGTTTATTCTAAAGATGAACCCGCAGCAATAAAATCACCATCAGCTGTAAGTTCGTGTGTTATTAATATACAAGATTTTAATGACGGATCCGGCACGCATTGGGTAGCAGTTTATAATAATAATTATTTTGACTCGTTTGGACTTCCTCCAAGCGATGTAATAAAAAAGTATATGAACAAAAAATTTAAAAAAATATATTATTCATCAAATCAACTCCAACCTGTTGGAACGTCTGCTTGTGGATATTATTGTATTATGTTTATCCAACAGATGAGCAGAAATGTTAATTTTTTAAAATTTATTTTACAGTTTGACAAGCATCCTTCTCACGCTAATGATGAGATCGCAATAAATTTTATCTAAACTTAAAAATAGAATAATGTCAACATACTGTCTCAAGTGTAGAACTAAAACAGAAAATATTAATGAAACAACAGAAAAAACAAAAAACAACAGGATAATATTAAAAAGTTTTTGTGCAGTCTGTGGAAAAAGAAAAAATATGTTTTTAAAGAAAACGTCTCTAGCGACAGTATCCTCAGAGATGTCGCCAGCGAAAAATTCGCTAGGATCTGGTTATCCTGATATTATTTTAGTCGACGACTAAAAATATAGAATGATATGCAACTGTGATTCTGACAGAGTTTTGTGTCTTGAACAAAATAAAATTATCGCATACTGTCAATGTTGTAACAACAGAGAAATAATAGGGTCAGGTATAGATATACATAAAATTATTGGAAAATTACCAAAACCAAAAGGCGGTTGGACATTGCCAGGTCATCGGTATACTGGTCCGTGGAATCCGCTAGATCAACAACTAGATGAAAACGACAATCCGTTGCCAGGCCAAGAGTCTTATAATCAAGTGGATGCAATAGCAATGCGTCATGATATCTGTTATCGTGATCATGAAAACTCAAAATTAGATTGTGATAAAGTAATGTTAGACGAATTACGTGATATGGAGCCAACAAATCTACGAGAACGTTTTGATAGAAAATTTGTTAAGGGAATGATAGGAGCAAAATATAAACTCGGACTTGGAAAAAACGTATACGATGATCTTGCAGTCGAGCTGCACAGACCTAAAAAAAAAGTTCCCACGACGTAAAGATGTCGCTAATGGTGTAGATGATATCTGGGCAATAGATTTGGTGGATGTATCCAATCTAGCTCAGTTTAACGTTGGCGCTGATGGTGCTCCAAAAAAGTATTTGTTTAATGTTATAGATGTTTTTAGCAAATATGCTTTCAGTGTACCTGTTTCGGATAAGACAGGAACTTTAATGATTGATGCGCTAAGACAAATAATAACGAGTGTAAAAAGAAAACCAAACAAAATCTGGACTGATCACGAATCCGAATTTTTTAACAAAAAATTTGAGCAGTTTCTTGAACAAAATAATATAAAAAAATATGTTACAGGAAATGAGGGTAAAAGCGTTGTTGTTGAGAGATTTAATCGCACGCTAAACGAGAAATTACACAAATATATGACAGCTAAAAACACCAACAGGTACATCGATGACCTTTCTCAAATTGTAGGTGAATATAATAACACAAAACATCGAACCATCAAAATGACACCTACAAAAGCTGTTAAAAATCCAATATTAACAAATGAAAACATGTACCGCAGACATAAATTTAAGGTTGGTGATAAAGTTAGAATTTCTTTGATGAAAAAGGTATTTGCAAAAGGATTTACTCCAAACTGGAGCGAAGAAGTATTTGTAATTGATTAGGTACTTTTAACAGTACCTGTAACGTACGTTTTAAAAGATCTGGCAGTGGAACCGATCGTAGGTAGCTTTTATGAACAAGAACTACAGAAAACTGAGCAGGATGTTTTTGTTATCGAGAAAGTGATTAGAATAAAAGGAAATAAAAGTTTAGTCAAATGGCGTGGGTATAGCGATAAATTTAACAGTTGGATCCCAACTAAGCAGATTATGATATAATGCTATTATAAATTAACTCATACTTTTGTTTGACAGATTTACATTTTACTGGTTTACATAACGATATTAGATACTGCTTACGATCGTTAGAGATCGTCATTAGATTAAAAATTTTAACGAATATGAAATCGAATTTGATATTTTTCTGTCGGCCTGGAATCTTGATATTTAAGAAAGGTTTGATTAGCTGCCAAAACAGTTGTTGTTCGGCAACGGTAAAATTAAATTTTATTATTTGTTTAGCAATGTGATACTTGACATTATACCGTTTAGTTGTTGATCTGCTGTAATTTGATCTGTCAGCAACAGTGACTATTTCACCATCATCATCAGATTCATTGTTATACAAAATATCATCTTCACTATAACCAATAGATTTGTCTATAAAATCTTTGGAAAATGTGACCTTATCGCTGGTGACTTTGTCGCTAGTATCTTCTTCGTAGAGTTCAGCAAGTCGTTTCATCAAGTCCATTATTATAATATATTTTTATCTAATTTATTATTATTAGATGACTGATGAGATAAAATATCACCAAAAAGTTAATATAGTAAATTACAACGAACTAGCCGAAGCGGTAAGAAAATGTTTGTTGGGTTATAGTGTTGATGTTATTGTAATGCAAGGTGATTCTCATAAAATATTACTAACAGAAGCAGAAAAAAATAAAATTAATGAAAGTGCAGTAACGACGCTAAAATTTAATCACGATGATATCATATCATAGCATTTGCTCATCATTGCTTGACTAAAACCGAATTACAAAATATTATTGATCATCATATCTAAAACCAATCCTAGCATCGTATTCTCTTGAAAAAGCTGATTTTGTTACTCCATCGGCTATAAATTTTATTGTTCTGGAATTTATCTTATAATATTTCGCCGCAGCTGTAATCGATTTAAATTCAATCTCCTCATCCGTTTCGAGGTTTTTTGAAATAACAGGTTTTATTGGACATCTAAAATTAATACCACCACCTCGTCCTTTTCTCACATTTTCCTGTTGCGTCACTAGCTCCAGATTTCTCAATCGATTATCAGTTTTTACGTTATTGATGTGATTAATAACAAGACCATTGGGTATAGATCCGTTGAACACCTCGTAAACAAACCTATGACCAAGATAATGAACAAAATCTGTTAGTGTTCCTCTAACAATTACCCTGATATATCCCATATTGTTCATAGTACCAAGAACTTTTTTAGTTTTTCTGTTTCTAATAATACCACAATTGTTAGCCTCGTATAAATCAAAGACCGGATGCGGCTGAAACTCATCTTGTAAGGATAAGTTTTCAATGTTGTCATCAGTGACTTTACCGTTATAATGATATACACGCTGTCCCTCTGGAATATCATCGCAGAACAACGTGTAAATAAAATCTTTTCTAAACATTGCAATCCTCTCAGCATTATCTCCCTTTACACTAATATTATAACCCGCTGACGTTAATTTGCCAACAGGTATTCTAGTTTTAATGTTAATAACCGAACCTAATACATTTCCAGCGTATAAGTTATACTTTGGGTGAACATGATAAATCTCTTGCTCACGTGCGCTTGTCAGATTTACTGTCATTATATTATAGGCGATTTTTTTTTATCTTCAATTGATTTTTAGCGCATGCGCAGTGTGAGGTAAAGTTATACTTTGGGTGAACTTGATATGTTTCTTGCTCACATGTGTTTGTTAGATTTGCTGTCATTATATTATTGGAGATTTTTTATCTTCAATTGATTTTTAGCGCATGCGCAGTGTGAAAAAATTATTACTTAGATATTACATTATAATATAATAATGTTAAAATTACGTGATATAGCTAAGAAAAGCCTTATGGGAGAACCTAATAAAATAGCGACTGCTTTTGCAGGTTTTGATAATAGTTATCAGTTTGATAATCAAATTGTTTTAGTAAATTTTAATGCAACGAATCTTTACCACCTACTACAGACAACTGTAAAACGTGAGCTCGAAAAACACAAAAGTATTAGATTATTTGTGCAATATCATGTTATATTTTCAAAGTTAGTTATAACGGAAGAATTAACTAACAAGGAAATTGCAGAACCTTATATTAACGCAAAATCAAGACGTGCTTTGCTTGGGACTGATCTGTTATCACTATCTGATGACATACACCAAGAAATCTGGAAAAAAAATAGAGGAATTCGCTCAATTAGGTTCGGGTTGGAAGTTTGAAATGATTAAAGGAATATTGTTTCACACGATGAAATATAATGTATTACGAGGTAGTTCATACGTCGACCTGGCACCAAAAATAAAAAGTAAAAGATGTTGTATAAACATCAAAAACGTAGATAATAAATGTTTCCAATGGGCTGTTCTTTCCGCACTATTTCCAGCAGAAAAAAACGCTACTCGTGTTGAAAAATATATCAGTCACGTGTCTAGATTAAATTTTAAAGATATTAACTTTCATGTGGCAGAAAATCAAATACCAAAATTTGAAAAGCAAAATAATGTTTCAATTAACATTTTCGGACTAGATGAAAAAGAGGATGTATACCCGAGATATATTTCAGAAAAAAGCTTCACAATCGACTATAAATTTACTGTACTACAAAAATCATTACGTTTGGATTAAAAACTTTAACGGACTAGTTGGTAAACAGTACAATAAAAATAGAAACAAAAAGTTCTTTTGTTACCGCTGCTTGCATGGTTGTACTAACAATGAAACATTACAAAAGCATTTGCAGTACTGTAGTGATGTGCAAAGAATAACAATGCCATCTAAAAAAGATAGTGTGTTACAGATTGTCCATCATAATCACAAGCTAAAAATTCCTTTCGTTATATACGCTGATTTTGAGTGTTTACTTCAACCTGTACTTGGCGTAGAAAATAATCCTAATCAATCGAGTACAAGAAAAGTTCAAAATCATGTTCCGTGTGGAGTAGCGTACAAGGTAGTTTGTTGTACTGATTCTAGATTATCTAAACCAATCCAATACTATCGTGGTAAAAATCCAGCTGTTTGGCTTCTCAAGCAGTTGATTAATGAAGTTGATAATATTACTTATCGTTTGAAAAAAGTAACGCCAATGTTAAAATTAACACCTCAACAAGAATCCGATCACGAGCAAGCAGAAATTTGTCATATTTGTGAAAAAGCTTTTGACGATGACAAAAAAGTACATGACTATTGCCATTTGACTGGACAGTACCGTGGAGCGGCTCATAATCAGTGTAATTTAAAATTTCATGCTCCAGATTTTATTCCGGTTATTCTTCCCAATTTTCGATGATATGATAGCCATATTATAGTAGAAGCTTTTGGTGATCCTGATATAAAATCTCGTCTAAAACTCGATAACATCATCGAATGCATCCCAAATAATTTTGAAAAGTACATGTCAGTTACGCTAGGTAAATTGCGTTTTATTGACAGCCTGCAGTTTATGGCAGCTTCGTTAGATGAGTTAGTAAAAGGTTGTAGTAAATTTGATAACCTAAGAGACTGTTTTGGAGATAAATTTAATCTACTAGCTAAAAAAGGAGTCTTTCCATACGAATACCTCGACGACTGGAGTAAATTTGATGAAATATCTTTACCTGACAAAGACAAATTTTACTCACAACTTAAAAATGAAAATATAACCGATGATGAGTACAGGTATGCACAAGATATCTAGAAAGAGTTTGATTGTGAGACTTTTGGTGATTATCATGATTTATACCTGAAAACTGACGTGTTACTATTAGCAGATGTTTTTGAAAGTTTTCGTGAAGTGAGTTATAATAATTATGGACTAGATCCTTGCTGGTATTATTCTGCCCCTGGGTTGTCATGGGATGCTTTGCTAAAGTTTAGTAAGGTAAGGTTAGAATTACTGACTGATGTTGATATGTTCAATTTTATCGAAAAAGGTATCCGAGGTGGTATTAGCGTGATAACAAAAAAATATGCTGAAGCAAACAACAAATACCTGAAACAGTATAACCCTGACCTTCCTTCGAAGTATATAATTTATCTAGATTGTAATAATCTTTACGGTGGTTCGATGGCAGAACCAATGCCTTTTAGCGGATTTCATTGGATCACGGTTGATCGATTTCTATCAGAGACAGAAAAAAAGATACCCGATGATGTTTCCTATTTCGTTGAAGTTGATCTTGATTATCCAAATTCGCTACACAAATTACATAACGATTACCCTTTCTGTGCGGAATCGATGGTCATAGATTATAGTTTGTTATCAAAAGAACAACAAGCGTTAGCATCACCAAGGCAACATTCCATGGTCAAGAAACTAGTACCAAATTTACTTGATAAGAAAAATTACGTTTTGCATTACAAAGTTTTAAAACAAGCAGTCGATGCTGGTCTTGTGTTGAGAAAAGTTCATCGTGTACTAAAATTTAATCAGTCGCCGTGGATGAGAGGTTATATTAACTCAAACACTTAAAAAAGGGCTGCAGCAAAAACAGAGTTTGAGAAAAACTTTTTTAAACTGATGAACAATTCCGTTTTTGGTAAGACGATGGAGAATATTAGGAAACGCGTAAATATTGAAATAGTTAATGATGTCAATCGCAGAAACAAACTTGTGTCAGACGATGATTTTGTGAGCATGAAAATATTGAATGAAAATCTTGTTGCGATACAAAGAAGAAAAACAAATCTAAAACTAAACAAGCCGATCTATGTTGGAGCTGCCGTGTTAGATTTATCAAAGTGGCTGATGTACGATTTTCATTATAATTTTGTTAAAAATCAGTGGCCGGCTAGTAGATTATTGTTTACTGATACTGATTCGCTCGTATATGAAATCGAATGCGAGGACATCTATCAGGACATGTACAATAATCGACATCTGTTTGATCTTTCCGATTATCCACGTGACAGTAAATTTCATGACGACACAAATAAAAAGGTTATTGGTAAGTTTAAAGATGAAATGAACTCGAGCGCTATCAAATACTTTATCGGATTACGCAGCAAAATGTATGCCGTATTGCTAGATAATAATAAAATAACGAAAAAAGCAAAAGGTCTGCCTCGTGATTTTGTTAAAAAGTTTATGAAATTTGATGACTACAGGTATGCGCTTGATGGTGGTGTTAGTTTTATGAGAGCTATGGCAATTCGAACTAATCATCATAAACTTGAAACAGATGTTATTATCAAACGTGGATTGTATAATTTTGATGACAAATGCTATTGTGAAAATGGGGTAGATACATTTGCCCTTGGGTATTATCATGATGATAGATCTATACTCGTCATTATCTTTTCCAACTGAAATTTTATCTAAACTTATAACATAATGTTTGAAAATTTGACAAAGACAAATAGCTACAATAGTAACATCAAATATCTAATGATGGACGGTAAACAATTGACAGTTGAATTTAATAATGAAATATCAGGTATATGTTTTAATGGAACACGTGACAAGTTAAAACTTTCGCTCATCAGATCTGATAACAGCGTGTATTTCAATTATCTCGAACAATTGTATCAAAAGTTGCTAGCGGAATTTAAAAACTTTCACAGCCCCATTAGCCAACAAAACTATACTAAACTCACAATTGATCTAGATCGGTCAAAGGTGTATTTTATCGACAAAAAATATCCTCTGAACAAACCAGAAATGAAAGATTTGTTTGAGTCCCGTCGCTGTGTGAGCGGTAAAGTAAAATTTAGTATCTATAAACGTGATAATGAAATATTTTTAATATCAACAGTTGAAACATTAATCATTGGTAACGAGATATAAAATAATATCATTTTCATTCTAATGCTAGTTTAATTTCCGCCTTGTTAACTGAAACGTTCTAATAGGTGTGGGAGGGGGGTGGGCCAAAACCCTCATTTCCCTGTTTTGGAAACCCTTATTTAATTTATACTTGTTTGGAGGGTAAAAAAAAATGAAGTGAGTCAAAACTCTCATTTCCTTATACTACTATATTGATGGTGTGTTCAATGCATACACAAATGTGTATAAATTTCTAAAAGACATTTTCCAAAAAGTCTTCAATTACTAATTTTAAAACTTCTTTTAAAAACAAATTTGAAATGAACTTATTCTATTGGAATTCCAAGTGAGGATATCAATTCGAACCATGTACATTGGTATCATTTCTTACCGTATACATTGGTATCAATTCTTACTGTTCACATTGATATAAATTCTTACAGTGTACATTGTAATAAATTCTTACAATATACATTGATATCAGTTCTACTGTAATACAATGATATAAATTCTTACTATGTACATTGATATCAATTCTTATAATGTACATTGATATCAATTTTTATTGTGCACAATAATATCAATTCTTACTGTGTTTATTGATATAAATTCTTACCATGTACATTGTGTCTGGAGTCAAGTTTTGTAAACTGTAGAACAGATTGGTTCCCACATCTATTTCTGTAGTTTTGTAATCTTCGTCCTTTTTCAAGTATATTTTGTATGTGGTACTGTTACCAACTGCATCGTAAGGTGGGACCCAGTTCATTCGGACTTCATATGGTGTGGTTGATACGGCTCGGACATTTCTCACTTGCTTCGGTGGTCTTCCTGATCAAGAAATGTTATTTTTTCTGAAATTTTCAGTCAATATGTTTCTTTTGTTTATTGCCTAATAAATGATATATGAGTTGAAAGAGCCCCATAAATAACTATACATGGGATATTCAATTGAAGAAAAAACAGTTACAAGCCTTTCAGCACAACCATGAAGTACAAAAAAATTAAATTTTTAAGTTAATTTTAATTGTAGAGTTGTGTTATATACAGAGGGTAGGTGAAATTATGTGAGTTTGAATGCTTTGAATCAACAGATCACTGAAAGCCTGAAAGAAACAAAAATTTAAATATTGTTTGAACTGCACGTGGATGTGCTGAGTGGAATGCAGAAAGTTGTTACACCAGTTAATTGAGCAGTAAGTACACTTTTTAGGTTGGATGTCATGATCGGAAAGAAAACTGATGTTGATAAGTTCCAAGATAATGATATTCCATCCTCAGTTTAACCATGAATCGGAACCGTCTTGGTAAAAGATACAGCAAAACAGAATGATTTTTTTTACTACCCAGAAAGAGGGGCCCCGAGTGGCCGAGTGATCTAAAGCGCTGTCCGTTATGGATCACTGCCATCTCACCTCTGTCTGCGTGTGTTCGAGTCTAGGATTCGGCTAATGTAGATATGTGAGAAAGCTTTCCTGTAGCTTCTCGTGGGTCGGTGGTTCTTTCCGGTGATTTCCCGGTTTCTTCCTCCACCATTAATACTGGCTGCCATGAATAGCCTATCGTGTGCTGAAAAATGGCATTAAGCCCAACAACAACAATACTACCCAGAAAAAAAACATACCTTTCACAAGAAGTAGCAATGAACTGTTCAAGGATCCAGCCTTGTTAGTGGCGACACAAGAGTAATTCCCTGAGTCATGCTGTCTTACCAACTGTAAAGTGAGCACACTTTCACGAACGAACAACAGATGATTTGTAGACTTCGTGAAGCTGTTGATGTACCGTGTAGATATTGACTAAAACAAATGGATTGAACAACACATTCAGAATTAACAAGACAAATCTTCCAGTGGAAAGAGTCTATAAAACAGTAAGTAATGTGCCATCGTAAATGAAGAATATAATGATGCTTTTCCTCATTTGATAAATTTGTGAAATCGTAGAATATCTCTTTCACCCAATTACTATGATATAAGGTATTGGCTACTTCTACCTTTTACTCCAAACTGATCTGAAATATGACCAAACCAATATAAGATAGGACCTATCCAATCTGAGATATGATGATAACATTAAAACCTATATTCTGTGCACAGGCAACATATTTTGGTTAAAGAAGAACTTTTCCTAACACTCATGACGTTTCAAACTTTAAGCCTAAATCATATATTTCAAACATTTTGTAAATGTCTTAATAAGTAGTGTCAAATTGAGTAATTTAACTTTTATTCGTCCCTTTCAGTCCCAGCCGAAAGCCACTGCCTGTATCCCCTTTGATTTGGCAAGATAACGAAAAGCAATGTGCAACCCGTGGATGACTAATCATCGACAAAAGCAAAAAGGGTTTTTACTTGCCTTTTACTACCTGTAAATCCTCAACCGCACAATTTATTATCTATTTTCTGATTGTCCATTTTCACAAGTAAAGTCTTGAATTCGTCCATGCTAATTATTTTACCCTTGATTGCCACTAGAGACACTGGTTCTTATTGATACAGCCCTGACAATAATACCAACTGGTGCATAATGTTGCTGTAGTTATGGTTTCAGTCACAATAAGACCAACAGTTTTGGACCACAAATTGCATCTACAACATTTGTAGTTCATGATCAATGCTGTTCTTGTTAATTTCATCTTGCACCTGTCACCACTTATGTAACCCAGTGAGTGCCAGGATCTGTTTTCAGATCCCAGTTGACAACAAGGGCTTCATTTGAGTCTGGCGCCCTCGATGCTTGTTTTGTGTTGCATAAATACATCACAAGAATGCTTGATTGATTTTAGCATCACAATTAAATCAAGATTGGTCACTAGACAGGTGAAAAGCGTGATCTCAAATGACTGAGTAATGAAGACCTCTGCCTGTTATTTGATGACATGTCCCTAGTAATCAAAGTCCTTTTCAACTTTTATACCATCTTGAGACAACATGCATCCACAAAGGGAATTTTTTAGTGCCATCGCTGCTACAGTTCCTACAGTACCAATGCCCTAGCTTTCCAACCACTGCAGCTGCTGATGCCATCAATGCTGGAATCATTGTAAGGAAGGGAGATATTCCACCGGTCTTGAAGATTTGTGTCACCTCTGACTTGGATAATTTTAATTTCACACAGGTATTGCTTTGTTTGGCCACATTGAGCAGAGTGAATTGTATTTGGGTCAAAGACATGATTACATTTACGGTAAATTTTGCAAATAATGTTTTAGTGTGCCCCCACAGTCATTTTATTGCATGTTTTTAATATATTTTTTTAAGCTGATTTTCCTTAAGATGGATCTTCAGTTTGTAATTGCACATTGTACAAATACATAACAAATTCAGTTATGAATTTTATGTACTTTTCACAGGCGGATCGATGATACTCTTTTGCCCATCAACACCCTCCAACAACAGTCTTCTCAGAAAGTATCATCAAAATACATGTAGGTTAGCTTTTAATGTTACTTATTTCTGTATCTGTTTGTGCAATCACAAGTGTTTGTGTTTTAATCGCCATATAATATTCACAAACAAATTCGCATGGCCAGCGGAGTTGATTACATGATTTTACTTGAATGTCATGGTTAAGACATGGCTGAGTGCCTGGACCAGTGTGTGTGTGTGTGTGCTTTGGAATTTTAATGTAGCTTTAAAACATGGCTTAAGGGCTTAAGATACGTGAGTACCTGACAAGCGGGCTGCAACTACAGCACCAAGAAAAAACAAACGAAAAACAAGGAAATCAACAATCCTCAAGCTAGGTACCTGGAACGTCAGGACTATGCTGACAGGGCTTTCAGATGATCTCCAGGCAATCAGTGATGTTCGAAAGAGTAAAGTCATCAACGACGAACTCGCAAGACTCCATGTCGATATCGCCTCACTTCAAGAGACACGGCTACCAGATGCTGGGTCCCTCAGAGAAAAGAACTACACATTCTTCTGGCAAGGAAAGAGCTCAGACTAAGTTAGGGAGTATGGTGTTGGTTTTGCTGTCAGAAACTCTCTGCTGGCTATGATAGAGCCCTGCCAACAAGGAAACGAAAGACTGCTATCTCTTCGCCTCCACACCACAACCGGGCTAGTTAATCTCATCAGTGTTTACGCTCCCACACTCAGTGCCACCACAGATACCAAGGATGCGTTTTACAACGAACTCAACTTGCTCATCGACAATATTCCGAAGGAAGAAAACTTGATATTACTGGGCGATTTCAACGCTAGGGTGGGTGCCGATCACGACTCCTGGCCTTTGTGTCACAGCAAGTTTGGCATTGGGAAGATGAATGAAAACGGGCAACGTCTACTAAAAATGTGCTCGTTCCACAACCTCAGCATCACCAATTCATTTTTTCAGACAAAACCACAGCACAAAGTGTCTTGGAGGCATCCCCGATCCAAACACTGGCATCAGCTGGACTTGATTATCACAAGACGTTCAACTAAGAAGGGTGTGCAGCTTACTCGTACATTCCACAGCGTTGACTGCAACACCGATCACTCTCTAGTCTGCTGTAAATTTAAGCTTCAACCAAAGAAAATCCATCACTCTAGGCAAGTGGGTAAACCACACATCGATGTGAGCAAGACCTCATATCCAGACAAGGCTGAAGAATTCACTTATGCCCTCTCCAAGGCGTTCAGTTCAGAACCTCCCTACGGCAGTGCCAAAGAGAGATGGGACAACATCAGAGATACTGTGTACAGTGCAGCCACAAGAATCTTTGGTAAGAAGCAGACAAAGAACAATGACTGGTTTGACGCCAATTCCGCCACACTCATACCAGCAATAGAAGAGCGTCGCAGTGCCCACCTGGAATTCAAGCGTTCTCCCTGCGTGAGGACACTACATGCATATAGGTCTACCAGAAGCAAAGTGCAGAGGTTATCACGGCAATGCACTAATGAATACTGGCTTCTACTCTGTCAGAGCATCCAGTCAGCAGTAGACAACGGAAACATCAGAGACATGTATAATGGCATAAAGAAAGCAATGGGTCCAACGAAGAAAGTAATAGCTCCACTGAAGTCTTCTGCAGGAGATATCATTCATGACAAGAACAAACAGATGGAGCGCTGGGTGGAGTACTACTCTGAACTGTATTCCAGAGAGAATAACGTGACCAACAATGCCCTCAACGCCATTGAAAACCTCCCTCGTTTGACCAAACTGGATGAGAAACCTACTGAGACAGAACTAAAGCTAGCATTAGAGAAACTGACCACAGGTAAAGCCCCAGGAAAGGATGGCATCCCAGCAGAAGTCATCAAATGTGGCGGCAGTGTGCTGTTCACACACCTTTATGATCTTCTCTGCCAGTGCTGGGATGAAGGTGCAGTGCCTCAGGACATGAGAGACGCCAACATCATAACCCTGTATAAGAACAAGGGTGACAGAAGTGACTGCAACAACTACAGGGGCATATCACTTCTCAGCATCGTGGGTAAAGTTTTTGCTAGAGTCATCCTGAACAGACTGCAGACGCTTGCCGACAGAGTGTATCCAGAGTCTCAGTGTGGGTTCCGCGCAGAGAGGTCCACAATCGACATGATCTTCTCCATCAGGCAACTGCAGGAGAAATGCAGGGAACAACACAGATCCCTCTTCCTGGCTTTATAGACCTCACCAAAGCATTCGATCTGGTCAGCAGAGACGGACTCTTCAAAATCCTGATGAAGATTGGATGCCCTCCAAAGCTGTTAAGCATGGTCCAGTCCTTCCATGAAGACATGAAAGGCACAGTGCAGTATGATGGCTCATCGTCTGAACCATTCAATATCCACAGCGGAGTGAAACAAGGCTGTGTCCTTGCCCCCATGCTCTTTGGCATCTTCTTCGCTGTCCTGCTTAAGTACGCCTTTGGGACGTCCACAGAAGGGATCTACCTGCACATGCATTCAGACGGCAGACTGTTCAACCTGGCACGACTGAAGGCAATGAGCAAAGTAAGAAAAGCAACCATTAGGGACATGCTCTTTGCAGATGATGCTGCTATAGTCACTCACACAGAAGCTGAACTACATCGCCTGATGGACCGCTTTGCAAAAGCATGTGATGAATTCGGGCTGACCATCAGCCTAAAGAAAACCAACGTGATGGCTCAGGACGCAGACCCTCCCAGCATAACCATTAACAACTACAAACTAGAAGTAGTCAGTGAGTTCACTTACCTTGGCTCTACCATCACCAACAACCTCTCACTCGATGCTGAGCTCAACAAGCGGATTGGAAAGGCGTCAACAACTCTCTCTAGATTGTCGAAGAGAGTGTGGAACAACAACAAGCTGACATTAAACACTAGGATCACAGTGTACCGTGCCTGTGTGCTTAGTACTCTTCTGTATGTCAGCGAAACTTGGACCCTGTACGCCTCTCAGGAGAAACGATTAAGTGCCTTTCACATGCGTTGTCTCCGTCGCATACTTAGGATCACCTGGAGTGATCGTGTGACAAACAACGAGGTGCTTCAACAGGCCAAAATTCTCAGCATGGTCACACTCCTCCGCCAACGTCGCATCAGATGGCTGGGCCATGTGCATCGAATGGATGATGGACGGATCCCCAAAGACCTTCTCTACTCTAAGCTTGCCTCAGGCAGAAGATCAATAAGATGGTTACATCTTTGCTTCAAGGATGTCTGCAAGCAGGATATGAAAGCTCTTGGAATAGAGTCAACACCTGGGAAGAGCTTGCCCTCGACAAGTCCAGCTGGCGACATGCTCTGTACACAGATCTGAAAGCCAGCGAGGAAAAGTTACGACAGCTCGCTGATGAGAAAAGATCTCAGAGGAAGAGGATGCAGTTCCAAACAAGACCTGATTCATACTTCAAGTGTAGCAACTGCAGCAAGGATTGCCACTCCCGTGTGGGACTTTATAGTCACAGAAGACGCTGCACAGCTACAAACTTGGACACCTTTCATGGGCGCATTTCCATCGTCTCTCGAGACTAACGGAAGCCAACCAACCAACAGTTATATAGCTATGATGCGTGCAGTGTGCCAGTTTATAGTGATATTAGCACTGGGGCATCATGCAGCAGACATGTAGCATGATGTCCCGCCCAGTCACATGATCCCGACACTAGGCTGACCAGTCCTAACACTAACCTTTAAAGGCTGAGTGCCTAGCGAGGCAGCTGTTAAGACAATTTTTATAAGTCTTTGGTATGACTCAGCCGGAGTTTTAATACACGATCTCCTGTATCCAAAGATGACACTATCCACCTGGCCACCGAACCAGCTTTTTGAATAACCCATAATAAATAAGTCCATAAACTCATGGAGAAGGTGTTTTAAAATCATTTCAGCACAAAATTGATCCATGAGTTGGAGCATCAAATTCAATGATTCTAAATGTGCTGGATAGTTTGTATATCTCAGATATGGATTTTGCTTCTCTGTCTTTAAAAAGGGATTCATAAAATCTCGATAATGGGTGAGTGGATGCCATTTATTCTTCCAGTCACCGACGTTATATTTTATTCTAAGCCTCCAGTGGTATTTTCTACAAGAACGTGCATCCAGTGCATTCCATCAAAAGCTACATGAAATTGTAAATCAGCCCTTGTCAAGTAATTAAATTATATTATTTTGCAAGACTGTTCAGATTTCATTCCTATTCATTTCAATACTCCTAAAACATATCTTTAATTGGCCTGCTAATGGATACCTTCATCATTACAACTAGAATACTTGCTAAAATCATCAAAAGTTTCAGACAATTCAGACGTAGTGGATGATTTAGCCACAGACTATATTTTTCTTGCACAAAATTAAATAAATTCTTTTTCTTTTTATCTTCTTTAGCCTCCTGTAATTCATTATTTCATGTCTAATGTCACTCCCAAGCTAATAAATTTATCAATGTGCTCCAGCCATGTTTCAGAAAATGCATATTGGGTTTCTTTTATAAATTGATAAGATTCAAACAATACGGCTATTTCAGTTTCTCTGTCACAGAGGTTACACCCTAGTTGTTTGATAGATTAATATTATTTCTAGAGACCTCAAAAAGTTCTCTCAAAATATTATTATTGTCAATCTGAATTTTTGTTATGATGTACCACATTAATTCTTTAACATATTCTCTACTATATGCTTCTTCAGCAGGACATGATTTTCATACAAAAGAAAATTAATAGTACAAATTCAATGCTATAGACTATACCACACTGTGAGAAGAAAATCAATACATTGCTTCTAAGCAGTATCGTTGTTACAGTCAGTAATACCGGCCTTACTGAAATCTCCACTTTTTGTGGATGACTAATCATTGCGCATTGTATTTCACTTGCTTGCCAAGTCATGGGGAATATAGACCATGGCTTTGGGTCAGGAACAGAAGGAGTCAAAAGCTCATAATCTGACACCAGTTAACATTATAAAAGGTTAATCAAGATAAAGGGAAACATGTTTTGAACCCTAAATAATTTTAAATTGCTCTACTGCTACGTTGAAACTTAATAGTGAACAAAGTATTTTAATGTTTCCAAGAAAAGTACAAGCTCTTCTTCATTCTTATGTGAGTTTTATTATGTTTGAGATTTATTTGTGTGTGTCTGTGTGAGTCTGTGTGTGTCTGTGTGTGTGTGTGCCTGTGTGTGTGTCAGTGTGTGTGTGTGTACCGGAACTCTGCCAAAGTCTTGTTTGAGATTTATGTGTGTGTGTGTGTGTGCAAGCCTGTGTGTGCGTGCATGCGTGTGTACCGGGACTCTGCCAAAGTCATGGGCTGTTATTTCTCTTCCCTCTCGTCTCCACTCCAAATCAGGATATGGGTCACCAGCTGAGAAACATCTTAACTGAACTGTTTCACCTTCCATTGCTACAATGTCTCTCATGTTCATTGCGTTAGGTGGGACTAAAACGTGCAAAAGCCAATTAAGTCAATGTATACTTGAATTTGGAAAAGATAATTACGACAAGAGGTCAACATGGGAATGATATTATTCACCTGGCTGCCATAATTTAATAGTTAACCCTTTCACTAGCAGGCTTGTATAGTATTCTTAGTAAATTATCTCCCAGCCTGTATATCTTTTATGAGAGTCTAATATAAATGTTAACTCCCAGAATGTATATCTTTTACAAGAGTCTTATATATTTTTTTCGAAGAAAATATGCTTATACCTCACTCAATAGCTGAACCTCATCAATATGCGCAGATCGCATTTATTATAGAACCTCCTCAATATGTGCAGATCGCATTTACTATAAAACCTTGCCAGTATGAGATCACATTTATTATCGAACTTCGTCAATATGAGTAGATGGCATTTATGATAGAACCTCATCAATATGCACATATCACATTTATAATAGAACCTTGTCAATATGCACATATCACATTTATTATAGAACCTCGTCAATATGCACATATCACATTTATTATAGAACCTCATCAATATGAACATATCACATTTATTATAGAACCTCATCAATATGCACATATCACATTTATTATAGAACCTCATCAATATGCCACATATCACATTTATTATAGAACCTCATCAATATTCACATATCACATTTATTATAGAACCTCATCAATATGCACATATCACATTTATTATAGAACCTCGTCAATATGCACATATCACATTTATTATAGAACCTCGTCAATATGCACATATCACATTTATTTTAGAACCTCATCAATATGCACATATCACATTTATTTTAGAACCTTGTCAACATGCACATATCACATTAATTATAGAACGTTGTCAACATGCAGAGTTTGCATCTGTTATAGAACCTCATCAATATGTGCAGATCACACTTATTATAAAATCTCATCAATATGAGATCACATTTACTCTAGAACCTCACCAATATGCACAGATTGCATTTATTACAAAACCTAGTTAATATGAGATCACATTTATTATAGAACCTCATCAATATGCGCAAATCACATTTATTACAGTTGTAGGGTTTAACACCATTTTTCAGCACATGATAGGCTATACAAAGTTGCCAGTATTAATGGTGGAGGAAGAACCCGGGAAAACCCCAGAAAAAAACCCAACACAAAGAAGCTACTGGCACGCTTTCTGACATACCCACATTGGCCACATTTATTATAGAACCTTGTCAATATGCGCAGATCTCATTTAGTATAGAACCTCATCAATCTGCGCACATAACATTTATCATAGAACCTTATTAATATGAGCAGATCGCATTTATTATAGAATGCGCCCAAGACTATGGTGATACAAGATAAGCATTCTAATCGAAAGTTGGTCCTCAGAGTGGTAATATGCTTAGCCTACCAGATATGCCACATAAAGAGGTGAACATCTTGCGCATAGTAAAGTTGATGACCAAAGACCATCTAACAAGTTTGATCAAAACCATATTTGAATAGGGTTGCTAGTCAGATGTAAGAAAACCTCATTTACATGTGTAAATTTCAGTCATAGGCATATTTATCCAAGATCTTAGTGAAATAAGCCTATTTTATAAAGTTGATCAACATCCTGTGAGAAATAACGTTGATAGGATGGATTAAAGAGAATCATATACAAAATCACTACGTTAATATGCATAGGTTGGGTGGGTTTACAATAAACTCACCCAACATCTTCATGATATTAGCATGTTTACAAAGTATTAAAAAATCGACCAGAAATACATTTTATTGATTGGAAAGAACCTCATTCATATGCAGGACCATATCATTGATAAGCGTAGATTTCTATTCTATTATTGTGACACCATGATGCTATAATAATATTTACCAAAGAGTAATCAAATTCGAATCAGAAATAAAGTCCATTAAGTATTCATAAGCTAAGGCATCTGGACTTAAAATCACAGCGTTACTTGCTTGAACCTAACTCATCATTCTCCTCATCCAACATCTTGATAATATCAGCCTATAAAACAAGTATGACCTTAATCTAGTGACAAACACAACAGTGATAACATCATCAGCCAGTTAGATACACAATCACAACAGTGATAACATCATCAGCCAATTAGATACACAATCACAACAGTGATAACATCATCAGCCAATTAGATACACAATCACAATAGTGATAACATCATCAGCCAATTAGATACACAATCACAACAGTAATAACATCATCAGCCAATTAGATACACAATGACAACAGTGATAACATCATCAGCCAATTAGATACACAATGACAACAGTGATAACATCATCAGCCAATTAGATACACAATCACAACAGTAATAACATCATCAGCCAATTAGATACACAATCACAACAGTGATAACATCATCAGCCAATTAGATACACAATCACAACAGTGATAACATCATCAGCCAATTAGATACACAATCACAACAGTAATAACATCATCAGCCAGTCAGATACACAATCACAACAGTAATAACATCATCAGCCAATTTGATACACAATCACAACAGTGATAACATCATCAGCCAATTAGATACACAATCACAACAGTGATAACATCATCAGCCAGTCAGATACACAATCACAACAGTAATAACATCATCAGCCAATTAGATACACAATCACAACAGTGATAACATCATCAGCCAATTAGATACACAATCACAACAGTAATAACATCATCAGCCAATCAGATACACAATCACAATAGTAATAACATCATCAGCCAGTTAGATACACAATCACAACAGTGATAACATCATCAGCCAATCAGATACACAATCACAATAGTAATAACATCATCAGCCAGTTAGATACACAATCACAACAGTGATAACATCATCAGCCAATTAGATACACAATCACAAAAGTGATAACATCATCAGCCAATCAGATACACAATCACAAAAGTGATAACATCATCAGCCAATCAGATGCAATGTCATCTCATTAATATGCGTTGATCTTGCATACTTATGCAAATCTTGCTTAAATAAGCCTCTTTTCTAAATGTGATGAAAATAGGATCAGAAATATGCTTTCCAGAAGGGTTGCAATTACAGCCATTTATCTACTAGATCTTCTCATATGCGTCAATGTCACTAATGTTCAAAGCCTTTGAAGGGCATGTTTATCTAAGTCAATATTCCAGATTTTAATTAAATTGGGTCAGACACATGGCCTTCAGAAAAGTAACAGGCTCAGCTAATCAGATATGAAATTGTGTTATCTGTATTATGAAAATTGTATGTTATCTATATTATCACAAATAGATAATGGTTTTGTAATGGTTCACTGGAAATGGTATCTGTATTATCACATACAGATAATGTTTCAGTGGAAATGGTATGTTATTTGTATTATCACATACAGATAAAGGTTCAATGAAAATTGTATGTTATCTGTATTATCACATACAGATAACTTCAATGAAAAATGTATGTCATCTGTATTATCACATACAGATAATGGTTCTGTAATGGTTCACTGGAAATGGTATGTTATCTATATTATCACATACAGATAACTTCAATGAAAAATGTATGTCATCTGTATTATTACATACTGATAATGGTTCATTGGATAATGATATGTTTTCTGTATTTACACAGATAGAAAATATCTGAATGTAAATTATTTCTTATCACATACAGACAATGGCTCAATGTAAATTACACTAACAAATAATTTTTAAAAGATTACATACACACTGAGATTGACAATTAAGATTCACTTTCATTTTCATACCTGTCTCTTTGCTCCTAAATTGTATTTCTCCAGAGACACAGTCGCAAGTAAGTGTTATGTTTTGTGATAGAAATTCTTCAGGTAATGTGAGGTACATCCAGGAATCCTTCCCTTCAAATGTACGTGTTAAACTCGAATTACCTAAATTTTTAAAAATAAAATCCACATTTAACTTGATAGCATACAAATAATATACAAAAAATATTAGAACATATCTGCTTTTTATTTATATATTTCTTGCATGACCATAAAAGAAACTCATCAAGACGGACGGACAGAGTGAGATAGATGCATAATGAGACAGATATATGAATTGATGGATGGTTGATAATTGAATGGATGAATGTATGGTCCCTGTGTTTTGTTGTTTTAAACATAAACGGAGCCACTGAGAATCTTTCTTACTGTTCATGCTGTGTGCAAGTGTATTGTTGTCACACTGAGTTTATTGTTCTGACAATGAATGTATTATTCTCACATACGAAACATAACTAATTTCTACAGTATATGTTTTCCACTTACCAGTAGTAAAAAAATTTCTACAATGTATCTTTTTGACTTACTAGAAGTAATTAATTTTCTACAACATATATTTTCAACTTACCAGTAGTAACCAATTTCAACATATATAGTTGACTCACCATTGTTAACTAATTTAATACATCATATATATTTGATTCACCAGTATTAAATAATTTTATACATCATATATGTTTGACTTACCAGTATTAACTAATTGATACAGCATATATATTTGACTTAACAGTATTAACTAATTTTATATGGCATATATATTTGACTTACCAGTATTAACTAATTTTGTACAGCATATATATTTGACTTACCAGTATTAATTAATTTTATACAGCACATATTTTTGACTTGACAGTATTAACTAATTTTCTACAATGTATGCTTTTAAAATACCAATTGCAACTAATTTTCTCCAACATATTTTTGACTTACCAGTAGTAACTAATGTCTACAAAATATGTTCTCGACTTATCAGTAGTAATTAATTTTCTCCAACATATTTTTGACTTACCTGTAGTCAAAGTCAGCTGAACATCAAGAAAGGACATATTGACATTGGGTCTGTACAACAGAAGATCCATATAGGAGAATGGGACAGCCAAAAGTTGATCCACGTCTTTCTTTGTCTCAACTGGAATATATAAAAGTTTGAAATATGTGATACACACTTAATTGTGTTACATGTATAAGGTAAAATTATCAACATAACAAAACATCTTCGCATTTTTATACTTTTGTGCGAGTAGAATTAAGGCTGCAGCTGAAACCCCCAAATTCTCACAGAAGGATTCATCTGCACATAAAGGAAATCCTGTCAGATCCTGATACTAATTTTAGTGTGAGTAAAGGGAGGTAAACATTTACATTTGTGGACTTTGGGCAAAAGGCAGTTCAGGTTACTTGCTAACAGTTATAATGATTAGCTTTCAAAAATAAACCTTGAATGTTTCATTTTATTTGAATCATTTATTTGGTAATAAATAGATAAATAAATAAATAAGTAGGTACATAGGTAGGTAGGTAGGTAGAAAGGTAGGTAGGTAGGTAGGTAAGTAAGTTAGTAAATAAATAAGCGGGGCAGCAGAAGGCTGTGTAAACTATTTAAGGCAGGAATATTCTTGTAAATGTTGAGCAGGTGCAGACTTTAGCATTAGGATTATTAATTGATATAAGACAGGAAACAAAGTGACTAATTTTTCAAGCCAAATAATGAAAGTATACGTTCCAGACTCAAATGCATATCCAGTCTGACAGAGTAGTACTATCTCAAGCTGCCTCCCTTACACAAATTCAATTAAAGAAAAAACAGATTGTAAAAGTAATAAATTTCTTGTACTTTTCTTACATGAATTTAAACCCACTAAGAATCATCAAACATAAAACTTTTTAAACTTTCAAAAAGCAAATGTCTGAGTATATAGAAACAATACACATGTTTGAGTGTGAATACAAACAATGCACAATACACATGTTTGAGTATGTATAAAAATAAATGATACACATGTCTGAGTACATATAAAAACAGCATGTATACTGTTATGTATAATTGATTTGTATTATTTGTTTTTAGTTATATATACCTGACTAGGGACATTGACTTATAAACAACATAACACATAGCTAAAATGTTCTATATGTGAGTTGAATATATATTCAGAGCACTATTAAAGGAAACATTTTCATCTTAATCTTAATAAATATTCAGAGCACTATTATTATTCATCCTAATCTGAGGTTTGGATATTGATGTTCCTCCATGGAAATAACTTGTCTGTCTGATGTTTCCCATGTTTTTTATTATAATTTTGATAATAGACCTCGTCTTGTGAACAACTTAGTATGTTCTACAAATGAACTTTTGACACTCATTCCCATTCTATTTTGCATCATAGCTTTTTATATGATGTTGTTTACTCGAGAAATTACTTAATCTTGCATTAAGACCAATCATGTAGCTAAGTAGATTGAGTGTCCACCTCGGATGCGGAAGATCGCGGGCTTTAACCCCAGCTGAATAATTCAGGAAAGCCTTATAAAAATAGCACAAACAGCTGCCTTGCTTGGCACTCAGCATTAAGAGGTTAGTGTTATGAATGGTTGGCCTGGTTTCAGGATAATATGACTGGAACATGATGCAAATACACAATGCACATGTTTGAGTTTGTATACAAAAAAGACAAAATATGCATGTAACAAATGTAGGGAAGGTGCTGAAGGTTACTTTGTAGAGTGTTAGACTAGAAATCCAAGGGCCTAGGTTGGATTAGTATTCCATTGGTCGAATCCATGACCTCCCACATCCTAGGCAGATGCACTAAGCACTAGACCACTGGAGTGGTCTATGTCCAGGGTCACTTTCATACATATCAATGGCAAAAATTTGTAATCATAAATACAACTGTGAATAAATTTTATTTTTCTGTTACATTTTCAACTATTTGTCCACTTGTGAAACATTAGACATAGGTTCCCACCGCCATCCCCACAAATAAAAAAACACAGATTGGCTGGATTCTGTCATGTGACATCAGCACTGGCATTAATATTACATGACCTATTACGAAAATTCAGTTGGTGATAGAGAAATAATACAATGAATGTGCTATGGCTACCTGGATCCAGTTCATGCATACTAAAATGAGTAAATTACACTGTACATGTTATGGCCATGGCCAGCATGTATTACTGCTATTTATACCTGTTTCCCGTGGTCGAAGTATTAGTTGTGACGATTCATACAGTAGCTGTCCATTTAACTTGTTAAATGCACTCAACACTATTGCATAGGTCAGGTCATCCTTCAGAAAGCTCAACTTAGCATGGCTAACTTTATCTTCCACCACCAAAGATCCAGCTTGGACATCTTGCCTGTCACCTGATAAAAATCATCATATATGCAAACAAGATAAAGGAGTTTATTTTAAGAAGGAAAAGAGTTTATTATTCATAAATGAATGATACCACAAAATGAGATATATACATAATCTAACACAAGAAGATTACTTATAATAATGATTCCATAAATTTTTTTTATGAAAACAAGTTTTATAAAAAATATTCTCAAGTTCAATGCTGTTGGGATTATAAATACTTTGCCTGTTTTTAGTTAAATCTTAATTTATTGGTGAACATGTTTTTCTTTCTTTTATGTTTGTTTATACCATTTCAAGTTGGTCAGTATTTTGGAAGCTGGTTATGCATTCTGAAAAATATAAACTTTCAATGCCAGTTTCCTTTTACCTTCATAAGCACGGATGATATAGAATGTTTTACATTCGCTGATTGGAACCCAAGTGACAATGACTCCCGTGTCTGGGGATGGCAAAGCTCTGAGGAGGGGATCGTAGTTGCTTGCACATGAATCATTGACCGCTGCAACAGGAACATCTGAAATATATAATGACAATGAAAAGAAACATACGCTGCAGCATTCAATAATTCTGAAAATTAAGAAATTCCAAAAGAAAATGCAATGTAAATCATATTAGTGCAATTATTAGGAGATTATATATATAAAAATCTGAACCACACTGTTACCTTGAAATTCCAAATGACCATGCTGATTTTGACACTGAACATATCATAAAAAGTAGGGAAAAGGCATGTGCCCTATCATAATATAATGATGATCGTTTGTGTCCTGATTCCAAAGCAGTCAAAAATTTCTGGTCTCCTAGCATTAATAAGGACAGGAATCTGAGACGTGTTTACTTAGTAATACCATTTTCAGTTTAACAGAACAAGTTTTCTAATTACTGTACTTTTATTCAGATTTTTTGTCTTTTGTTGAGGATGAGGGGGGTGGGGGCAGCGTTTTCATGTTGGTAAAGGAGATATTAATAATTTGGACACTGGTTTGGAGTTATTAAAATGGACAACCTATTTTATCATTCATCAAGCTAGTCTTTATTTTTATTTTACTTCTCAGCACCGACGTTAATAAAAGAATGTTGTACACTTGCTAATTGGAACTCAAATTACTGTGACTTCCTGTCTGGGATCGTTAAAGCTCTTAAGAGGTGCTCGCAGTTTTGGAATTTTCACTCTTCATGGAAGGATGTTTTGGGTGTTTGTCAAACCATGTACGGATTTTATTTTTTAAAGCTGAAATTCTTTTTTTAAATACTGGTTGATTCATTTATTTACCTTTAAAATTAATCATTACTCCCAGTTCCAAATTTATTTCATGTGGTTTTTATTGTGTGAGAGAATATGATATGCTGTTTATTGATCTTGTACTGTTTCTGTACCAATATCGCTTTGAACCTTATGGACTTAGGCCATATCCATTTCCTTTAACAGATCATCTGTCTAGACAGTGAGAACCTTAATCTCAATATTTGACTTATCTCCTACCATAAACATCTGATTAGTTAAGGAAATTCAGCTGAGTGCCTCATACAACTTTGTATCAGCAGTTTTATCAAGATGACTTGCTCAAACGTGTTACAGGTGTCTAATTACACTCTGGTACTGGCAAGATGTTCTTACAGGCATATAACTACACTCTGGCAAGAGGTTCCTACATATATCTAATTACAGTCTTGCAAGAGGTTCTAACAAGTATCTAATAGCACTGTGGCAAGAAGTTCTTACATGATTCTAATTATACTTTCAAAATAAACTTTTATGTATATAATTTCATGCTGGCAAGAGTTTCTTACAGGTATATAATTAAACTCTGTTAAGATGTTCTTTGAGGTATATAATTACTCTGTTTTAAGAGGTCCTTACAGGCATCTAATAACACTGTGGTAAGAAGTCGTTACATATATCGAGTTCCACAATAGCAAGAGGCTCTGACTGGTCTCTAATCAAAATTTGGAAAGAGGTTCTTACATGTATCTAATTATACTGTGGCAAGAGGTTCTTACAAGTATCTAGTTATACTGTGATGAGAGTTCTTACTTATATCTAATTACACTGTGGTGAGAGGTTCTTACATGTATCTAAATATACTGTGGTGAGAGATTCTTACAAGTATCTAATTATACTGTGGCAAGAGGTTCTTATAAGTATCTAGTTATACTGTGGTGAGAGTTCTTACATGTATCTAATTACACTGTGGTGAGAGGTTCTTACATGTATCTAAATATACTGTGGTGAGAGATTCTTACAAGTATCTAATTATACTGTGGGGAGAGGTTCTTACAAGGATCTAATTATACTGTGGTGAGACGTTCTTACAAATATCTAATTACACTGGTGAGAGGTTCTTACAAGTATCTAATTATACTGTGGAAAGAGGTTCTTACAATGATCTAATTATACTGTGGTGGGAAGTTCTTACAAGTATCTAATTAATCTAATTATAGTGGTGAGAGGTTCTTACAAGTATCTAATTACACTGGTGAGAGGTTCTTACAAGTATCTAATTATACTGTGGAAAGAGGTTCTTACAAGTATCTAATTATACTGTGGCAAGAGGTTCTTACAAGTATCTAATTATACTGTGGTGAGAGGTTCTTAAAAGTATCTAATTATATTGTAGTGAGAGGTTCTTACAAGAAATCTAATTATACTGTGGTGAGAGGTTATTAAAAGTACCTAATTATACTGTGGTGAGAGGTTCTTACAAGTATCTAATTACACTGTGGTGAGAGGTTCTTACAAGTATCTAATTATACTGCAGCAAGAGGTTCTTACATGTATCTAATTATACTGTGGTGAGAGTTCTTACAAGTATCTAATTATATTGTGGTGAGAGGTATTTACAAGTATCTAATTATATTGTGGTGAGAGGTTCTTACAAGTATCTAATTATACAATGGTGTGAGGTTCTTTCAAGGATCTAATTATACAATGGTTAGAGGTTCTTACAATGATCTAGTTATACTGTGGTGAGAGGTTATTAAATGTATCTAATTATATTGTGGTGAGAGGTTCTTACTTGTATCTAGTTATACTGTGGTGAGAGGTTCTTACAAGTATCTAATTACACTGTGGTGAGAGGTTCTTACAAGTATCTAATTATACTGTGGTGAGAGGTTCTTACAAATATCTAATTATACTGTGGCAAGAGGTTCTTACAAGCATCTAATTTTACTCTGGTAAGAGGATTTTACAAGTATCTAATTATACAATGGTGAGAGGTTCTTACAAGGATCTAATTATACTGTGGTGATAGGTTCTTACTTTTATCTAATTATACTGTGGTGAGAGGTTCTTACAAGTATCTAATTATACAATGGTGAGAGGTTCTTACAAGGATCTAATTATACTGTGGTGATAGGTTCTTACAAGGATCTAATTATACTGTGGTGAGAGGTTCTTACAAGGACCTAATTATACTGTGGCAAGAGGTTCTTACAAGTATTTAATTATACTGTGGTGAGAGGTTCTTACAAGTATCAAATTATACTGTGGTGAGAGTTTCTTACAAGTATCTAAATATACAATGGTGAGAGGTTCTTCCGAAGATCTAATTATACTGTGGTGAGAGGTTATTAAAAGTATCTAATTATATTGTAGTGAGAGATTCTTAAAAGTATCTAATTATACTGTGGTGAGAGGTTCTTCCAAGTATCTAAATACACTGTGGTGAGAGGTTCTTACAAGTATCTAATTATACTGTGGCAAGAGGTTCTTACAAATATCTAATTATACTGTGGTGAGAGGTTCTTATAAGTATCTAATTATACAATGGTGAGAGGTTCTTACAAGGATCTAATTATACTGTGGTGATAGGTTCTTACTTGTATCTAATTATACTGTGGTGAGAGGTTCTTACAAGTATCTAATTATACTGTGGTGAGAGGTGCTTACAAGGATCTAATTATACTGTGGTGAGAAGTTCTTACAAATATCTAATTATACTCTGGTAAGAGGTTCTTACAAGTATCTAATTATACTGTGGTGAGAGGTTCTTCCAAGTATCTAATTACACTGCGGTGAGAGGTTCTTACAAATATCTAATTATACTGTGGCAAGAGGTTCTTAAGAGTATCTAATTATACTCTGGTAAGAGGTTCTTACAAGTATCTAATTATACTGTGGTGAGAGGTTCTTACAAGGATCTAATTATACTGTGGTGAGAGGTCTTTACAAGGATCTAATTATACTGTGGTGAGATGTTCTTACAAGGATCTAATTATACTGTGGTGAGAGGTTCTTACAAGTATCTAATTATACTCTGGTATGAGGTTCTTACAAGTATCTAATTATACTGTGGTGAGATGTTCTTACAAGTATCTAATTATACAATGGTGAGAGGTTCTTACAAGTTTCTAATTATATTGTGGTGAGAGGTTCTTAAAAGTATCTAATTATACTGTGGTGAGAGGTTCTTACAAGTATATAATTATACTGTGGTGAGAGGTTCTTACAGGTATCTAATTATACTGTGGTGAGAGGTTCTTACATGTACCTAGTTACACTGGCATGAGATTATATAGATTATTATTATCTATTTATATAAAGTCAATTGCTGCACAGATGAAGGAAGCCAAAGATTATTAATTACATACTAGCCATTCTTAATTGAATGATCCTGTTCCTTGGGCAGAGTTCTATTAATTCTTTTAGGACAACAGTGTAGGTGTCACCATCTGTTAGGTTGTGGATCATGAAGTAATGCCATCCTGTTACCTGCACTTGATACAAAAAACTGTCTTCTACAAAAAAATAATTGTATGATTTTGTCACAAATGTGCTTCTAGTCAAACATGCTAATACAAATTAATGTACTTTTCATTAAAATAATTAAAATTCATTTGAAAGATAATATAAATATTTTAATGTTGTATAAAAAAGTATATAAAATTGAAATTAAACTCATTTATTTACATTTAAATTTAATTTTGACACCTCAAATTCTCAATTTAATTAAAATAAAAGTTATAATTTACAACTGATTCAAATTTAAATTTAAACAAAATAAAAGTTTAAATTAGCTAATTAAATTTTTTTAAAAAAATGTGCTGAATTTAACCACTAATTTTTAAAATGTAATAAAGTTTAAGTTAACAAATCTTTCATGATCGCCCCACCCCAAAAAAGCACTGCATTTGCAGTATCTGATTTTCAGTACACTGTATAGCTTTGCAAATTTTCTGAAAATACACTGCAAAGCTATGGAACTTACATGATTTATAATACACTGCAAAACTTTACAAATTGTCTGATTTATAATACACTGCAAAGCTTTGCAAACTTTGATGACTTTACCACGTCACAATTACATCACAAGGTACAAATTCACAATTACAGAGTAACTGAATCACATTTATTATACAAATCATGGTGTTCATTTGCGATAATCTTAAAACACTGATTCTTCTGTCCAAAATATTATATATATGTATTGTTTCATTTTAAAATAAGTCCAAAGAACAACAGTTCATCCTTTTAGGTCCTAAAATGAGCATATGAATTAAATATTTGAAATATTAATAATCCATTTTATTTGGTTACATCTGATTTTCACAAGACACATTTTATATTTGGATGTACATATAAAAGACCTTTCCAGACTTCAAGGTAGGTAGTGTCTTCCGGTCTAGATGCCTTGGACTTCCATAAGATTACTGCCTCATGGGGAGCTACTGCAAACACCTTGAACCGAGAAGACTGAGTGCTAGAACTCGTAGCTTAAAAGAAAAGAGATATACAAGAATTAAAACCAGGCACTAAGATGGTTAGTTCCCATCCTGTGTTATATAGAAGCTAGTGTGAACTCCATAAATGGACTTAGTTCCAATGCTCTTATATATAGAAGCTATTATGAACTCCACAAATGGAGTTAGTTCTCATGCTCTTATATATAGAAACTAGTATGAACTCCATTATCGAGTCAGTTCTGATGCTCTTATATATAGAAGCTAGTATGAACTCCTTAAATGGAGCTAGTTCCCATGCTCTTATATATAGAAACTAATATGAACTCCATAAATGGAGCTAGTTCTCATGCTCTTATATATAGAAAATAGTATGAACTCCATTATCGACTCAGTTCCAATGCTCTTGTATATAGAAGCTAGTATAAACTCCTTAAATAAAGCTAGTTTTCAAGCTCTTATATATAGAAACTAGTATGAACTCCATAAATGGAGCTAGTTATCATGCTCTTATATATAGAAACTAGTATGAACTCCATAAATGGAGTCAGTTCCAATGCTCTTGTATATATAAACTAGTATGAACTCCTTAAATGGAGCTAATTCTCATGCACTTATATATAGAAACTAGTATGAACTCCATTATTGACTCAGTTCCAATGGTCTTATATATATATAGAAACTAGTATGAACTCTATAAATGGAGCTAGTTCCCATGCTCTTGTATATAGAAACTAGTATGAACTCCATAAATCAAGCTAGTTCCCATACTCTTGTATATATAAACTAGTATGAACTCCATAAATGGAGCTAGTTCTCATGCTCTTATATATAGAAAATAGTATGAACTCCATAAATGGAGCTAGTTCCCATACTCTTGTATATAGAAACTAGTATGAACTCCATAAATGGATCTAGTTCCCATACTCTTGTATATATAAACTAGTATGAACTCCATAAATGTAGCTAGTTTCCATGCTCTTGTATATAGAAACTAGTACGAACTCCATAAATCAAGCTAGTTCCCATACTCTTGTATATAGAAACTAGTATGAACTCCATAAATGGAGCTAGTTCCCATGCTCTTGTATATAGAAACTAGTATGAACTCCATAAATGGAGCTAGTTCTCATGCTCTTGCATATAGAAACTAGTATGAACTCCATAAATCAAGCTAGGTCCCATACTCTTGTATATAGAAACTAGTATGAACTCCATAAATGGAGCTAGTTCCCATACTCTTGTATATAGAAACTGGTATGAACTCCATAAATGGAGCTAGTTCCAATGCTCTTGTATATAGAAACTAGTATGAACTCCATAAATGGAGCTAGTTCTCATGCTCTTATATATAGAAACTAGTATGAACTCCATAAATGGAGCTAGTTCTCATGCTGTTATATATAGAAAATAGTATTAACTCCATTATCGACTCAGTTCCAATGCTCTTGTATATAGAAGCTAGTATGAACTCCTTAAATGGAGCTAGTTCCCATGCTCTTATATATAGAAACTAGTATGAACTCCATAAATGGAGCTAGTTCTCATGCTCTTGTATATAGAAACTAGTATGAAATCCATATTTGTAGCTAGTTCTCATGCTCTTATAGATAAAACCTAGTATTAACTCCATAAATGGACCTAGTTCTCATGCACTTATACATAGAAAATAGTATGAACTCCATTATCGACTCAGTTCCAATGCTCTTGTATATAGAAACTAGTATGAACTCCATAAATGGAGCTAGTTCTCATGCTCTTATATATAGAAACTAGTATGAACTCCATAAATGGAGCTAGTTCCAATGCTCTTATATGTAGAAACTAGTATGAATTCCATTATCGAGTCAGTTCCAAACTAGGATGAACTCCATAAATGGAGCTAGTTCTCATGCTCTTATATATAGAAACTAGTATGACCTCCATAAATGGAGCTAGTGTCCATGCTCTTGTATATAGAAACTAGTATGAACTCCATAAATAGAGCTGACTCGGTTCCAATGCTCTTGTATATAGAAGCTAGTATGAACTCCTTAAATGGAGCTAATTCCCATGCTCTTATATATAGAAACTAGTATGAACTCCATAAATGGAGCTAGTTCTCATGCTCTTATATATAGAAAATAGTATGAACTCCATAAATGGAGTCAGTTCCAATGCTCTTACATATAGAAACCAGTATGAACTCCAAACTGGAGCTAGTTCCCATGCTCTTATACATAGAAACTAGTATGAACTCCATAGACGGAGCTAGTTCCCATGCTCTTATACATAGAAACTAGTATGAACTCCATAAATGGAGCTAGTTCTCATGCTCTTATATATAGGAACTAGTATGAACTCCATAAATGGAGTCAGTTCCAATGCTCTTATATATAGAAACCAGTATGAACTCCATAAATGGAGCTAGTTCCCATGCTCTTATACATAGAAACTAGTATGAACTCCATAAATGGAGCTAGTTCTCATGCTCTTATATATAGAAACTAGTATCAACTCCATAAATGGAGCTAGATCTCATGCTCTTATATATAGAAACTAGTATGAACTCCATAAATGGAGCCAGTTCCAATGCTCTTATATATAGAAACTAGTATGAACTCCATTATTGAGTCTGTTCCAATGCTTATATATATAGAAGCTAGTATGAACTCCTTAAATGGAGCTATTTCCCATGCTCTTATATATAGAAACTAGTACGAACTCCATAATTGGAGCTAGTTCTCATGCTCTTATATATAGAAAGTAGTATGAACTCCATTATCGACTCAGTTCCAATGCTCTTGTATATAGAAGCTAGTATGAACGCCTTAAATGGATCTTGTTCCCATGCTCTTATATATAGAAACTAGTATGAACTCCATAAATGGACCCACAGTTCCCATGCTATTGTATATAGAAACTAGTATGAAGTCCTTAAATGGAGTCAGTTCCAATGCTCTTATATATATATATATATATATATATATATATATATATATATATATATATATATATATATATATATATATATATATATATATAAGATAGTAAGAAATCTTTAAATGGAGTTAATTCACATGCTCTTATATAGAGCAGGTAGTATGAACTTCACAAATGGAGCTAGTTTCCATGTTCTTATATATGGAAACTAGTATGAACTCCATAAATTGAGTTAGGTCACATGTTCTTTTATATGAAATCTAGTATGAACTCCATAAATTGAGTTAGGTCACATGTTCTTATAATTAGAATCTAGAATGATCTCCATAAATTGAGTTAGGTCACATGTTCTTATATATGGAAACTAGTATGAACTCCAAAAATTGAGTTAGGTCACATTTTCTTATAATTAGAATCTAGAATGATCTCCATAAATTGAGTTAGGTCACATGTTCTTATATATGAAAACTAGTATGATCTCCATAAATTGAGTTAGGTCACATGTTCTTATATATGGAAACTAGTATGAACTCCATAAATTGAGTTAGGTCACATGTTCTTATAATTAGAATCTAGAATGATCTCCATAAATTGAGTTAGGTCACATGTTCTTATATATGAAAACTAGTATGATCTCCATAAATTGAGTTAGGTCACATGTTCTTATATATGAAAACTAGTATGATCTCCATAAATTGAGATAGGTCACATGTTCTTATATATGAAAACTAGTATGAACTCCATAAATTGAGTTAGGTCACATGTTCCTATATATGAAAACTAGTATGATCTCCATAAATTGAGTTAGGTCACATGTTTTTATATACAGAATCTAGAATGATCTCCATAAATTGAGTTAGGTCACATGTTCTTATATATTGAATCTAGTATGAACTCCATAAATTGAGTTAGGTCACATGTTCTTATATATGAAAACTAGTATGAACTCCATAAATTGAGTTAGGTCACATGTTCTTATATATGAAAACTAGAAGGAACTCCATAATTGGAATGAGTTTACATGCTCTTATATAAGGAGGCAAGTATGACCTCCATGAATGGAGCTAGTTCCCATGCTCTAATATATAGAAATCAGAACAAGCTCCAAAATAGAGCTAGTTCCAATGCTGCTATATATAGAACTTAGTATGAAATTTATAAATGGAGCTTATTTCCATGCTCTTATGTGGAAGACAGTATGAACTCCATAAATGGAGCTAGTTCCGATGATCTTATATATAGAAACAAGTATGACCTCCACAAATGCATCTCGTGCTCACTTAAACAGGAAGCTAGTATGAACTCTATAAATAGAGTTAGTTCCCATACCTTTATATACAAATCAGTATAAACTCTATAAATGGAGCTAGTCCCATGCTCTTATATATTCCAATTAGTATGAATGGAGCTAGTTCTCATACTCTAATATATAGAAATTAGTATGAACTCCATAAATGGAGCATGGAGCTAGTTACAATGCTGTTATATATATATATATATATATATATATATATATATATATATATATATATATATATATATATATATATATATATATATATATATATATATATATATATATATATAAATCAGTATGAACTCCATAAATGGAGCATGGAGCTAGTTACAATGCTGTAATATATATAGAAATCAGTATGAACTCCATAAATGGAGCATGGAGCTAGTTACAATGCTGTTATATATAGAAATCAGTATGAACTCCATAAATGGAGCATGGAGCTAGTTACAATACTGTTATATATAGAAATCAGTATGAACTCCATAAATGGAGCATGGAGCTAGTTACAATGCTGTTATATATAGAAATCAGTATAAATTCCATAAATGAAGCTAGTTCCCTTGCTCTTATATGTGGAAGCTAATATAAACTCCATTAATGGAGCCAGTTCCCATTCTCTTATATATAGAAACTTGTATGAACACCGTAAATGGAGATACAACATAAAAAGAACTCCAGAATATTGGTTGTGACGTTTAAACTAAAAGAGGACATCGTTTGTTGAGATAAATGGTAACTTTTCTTCACTTTACGAAGAACCGTTTTAAGAAGTTTGGTGTCCTAGGCACAAACTCTAACCTTAAAACTAACCAGAATTGCGTCTCAGTCTCTCGGTCTCAGATATAGAGCATTGCATTGTATTTCCATATGCATGCGTGTCATTTTGTTAAATTTATTAATTTAGTACTAAACTGTTAACATAAATGACACCGAATTTTTCTTTTGCTGACGCGGGGCCCTAGACACGTGCCTCGTGTGCCTATGCCTTAAAACGGTACCGTGCTAATACTCTACGTAAGCTCTCTCTTTTCGTTCTGTACATTTTACTTTTAAAATAAAGATAACTTTCCTTTCAATTATGCATTAAAAGTGATACATGTATTAAATACCATTATAAATATTAGTTCCTTGTCAATTGCTGTACAAAATGTTGACAGCAAAAGTTTACTATGATACAAATCACGTGACTGTATAATGCGCTAATTTAGACACAGGTGTAATATTGTTACATGCAAAGGATCTCTACCAAAAAAATCTAACACTCTCATCAGTTTTGCGCTAAAAGTCAATTCCCCCTTCCCCTATTTCATTGGAGTTCCAGAAAGCTGTCGTTATCTACCTGAAGTTCTAATAACGTGTCAAGGCTATAAATAATTTCCTCTAATCGATCGATGACCACAAATTAGTAAGATAGTAAGCGGATCCTTAAACAAATGCGGATTCTGGAACAGAGACTGGTCCAGAATCAGATAAAGAATAAAGATAAAGAATAAACTGATTTGCTAGAAATTTTATATAGAACAATGAAATATTATATGATATGGGTTATTATCCATCATCAATAAGACATGTTGGATTTGATCTGACAGATTTTGTAAGAGATTTGATTCAATAAAATCAGCCTCATGTTATACTGGCAAAAATCTAAAATAATAAACGACTGTATTGAATAATTTGGTTACTATATCTCACCAAAATATGGGTCAGTATTTTTATTTGCAACTGAAAATGACGAACGAATAAGAGGATGGTTAGATGATTTAATGACATTTATTGACAATATGGTTGATATTTTATTTGATAATATTTCTACAGCTAAAGGTCAAAATTATACAGCAGCGATGAAGATCGTTCTACCATTCAACGGGGTCCCTTCTGCCGGTAAAGTCTCATAAAGTCCAAAGAGTCCCTGTCATAAACATACCCAAAAGCGAATTTCTAAGTATCCGAAACCAAAACTTTATAAACTTAGAGGGCTGTTATTTTAATAGACATACACCCAAGCGAATTCCTAAATATCCGAAACCGAAACTTTAGCAACTCAGAGGATTATCTATTTCAGTGTAAAGACCTATTTTAATGTCCACAGTCACTTTATAGGATATTTTTGTCTGGCGACATTCTTTCTGAATGCCCTTGTATGGGGTACCCTTCTTGAGGTCACAAGGTCACGAACTCCTATTATCCTGCTGTTCATTTTCAGACGATACAGATAGCACAAACAAAACCCTTGGGAAACTTCTAGATTGCTAAACAACATTCTAGCATTTTCAGTGAGAGTATATATATATATATATATATATATATATATATATATATATATATATATATATATATAGTTTAATACAAACAATACTATCATACAGTTTAGAGAAATTAAATTCGTACTCTACCGAGTTTCGAACCCAGGTCCGCGAGTAAATGGCACCTATCGCCTTGCCTGCACGCACCAACCCATATACCGTCACGACTAAGCACGCATCACAAAAATGATGGCACTGAATCGTTGTTATATAAGCTCGTGCGTAGCAGACACACTCGCATGACGACCTAGTAATTAATTCTCATATATACACACAGTCGTTCCAGATTCCTATAAAAGAAATCAAGGTATATAGGATTTTTGTTTTACAAAGAATTATAAATATATACCAGACAGAACAGACTGTGCTATCCCTGGATTCTGTAGTAGAATCTTGATAATAGTGGGCAGAAATAATAGTTTAGTACAAACAATACTATCATACAGGTTAGAGAAATTAAATTCGTACTCTACCGAGTTTCGAATCCAGGTCCGCGAGTAAATGGCACCCATCGCCTTGCCTGCACGCACCAACCCATATACCTAGGGGAAGGCACAACACTTGTGATAACATTTGTTTTGATAAAACTGACATTATTATTTAATACTGCTTTACAATCATCAAATTTTTTACACTTTTTCACGTTTCCACGAGGAATACCTTTCTCATTTTTGTCAGTTTATTATCACCAAATATCACAGTGTGCAGGTTACTCCTTAATCCAACAAATTCTTTCACTGGCACAAACATACATTCATCCTTAAATTTACCAATAACTTTCTTATTTACATCTTTATGGAATCCACTGCTGACTGCATAATTTGATAAATCAAATAGATTTTTATTATTGTAAATATCCTGATAGACATCTTCACATTTTATATTATAAACAAGCGAGTCCGTATCAGTAAATAACGATTCCGAATCTGGCCACTGGTAAAATTATAGTGAAAGTCGTACATTAGCCACTTTGATATATAAAGTAAAGCTGCACGAACATAAATTGGTTTATGCAACTTTACATGTGTCTTTCGTCGTTGATGTGCAACAAGATTTTCATTAAATATTTTCATTATCACAAAACCATCATCGTTAACCAATTTACGTCTGTGATTTATATCGTTTACAATTTCCATCGAAACTCGCTTTCGCATAGTCTCCATTGTCTTATCACTGAGTTGTTCATCAACTTGAAAAAGTTTTCTCAAATTCAGTTTCGGCTATAGCACGAAGTTTCTTATGTAAGTTAATATAATCCGCCATCTACCTCGACTGATTAAAATTAGTACGCGATGGGCTTTTCTCAGAATTACTCCAGCATCTACTGCTTGTCTTAAATTTTTGTAATGTATCAATAATTTCTTTTATTTAGCAAAATTTGGAACTAACTTACAAACGATCGATTTTTTGTCATGTCTCGTTCAGGTAATAGTAAATTGTAATCTATCATCATAGGTTGTGCACAAAATGGTAGTAGTTGTGTAGATCGAGTAACGAACTATGGTGATATACATCAACTTCAACAAAGTATGAAATATCAGAAAAAATATTAATTTGTCTAGTTAAATCTTTTGTAATTTCTTTAAGAAATTGATCTGGGGGTATCCAATGAAATCCAATTCAGGGAATTGGCTCAGACTAACCCAACCATACAAATTCACACAATCTAGATTAATAATATGATCGAATAGCATATTTTGTCATATTTTGTAAATATTTATTATCAGCTACTGCATATTTTTTTTGTTTTTAACGCTAATTACGCCACGAATAATTTTTTCAATGAAATTAAACATATCGATATCTACTAAGAGATCCGGCTCTATTTTGCTTGTTTTAGTACAGCGTCCCATGACAGCCCGGGAGCCGGATAATACCAACAAGGTTCTAGTCAGTAATTGCTGTAACTTACTCGAAAACTTATAAAACATCTGCTAGTAATAAAACATCTGTCACATATAAGTCATGATGATCACCAAATCTTTAACAACCAAATTTATTCCAAATATCTTACAAGTATTTGTACTCGTCGTCTGTAATATTTCCATTTTTGAGTTGCGAGTAAAACGTATCTTTACCGGGCGGAGACGCTTCATCAAATCTGCTCCAACCGTCGAGATACTCATACGGAAAGGTACCTTTTTTTGTCAGTAGTTTAAATTCATCTCTAAAATAATATTGTAGTTTATTAAACTCGCTTCCAGCTTTCACAGCATTTTCTCCTGATACTAATCTAAATATGTTTAAAGATGTTCTCCTTTAGCTTCGTCAATTTTATCATAAGCTTTCATTCCATTTTCAAAAATATCATCTTATTTTTTCATAAAAGCATCATATTTATATTGTCACTATTTATCAATGCTATCAACATTTATAATATTATTGCTTTCTATAAAAGTATCGTATTCTAATTTTGTTTTTTATCTGATGTCATCTTTTAAATGTTCTCTTTATTTTCAGTTTCCGCTGGTAATACAACTTTTGGTCTTTCAGTTTCCTCTTTCTCATCTCCTTTTTTACGTAATTTCTTGCGATTTTTATCATTTATATCAAATTTCCCATTAAAATTCCTTTACCAAACCCTGTTGGTCTGTTCTCAACTGTTGTTTGTTGAAATGCTCTAGCGATAGTACCAGTTCTAATATTATCAGAAAGATCTGGCATATGTTTTTTTCATTAGAAAGAACTAGTGCTGAATCAGACGTATGACCATCCTATATTATTTCATTTAAACCATTAATAAGTTATCATACCTTTCTTTCAGCCACGTTTTTAATTTATGGACATCTTTAATAATATTTTCTTCTATAAAAGTATTGTATTATGATTTTGTTATTTTACATGCGCTTTTCTCGATAAAATCGTCTTTTTGTCAGCATTTAAAATCCATATTATTAAGTCCCCAATTTTGTTTATGTTCTTTCTCAATATCCTCTAATTTTTCTGACAATGTTCCTAAAATAGTCTTAATTTCATGTGAAGTTAATTCTGCTAAACATTTCTCAAATAAAATTGGATTATTGACCAGTCTATTTAGTTCATCTAATCATCAACAGGATCAGCAATATTTATTACAAGAGCCTCAAGAGGTCTTTTTTCCTCATCAGATCTAGCAACAATTTTTCCGGCAGCTGTTTTTTTTTTTTGTTTTTTTGTTGTTTTTTTTTTTGCTCTTTGTCTAATCCGATTAAACCTTTTTCCTGTAGTCGCTTTAGTTCTTCTTATAGCAGTTTAGTTTTAGGTTCTTTTCCAATTAGTGCCACAGTAACTAATTTGAGAATCATCGATTTTGCTTCTGCAGCAGTTATTTGTCCATGTCCTTGTTGTATTCGCTGATTAAATGCTCCTTGACACTGAGTAAGTTTTTTTGTAGATCTTCTCTACGTTTTCTGTAATTTGCTCGTTTGTCCATAATTATTATATAAACCTACTGCCGACAATTTTCCATACAATATCGAAACATTTTAGCTCGAATAAATCATAATGTATAAAATAAGAAAAAGTTATATTTATCCACGATTGCTTTATGATAAAGTTCAATTATATTTATCTTTTGTTGCGTCACCACATTGCTCGTTTGCAATATTTCTAACGTCAGCATTGTCCAGTCCAGGAAATAATATAAAACAACCAGTATTTCGCCGAATCAATATGTCAAGATTATAAAAACCTTGGACTAAATAAATAGAATTGAATTTCTTATTACGTGACAGAGAAAAATATTCTATTATTTTATTCATCTCTACATTATTTTTCAGAATATCGTCAAAAACTACAATTTTATGTTCGGACGAATCAAGTTGATTAACTTGAACAAGTTCTTCTGGTTGTTTGATAATAAAAAACAATCTTCACCAGCATCAAGATCAATACAACATTTGCTATTATATTAGTTAAGCAGCTCGTACTTATCCTATTGTGGATTAATTGTATAAAAATAAACTCGATCGCAATTAAAAGTATCGCTCAGAGGTAAATTCATAAACAAATTTGTTTTCCCGACCCAGATCGTCCAACAATAAGATAATGACAATCTGGAAGTTTATTGTTGTCTGTGTTTTACCAACGGCTCTTTATCAAAATTTAATATTTACGATTTTAACGTTGTTATACAGATTTGTTTTATTACACTCACCAATGTTAACAATTTTTGAAGGATAATAAAAAATAATGAGCTATTATACAAAATTTGGAACAAGATTAGGAGATTCATCAGCTATAAGTACAATAACAAACGGGAATATTGATTTATCGGTTTACCTGAAAAATCTGGCGACATAAAATGACAGGAAACCTGTTTATGTCAAATCAACGAGTATTAGCGATAGGGAACAGATTATCCACCAATAAATGTCGCTAATAAAAAAGCAGTAAGTTATACACAACTAAAATCCGTTGACGATATCAAGTTGTCCCTGACAGGTAGAATTTTAAGCGGTAATTTAGATATGTCAGGAAAAATATAAATTTGGAGACTGGGTATATCCACCAGCAAATTTTAATCAAACGCAAGCGGTTATACACAACTAAAATCCTTCATCGATAACATGTTGTCACTAACAGAAGGAACTTTAAGCGGTAACTTAGATCTGTCAGAAGAAGAAAAAAATAGAGATTGGATACCCACCAGCAATCTTAAATTAAACTCAGGCGATAAGTTATTCAGAGTTGAAGTATGTGGACAATAACAAACTTGATAAAATTGGTGGAACTTTTACAGGAAATATTAACATATCAGGTCAACGAGTGTTAGGTTTAGAAACTGTATACTTTGATAATAAACAAGCTGTAAGTATTACACAACTAATATCTGTTGACAAACAAAACCGGATGAATTTTAACAAACTTTGATATGGTAGATCAACATTTATTAGGTTTAGAAAATGTATATCCGCCAGTAAACTTTGATATAACACAAGCTGTATGTTTATTACAATAATATTCCTAATAAATCTGGTGCCATAATGACAGGTAACCTGTCTGTGTCAAATTAGAAAATAACTATTACTGAAAACCAGCTAACGATACTGATGCTATAAGTCATGTTCTGTTGAAAAAGGAATTTACCCCATATTTTAAGAAATCTGGTGGGCCAGTGACAGTTAACATAAACATGACAGATAAACAAATAACTAGGACATATGTTCCGGATAACATTAATGATCTAACAAATAAAACGTATGCTGATAGTCTGTCTAATGTTGTAAAACGGACGAAAAACAATGTTTGCTATATTTCAACACTTTACAAGGAAACTGGCAGCCGAGCCGGGTTTGAGTTAAGCGCATCAGTATATTATCCTGAAAATTATCCTTATTACGCTTTCTCTGATAGACACGAGTGGACGACCAGCGGAGAAGTTGACAGTTTTTGGATTAAAATTAAATGTCCCATACTCTAGCATTTGTCGAATTTATAATTGGCAATTGGAAGGATCAAACGATGATATCGACTGGACAATATTATATAGTGAAGTAAATATGTACATTTTAACAGCACAATATTTTATATTCCCCACAGAAAATAATATCAAAAAGTACTTATATTTTCAAGTTAATGTTTTGCTACCGAAAAATCACGGAAAAACAAATGAACGATACCTATGATAGTCTCAACAAACTATCAGAATCTAGGATAATAAGAATAAAAAGAAACATGAAATTATATAACAGTTTTTCTAAACGAAACATTTTAAAACATCTCGGCATGTACTAATACGACAAAGAAACTCTAATTAAAATCGTTAATATCTCACCATACACGGAGTTACTTATTGAAGCGTACTCAAACGCAATTTTGCCAATGATACGTGAAAAAGACACAGAATTTGAGTTTATTATTGTTAATAAGTCTCTAAAAATAATCAAAGATTTTGACGATGAATTTAGTGATCTAATAATATTGAGCGAGAAAAGTTTTTTTTGATAAAGTCGATTAAACAAATTTGGAAGTAAAATTTGATTCTTTTTCCTACATAAAAGAAAAGAAAATATCCCATCAGTCCAGCGCTCTAAACAATCGTGAAAGCATTCACAAAACCATATGAAAAATTAATGTTAAAAGTATTTTCTGTTATTGGTCTGCTACCAATTGAACTAAAATCACTCAAAAGTTAATGATAGCAAATTTTATAGTCGCATATGCAATTATCAAACAACATCTTGTTCTCAAAAATTTCACGTTAGATCAAATAAGCTTGGTATTAGGGTATATTGATAAAACCGAAAGCGATTACAGTAATTTGGTGAATGAAATAGATTTGTATGAACGTGAAGTATGAAATACTTTTGACTCATAAAATTGGTTAAAGATAACAGATGTACGATATGAGGATACTTCGTCAGATGTTTATGACAAGTATAGAGATTTTATAGCTGATCCTTATAAATTTTGTGCTTTTCTTGATTCAATTTCTTGTGCTAGAAGTTCTAGAAGTTTTGTTTTTGTATAAAACATTGTATAATGAAAAACCATCATCGATTTCAATCACATTATAGAAGAAATTCCAAAAACAAGATGGTGAAGCGCTAGTACAATATTACAAATTTTATCATAAAAACCTCCAGTGTTTAAAAGAATCTTATAAATAATACCGTAGAATACTTCGTGTAATATTATATTTGCCATTGTTAATGACTAGCTCTGGCATAATTTCAAGTGGAGCATTATTAAATCCGTTTTTGTTAATAATATCTGGTATCACTTGTAAAACAAATTGAACCTCACTTAAAACAAACAAAAGTTTCTTGTAAAACAGCAAGCATAACTTAAAAAAATTACTTGATCCAATACTATCTTATTTGTGAGGTGCAAAACATAATATGGATGATAGTGAGTTTCGTGTTGTTGACAGTATTACAAGCAGTCAATAAAAGCAAACCAAGCTAAACCTTGAGACGTAAAGACAATGGTATATACCCTACATAAATTACAGCATAACCAAGATCTGACATTTTCATCACATATATGTCATTTTTGCCAATTCACTGTATGAGCTATTATAAATAATCCGGACGATATATCTGGTCCTTAATCGTTCATTTGTTTTGACACTGTCTTAATAATATCACAGCCAAATGATCTATTCCATATTTTTCTGCCCAGAAAACACCACAAACTAGTACGAATCTTGCGTCGAATAAGTTCTGCGTTATTTATCATGGGTTTCTTTTCAGTATATAGCTGCACAAAATTACAAATTGCATCTGCAACGACACGAGTTTGGATTCTTTTAAACGCAAAGCTGTTTTCATCAAGCAAATGCCTCACCTAAAAAAAAACACTGATAACACAGAATAATACACACACATACACACACATACATATGTATGCAGGCATGTATGTATGTATGTATGTATGTATGTATGTATGTATGTATGTATGTATGTATGTATGTATGTATGTATGTATGTATGTATGTATGTATGTATGTATGTATGTATGTATGTATGTATGTATGTATGTATGTATGAAAACGGATGCATTAAATTGGGATTAAAGTGGCTTTCTTTTAAATGAACCATTTCCACTAGGTTACTTACCTAAGAGTGGAGTTTTCTCTACAACCCAGTCCGTAAATGGTCCTGTTATACGATGGTGAAAGCTAGCCATTTGGATACCATACTTGCTATCACTTCGCACACCTACAAAATCAATGTCAGATTCTTATATATTATTTTGCTAACACAATTGTTTTCTGCTTCAAAAGCTTGTCATAATGTGAAGAGATATTTGAAACGTAAGGCAATATTTGACCATAACCGTGGCCGTTTCAGAGTTAATTTTCTCTGTATAATCACAATTATTTTATCAGGAAGCTGTCATCTTTACTGGAGCAATCTTCAGCTAAAGAGGTATGAGAAATATAAAATTGTTCTTTCGTACTATCCGATTTATGTGATTGAATTGTTTTATATACTGACTGTTTAAAAATGTATTATAAAATCCCCGAATGTCAGACTAATATATCAACATAAGACCACGGTATCAGATAAACTGTAATCTGTTTCAAGTTACCCACTTTTATAATTGAACAGACAGGTTGAATTCAATTTTCTGTTGCATGGATTATTATTACTCTAGCTCTTATGGACCATTGTGATTATTCTTGTCGGGCATATATTCATGTACGACGTGATTATTATAATAATAATTTCGAACAGTAATGATAAAATAGTTCAACCTGTAATGAAATCAATTTATGTGGGCGCATGCGTAATATATATAATCTTATTCGTACTTGACTGTATCTGCTGTTGTACAAGGCTCAGTTATTGCATTTTTAATTGTTTCACTAGGGGAGGGGTTGTTGTTGTTGTTGTTGTTGTTGTTGTTGGGTTTAATGTCATTTTTCAGCACAAGATAGGCTATACATGGCGGCCAGTATTAATGGTGGAGGAAGAACCCTGGAAAACCCAGGGAAGAACCACCGACCCTCGAGAAGCTACTGGCAGACTTTCTCACTTACCCACGTTAGCCGAGTCTGGACTCAAACTCACGCCGACAGAGGTGAGATGGCAGTGATCTGTAACGGTCAGCGCTTTAGACCACTCGGCCACTCGGGGAGGGGTAGCATAATTCAATGGTGTAACCAGGATGCCACGGTTGCCAGTGGTGACGTTGGCTAGAGGACGGTATTGGTGTCCTAGAAGTGAGATAGCAAACACTTCGGGAATATGAAGGCTCTCTCTGAGGGATCCTTCAGAAGAGCGGGCAAGCGTGGATGTTCCTTGACCATTCCATAATAGTGTGGAACCGGAAATGCATGGTGATCGTTGACTAGACGCCACTAAATATATATCTTACATTTTTTGAGTAAATATTCTTCAATACAATTTAATGAGTGAAAACATAATTCAATATCGCTATATGAGCAAGAATGCAAGTTACATTAGTGCACATTACTTACAGTCTACACGTAGATATAACTTGATGTAAGATACTTTCATTTTTTGGCCCGCTAATAAGCGGCTACTGCCGCTTCACACAGTGGCGGAGAATTTCAACTTTTCATTAGGCAATGCGACCTGACCACACACCCCAACAAAATAATAGAACATTGGGTGGGAGGGGTTAGCTGAAACTCTGACTAATAACAACTGACTACGATAATACATTTTGTACATGTATGGAGGAGTAGATCCTTTGGGGAAAAACCCGAAAGATTTGTGTCATCAACATGAAATGAGTGACATGCCAACGACAGGAAATGAGTGTCATACCAACGACAGGAAATGAGTGTCATACCAACGACAGGAAATGAGTGTCATACCAACGACAGGAAATGAGTGCCATGACAACGACAGGAAATGAGTGCCATGACAATGACATGAATTGAGTGAATTGATGAATGTCATGTCTACGAGAGGTATTTGAACAGTTCTGAAAGATTGTGCGCTGCAAACCATAGATTATTCTGTCTAAATATTTACAGTCCAGTTGCTCAAGGGTATTCTCCATTCGCTTATACACATAATTTCAGCATGGCAATACACTTAGAAATGACATTCTAAGGTCGCTTTTGGGTATACACCACAAACTGAGTGGTAGTTTTCAAAATGTTACATCTCAGCGTTTTAATAAATTGATTCAACCAAAATTTGTATGGTCACAAACCCAGAATGTATGCAGGATCTTGGTGAATCAGAATTCCATATTCGTCTAGGTATTCTGTTACGATGTCGTAATTATGGACTGGCTGGCGCGCTGTTACGAAACAGATGAATCCCACGGGTCGCTGTGCACACGGGTGTTTTCGTGATATTTCGAAACTCGTGGATTGTTTATTTTTACCCATAAAAATGCCCAGTCAAACTATAATGTAATCGTACGGAAATCTTCACAACGGGATATTTGTATATTACAATGTCCAGTCAGATTGATATCTTCTCATCCTTAAATAAATTCAATTAAACACATTGTATACAGCAGTGTCCAGTCAGATTTAATATATTGTTACAAATCTATGATCACAAGCTAACAGAAAGAAGCGAATCCAACAAGATCTGTAAAACGTAAGCAAACAATTTAATTATCAAAGTTATAAATAAAAATGTGAGACGAAGTTAACAGTATTATGATGTGAATCCAAAGCAACCGTAACAAAGTTCTATGAAAGAATATATATATATATATATATATATATATATATATATATATATATATATATATATATATATATATATATATATATATATATAAAGAATACAAATCATATGGCGAATAACAACCCTTTCAACCGTACTGGATCCACCAAGGGATCACGTGTGTCAGGGATTAATTAAAATAGATGCAATAAACTGACGACGAACAGTACGAAACTAGTAACTAACTAGCCTAAGCGCTTTCGACTCTTAATGAGTCTTTTTCAAAGTCCAATACAAAACATATATACGACAAACAAATAAACACAAAAACGTTGTGTTTGTAAACCTCTACATGGCTGTCTTCCAAAACACTGCATTAAGAACATTCCATATAGCCAGGCACTGAGGATACGTAGAATTTGCTCCGACGATGAAAGATTCCTAGAAAGGTCTTAAGAGCTGGCTAAACATTTAATTTACCCAGGCTACGACAAAGACCTGATTGCGGAGGCAATCCAAAGGGCCAAACAAACAAACCGTGATGACCTACTCAGATATGGACAGAAAGAAAAGGTTGATAGGATACCATTTATTCTGACCTATCACCCAGACAATCCCAAAGTAGGTAAAATCATCGCAAACCACTGGCCAACCGTGCAATCGTCAGACATACTAAACCTAATACTTCCGAACAAACCTGTAGTAGCTTACCGGAGACCAAAAAACCTAAAGGACATCCTAGTCAGGGCAAAGCTAACGCCAATCGCCAGTCAAAACCAACCTAGTCAATCTGGACCCTGTGGCGATAAAAGATGCAAAACCTGTCAACATATGATAGAGACCAAGACATTCACTAGCACAGTGACTAAAGAAAAACTAAACATACATGGTCCAAACAAAACGTGCAAAACAGAGTATGTGATTTATCTCATCACATGTAAGATCTGTGGCCTTCAGTACGTCGGAGAAACTGAAAAGCTACACAAAAGGATAAACCTTCATAGATCTGATTGGATGACAAAAAAGCTGTACAGAAGCCCGGTCGCAGAATACTTCTCCTACCCTGGCCACACTTTCAGTGATATAATACTTATCGCTATTGCTAACAACCACAGCTGGAGTTCCGAAATCAGGAAGGAAAAGGAATCATACTGGATACGCCGCCTTAGAACATTGAAACCCAGCGGTCTAAACCAAGAAGACTAGAAAATGAAAACTATGCACTAGTAGAATTTAACATTTTCTAAATCTTCTTATTATCCTTCAATTTTTACTATAAGAATAACCAGTATAGAATCAAATATCCGGGATATAATCTGCGTTACATATGTACAAAAATTAAAAATAGATGTCGCTTTGGCTTGTAGACATTTAGGGAATTATACAACGTTTACAGTTTCCGCAACTAGTCTATACAAGCTGGTTGTATTTATAGTTTTAGCACATGTGAAGACAGCCATGTAGAGGTTTACAAACACAACGTTTTTGTGTTTATTTGTTTGTCGTATATATGTTTTGTATTTGCCTTTGAAAAAGACTTATGAAGAGTCGAAAGCGCTTAGGCTAGTTAATTACTAGTTTCGTACTGTTCGTCGTCAGTTTATTGCATATATATATATATATATATATATATATATATATATATATATATATATATATATATATATATATATATATATACCATGCTAACCTTTGATTATGTATTTCCGCTTGCTACCATCAATCTGAACCTGACATAGTTCTTTAGGTTCAGCCTTCCGTCTCTTGTATCGGAGAATGTAGCTTGTCACCGAGTTATTTTCTGGTGGTTTCCACTTCACCAGAATGTTCTGTCAAGAAAACAAGCAGCTAATATATTGTAGAACACACAAAAGAAGACAGTTACGCAAATATCCCGACTCCAGAGAAAACAATGTGATGTATACCACATATCCACCTTGTATAAAAGGTATTAGTGGCGAACAAACAAACCTAACATGACCATAATATCATTTTAAAAACGGATAATCAATTATACCTCGAGTGATTTGTTTAAAAATTCAAATCTTTCATTTTTTTATATGTTCACTACTATACGATTATTAGACTGGTCAGGATAGATGGTATTTTAGAAAACAAGGGGTCTCACTTCCGTGCGAATTAAACAACTTCTGCGTGAATCTGGCTTAAAGCTGTCACCGCTACTTACAGTGACCTTTAAACAGAAAAGGGTTCATAAAAGTGCAAATACTACATATAATGTTCCTGTTATAATCTAATGACCACACCGCACGCAACTATTAATTTCATGCTTGCATGGTTTTTCATGCTTCACAGATGTATGACATCATTATGATCATCTCGGCCGAAAATTGGTGTTTTACAATATGCACCACAAAACACGAAACAAACACCTAATTCAAGAAATGATTGCTATCTGAAAGTACTAAAGACATATTTCCAGAGAATTCCTTGTGTTCAGAAATTAGGGAAGGTTATTTTACGAAACTAATCCATGATTAAGTCTCGTGAATATGACATTTGCTCATAGGAATTGGCTAATCACTAGGAATGAGAGATGTCTTCCCAACACAGACTCCCCATGGTCGACAAATAATCACTGAAATCTAACAAAGCTATAAACGGAGACATAAATACGTCTAGTACATGCCCTAGATTTATCATAGCAATAGCCGGACTCGGGGATAGCTTAAACTCGTACTGCTAACAAATTGGAGTAGACAAAATGCTGTAATTGTGCTATTCAGTATTACGCATGCCAGGTACTAAAAATACCTATCGTCATCATTTAGGATGCAGCGTTAGAGAGCTAAAAGAATGAAATCATTCCAAATTAAAGTATTTATGTGACTGAAATATTAAATATGCATATGTTCACAAACATGTTAAAACTAAAAGACACAAAGCATGAGGAAATAAATGCAGGATAGAAAAAATAACAACAGAAACATGCCTGTGTTGACCAATCAAAACAAGCAAATATTCATATATAGAGAACGAACATATCTCAGTGTACTATTGGAATGACTGTCCTCCAGCGTATCTTGAGCATGCAGGCCGTGTGTCCCGTTTCCAACGAGGAGACGTCGACGTAGTTTGGTTCCCTGCTTAGCATGCTCTCGGCGATGCACTCCGCTATAGCGGAGTGCATCGCCGGGAGCACACTAAGCAGGGGACCAGACTAACGTCGACGGATCACACTAACCGACTTGTACAGATATATAACAAAACAAAATCAAACAAATCGATAGTTTCATGCTGCTGGAAAACTGGTATAATTATTATAATTATTTGCGAACAGTAACAGGGGGATATTATAAAAATTGATATTTATTGGCGCAGACCTACTTTCTTGCTATTTGAAATCTTACTAAAATAAATATAGACGATAAAATTAGCCATCCTGGTTGATTGAATAGAAATACCGACTCTGCACGTGTTAACGATCGCGCATAGCATTTGCATCAATCTCCATTCAAGAGTTATGACATACAATTGTGAAGGTAGATTCACTATTTCGGCTATGACATACAATTGTGAAGGTAGATTCACTATTTCGGCTATGACATACAATTGTGAAGGTAGATTCACTATTTCGGCTATGACATACAATTGTGAAGGTAGATTCACTATTTCGGCTATGACATACAATTGTGAAGGTAGATTCACTATTTCGGCTATGGCATACAATTGTAAAGGTAGATTCACTATTTCAGCTATGACATACAATTGTGAAGGTAGATTCACTGTTTCAGCTATGACATACAATTGTGAAGGTAGATTCACTATTTCAGCTATGACATACAATTGTGAAGGTAGATTCACTGTTTCAGCTATGACATACAATTGTGAAGGTAGATTCACTATTTCGGCTATGACATACAATTGTGAAGGTAGATTCACTATTTCAGCTATGACATACAATTGTTAAATTTACAGTGTGTTAGTAACCAAGTACGTTAGGTCTTGTCGTATCATTTGAGATCACAGATCGAAAGGTCTGCATCTAGTTTCTTGACAGAGCTAAAATACTTGACATATAATTGAGAACCACGTGGTTTTCTACACAGTAGAATACAAAATAAAGCGGAATGAATACACTCTGAAATCCAGGATATAAACTCTGTTATTAGGAAAGCTGTTTAAAATATTTGCACTAATTTTACAGAATGGCAGCAAAATGACGAAAATTGGTCGGTGAAGGCATGTAAATAATCTAGAAACACTTGTGACAGCCAGGTGTCACAGAGTAATCGGAACCAAATCTTACTTGTGAATAGAAAAAGAAGCACCTAGAAAGTTAAAGAGACGCCAGCGAGGAGTTGGTCTTAAATGCGAGAAAAAAGTCTTACTATTTCAAATTTCAATGAAGTATATTTTTCATTTATGTGCACTCCCAGTTTTGACTCTGCGGGTGTTATCTCAGTCTTAGCACCGTGAGATCCACATTTTTTTCAACAGATAGTATGAACTTACAAATACCTTGCCTCCTATGAGCTTAGTTCTCAACCTTCTGGGGGGTGGAGGTGGCAGATTAACAGCCTTTTCAGCTGTTACGAATCTAGAAGTCCCCAGCTTTTGTTTCCCGCTTTTAAAGAGGGCATATACAATGACGGAATAGTGAGAATTTGGCTCCAGTTTGGACAACTTGTAAGGTGGCTTCTGTACAATGACGTCATGTGATGGAGCTTTCAATTAATAAGAAATTTAAATATGGGATTAAACAAAAATTAAAGATAACATCAAATACTATTTTTGCTTTACACAAGTATATGCCTCTGGTCTTTATTCAAAAATATTCTACATGATAAAATGATTTAAACATATCTTCTAATTGTTTTTTTTAGAAAATTTGATAATTGTAAACTTAATTGATTTTAAAATTTACCTTTAACAACATGTAAACATATAGAGAATAAGAATTAGACAAATGTATTTAGCTGACATTGCGAAACATTATAATATTTCCTTATATTATGTACTGTTCTGTTTGTTATGTATGCAAGAATTTCAAAGAGCAGGCCCGACAGAACTCAACTTGGACAAACCTTCCTTGTCTTGTTTTAGGATTAGCCTATAACCGGTAATCTTTCTGCCTTCCAATATCTCTGGTTCCGACCAAGTGACAATTACATAACCTGAAGAAACTTCAGTGACTGTCACTATCTTCGATGCTTCGTCTGTAAAAGAGAGGGATAACGTGTTTGGAGTTTGTCATATTAATTCTAATTACGGATAACATGTTTGGAATTTGTCTTATTAATTCTAATTACAGATAACATGTTTAGAGTTTGTCATATTAATTATAATTACGGATAACGTGTTTGGAGTTTTTCATATTAATTCTAAATCTTGAACTTGATCGCTGTATGCAAATTTACTGCGACTTATTCGCATTTTATGCGTTTTTCGTTTCAGGAAATACCACAATCTACTGATTAACTCTTTTAGATGGTTGTGTCAGGAACTGGCCACCAGGAGGACTCTGATGTGGAAACTTAGTAAATCATTACTTTCATATTGAAATGCACCTAACTTCTATGAACCTAAAGCAAATCTGGATCCACACTCTAAGAACATTTCAAGTATTGTATTTCACCAAGTTCCAAAATTTCAACATCGTGCAACTTAATAAGAATATGGTCTGAATTAATGATGCGCCATTATCTTCGGTTCCTCAACCACGCTTAACTTCGAATAACGTATCTTACGTTGAGGATATGTAACTAAACATGAGTTTCTAGTTTTGACAGTATTTTTTATTACGGGATTATGTCCTCAACCCCACTGTTTTTATCGTGTAGACAATTAGTTTGCTTTGGGTATAGCAACAGAAGCAGACTGTCTAATACTGACTAAGGTATCTTTCCCATGAATGCTCTGCAGCATCTATCCATCCTAATCCAATGGCAGGATTTGAACCCATACCCTTTCAGTCTCGAGGAACGCTCCATAACCAATCAGCCACTGGCGGATCTGCCATCCTTCAGACTCGCAATTAGTGAAAAGTTGGATGAAAATTAGTAAATTTTGAACATAATTAGTGAAAAATTATATTATGACACTAACTCCATCCAGTTCTGCATTATAAGAAAATCCCAAAATAAACTAAAACATGATTTACACTGATTACATGTTTACATATTTGCAGTCAAATTTACTGATATATACAAACTTCACGCTGATGTGGCAGTCTTGAACTTCCTCAATCAGATTATGGTAAATTTGTTTTCAACACAGTTCAGGCTTCTTGCCTGCTGGTTAATCTTGGTAACTAAAATTGTTTCAAAAATGTTTAACACCTAAGGAGGAACTTAATGTTTGTCTTATTTTTTCTCAGAATAGGAAATAATCTTTCACTGTCGCTGCTACTAATCTCCAGATAAGTTCAACCAGAAAGATTGGAAGCAATGCTTCAGCTTCGGCATTGGTAGCATGCAGGACCTGAGTAGGAAGCTTAAAGTACTCAAAAACTGAAATATGCTGGGGCTGCTATAGTAGCGCGCTTTTCACATCGTTCTACCACATGACCACAAGGGGTAGTATCGTTGTTTACAATTTATACGTTATACATGTACTATATAATAATATTACTACATGGTACCTGTATCACAGGTAAAATGTAAACAATAATACTAGCCCTTGTGTACTTTCCCATTTGTAAAATTCGCGACACAAGCATAATATACATCGATGTTTGATGGCTGAATGCTGGGTTAAATTATGGTGTTCTCCAATCTATACATCACTTTTTGTGGAATGCAAATCGTTTTCCTTGGAGGTGAAAACATTTTAACTGCAGTGTAGCTTAATTACGAAATGGCATTAATCCAGAAGATGCGCGGAAAACTGTGAACTCAAGCAAATTACGATGTATACTTATCTTTCAATCTAAAACACTCCAACACTCCAAAAAGTTGTCTTCATCTAGTTTCGCAACCGCTATGTGCTTTTTGCTTCCAATATGCTTCCTCACTTCGTCTCTGCCATCATGCCCATTGCTAAAATTTGTGACACGCCGTGTGTAAAAAGCATGATGTATATCGGTATTTGATGGCTGATAGCAGTGACTGCTACTTCGGACCCCCATGAGTAATTTTTTTTTACAACAGGCAGGAGAGCGAACCTTAACCCCAAGAACGTTCATATAAAAGAACCCGAGACAACAAAAAAGAAAATTGCGCAAGATGTCCGCGCATTGAAACGTGTAGAAAAAAGATGCATGGTTTCAAAAATGGTGTTTCAAACAGGATACAAGCAAAGAATGACGGCTCGTGGATTCCAGTATTTTGTTCCATATGTGTATGTTTTATAGAGAAACAGATAAGGGAGATAAGAGGATTACCTGAATGAAAGACCTCCATTGTTGTCACTGGAAAATGTTTTGACCAATCACTAGTAACATCCTCGTAAACGGACCTCACAGAAAACAAGTATGTCGTATTAGCCATCAGAAACTTTAAAGTTACTTCCGTATTATTCACATCTATATATTCAATATTTCCACTACGGAATATATATCTTACATTATATGTGACATCACTTTCAAAAGCGCCTTTTCTGTTCCTAATATTCCATACCAATTTGATCGAATGTGGAGATAACGCATGACCATTGACTATTTCCGGAACAGGAAGTGTTGCATTCATCATATCACCTATAAGATAACATCGACAAAGCGTACAGAGTTTTAAAATGCTAAAACTTTTGTTGTTGTTGGTTTTGTTGTTGTTTTAGGGTTTGAGGTATTTTGTTTATTATTTTATTTTTGGCTGCTTGAGTAATTTAATATTTATAATTGTAAAACAGACTTATAGTGATTTTATCTGAAAGTATATTTTACAAATAACTTGTATGTTTTGAAGATATTTTATATTTGTTATCAAGCTATCTGTATTACAGAACCTGTGGTGAAAAGATATTCATTGTATTATCCCTTTTTTATGGTCTTTGTAACTTAAGCAACCATAGTTACATAGAATCATGTACATGAATGAACAAAATTATATAATTTCATGGCATTAATCCTTTTCAACGATAGGTCATATCTCTCTTTTTTGGATTAATTAATTAAAAATAAATTAATTGATTACTTAATAGTGCCTTTAAAAACAAACTTACTACTGAATCCATATTTGAGTACTCAAAACCGTTATTTTTTTTTTCTTCAGGAATAAATTAACAATTTCTCAACAAGTAAAAGATTCCTGATATGAGTTACTTCTGTTTTGGAACTGAATATATTTGTTTTATTAACTTTATTTATTATACAAAAAAAAACCCAACAGACTTTTGTCTTTCTAAAGAGTAGGGTCACATCACTTGTTGCAGTTTCAAACATAAAATCTGTTTGAATACATATACACACTATACTTTCATAGGAATTTATTCCACGCGGGAGTTTCGTACAATTATTCTTCTTAGAGGAAGAAAGAAATATATATTATTCACATCAAAAATGAGAGAGAGAGAGAGAGAGAGAGAGAGAGAGAGAGAGAGAGAGAGAGAGAGAGAGAGAGAGAGAGAGAGAGAGAGAGAGAGAGAGAGAGCACCTGCATTAGGCTCAGACATCGTGGCTGAAATAGCATGCTTGGACCAAGCACCTTCCTTGTCCTCCGACACGGACCTTACAGAAAATATGTATATAGTATCCGGTTCGAGATCAGTTATCTCCGCCTCGGAATCCTGAACGTCTACATATTCATACGTTCCACCTTTTTCCTTGTATCTCACTGTGTACGAAATATCTCTGCTAACAGAAGCATGGTCATGCCTTGTGGTCCATGATAATTTGATGGCGTATGGAGATATCACATCTATATCGTTGATTTGGAGTCTTGGTGGCCATCCCTTTACACAAATATCTATTGGACAAAGAATAAACTCTCAGCTTCCCCATATACTTATATACAAATTAAATGTATGATTACCATGAAAGTGCGTATGGTGGAGGGACACAAATAGTCTATGCTCAGATATAGAAGTTTATTATTATTTTACTTTTCTTAAAGTCATACTGCCTTAAGGGTCACCAGTATTAAACAATCACCCAGGTAAAATAACCAATATTTTAAATTTCCGTAAAACAGGGTCGGATCCATTATATCGTATGGGAGGGGGAAGCATAAACTTGTATACAAGAGTATTTGGGACGGAACACCTGGTAAGGACCCGTGAAAGTTTCTGTAATTTAAACTTTTAACTATCTAACGAAAATGTAATCAGGGAAACGTTCTGGTTCTTTAACGCTCATTTTATTTTATTTTTTATTTTATTTTATAGGGAAAGTGGGAGGGGAGAAGCCTCCAGTTCAGTCCTAAACTGACTCTGAAAAGTCAAGAAAATGATAAAAAGCAAACCTGTTAAGTAACCACTTACATGATAATTCTCACTTTCCTTGGAACCCTAAGGTATGTTTGACTATATGACGTTTTTCTTGTTGTCTACTAGTCGAAAAATGTTATAATAAAATGGTACCATAAGTAAACTGGTTGAGAATGATTCATATTACCTCATAAATCAAGACTTCTTTAGACTATTTTTCACGAACATGTTAGTTATACAAACGTTACTTGTTTTTCAGTAGCATACACCAGCTTTTTTAGACCCAAAGGCAACTTACTTGGGTCAAGAAGTTCACGCTAAATCCGTATCAGTCAATAAGTAAACCTATTTTAACATCTAAAATAATTAATATAATAAGTAGTGGATTATTATACTTACTGAACGCTATGAAAATTAGACTTATTGCTATTTTTCTATACTCTTCCTCCATATTTAATCCCAGGCTTGTTTTCTGCTTCTCATTGTAACACAACACCACAGAATTAGAAAGGAGAAGGCGGAAACATAAACCAGACACACTAAAATGTGAGCCTTATGTGATAAAAGGTCATGCCTTGTAGCGGTTATTATAATTTAATAAGTTCCACATTCTCGTTGAAGCAGACGACAGAGAATTTGGCTTCAATTTCTCACATTAGAGATTAATTTCAAATTAGTGGCGTAATCATGTTACATTTGCTTCAATATCATTTTCTTCAGACAAGATATCGATTGTTTTTTCGAAAGGTCTTTATGATTTCCTGAATACATGTAGCATCTGTTTGAAGATGCGAAGGAAATACAACAGCACTCGTCTGTAATGCAATTATCACTCGCCGCTCTTGATTGCCCGAGGAGAAGGGGGAAGACCGGTCAGAACTGGCGAGGAGACCATTCGTACATAAATTGGCAAGAAATGAGACAATTATACCACGAGACCAGGGGGATAAATTACAGTCCAAGGTACAATAGCGCCGAACAAGGTACAATTTATGTATTATCCTTTACTCCGTTGTTTGGATTTCCGGTTCAGTGATGATAGCAGTGCTCTAAACCCATCCACATTTAAAGAACAAGCCTGGTTTTTGTTTCGCTGTTATACACAGCATCTTCTGTAATAATGGTGACTGAATGTGCACTTTTATCTCCATTTATAAAAAATGGAACATGATCAGTGTCCAGGAACGTTATTCCCTTGGCAAACATGAGGCAAATTCTTGTCACACTTTAGAGTTTTATCAACGTTGTTTAATCATGTTTAATTATCGTTTAAGCTTTTGTTTATAGTATTGTTTTAACTCTGAGATTATGTAGACGACTTTCTCTTGTTGTAACGTTCGAAGCATTGCACAACGTTCACCAGTTTGAAAGCATGACCAGGGCTCAAATTTGAGCTTTCCCTTAAAGTTAAGTTTAAGGCTCATAATGGGTATTCGATGTTGGACAGGCGCACATGCTAGCGATTATATGCTTGCTGTGGCAACCGTAGTTCTCAATGTAAGAGCCCCTACAGACTTGCCGTGACTGCCATAGGTCACTATGTAAGGGTCCCTACTGTCTTGCTGTGGCAACCAAAGTTCTCAATGTAAGAGCCCCTACAGACTTGCCGTGACTGCCATAGGTCACTATGTAAGGGTCCCTACTGTCTTGCTGTGGCAACCAAAGTTCTCAATGTAAGAGCCCCTACAGACTTGCCGTGACTGCCATAGGTCACTATGTAAGGGTCCCTACTGTCTTGCTGTGGCAACCAAAGTTCTCAATGCAAGGTACCCTACCGACTTACTGTGGCTATCACTGCTCGCAGTATAAGGGCCTCTACGAACTTGCAGTGGCTGCCACAGCTCAGATACGCTGGTCTTTAATTGATGGTGGTAAGTTCTGAGATAAGTTGAAGTGCATATACATAATCACCAGAGACAAGTTCAAGTACATGAACATAATCGGAAAAAGAAAAGTTCAAGTGCATTGACATAATCAACAGAGTAAAGTTCAAGTCCATAGACATAATCACCAGAGACAAGTTCAAGTGCATGAACATAATCTGCAAAGAAAAGTTCAAGTGCATTGACATAATCAGCAGAGTAAAGTTCAAGTCCATAGACATAATCACCAGAGACAAGTTCAAGTGCATGAACATAATCTGCAAAGAAAAGTTTAAGTGCATTGACATAATCAGCAGAGTAAAGTTCAAGTCCATAGACATAATCACCAGAGACAAGTTCAAGTGCATGAACATAATCTGCAAAGAAAAGTTCAAGTGCATTGACATAATCAGCAGAGTAAAGTTCAAGTCCATAGACATAATCACCAGAGACAAGTTCAAGTGCATGAACATAATCTGCAGAGTAAAGTTCAAGTGCATTGACATAACCAGCAGAGAAAAGTTCAAATACGTAGATATAATCTGCAGAGGTGGCAAATCCTAATGTTTGGCGCTTGACAGTGCATGTAACCAAAATAAACATCACTACCGTAAGTAAACACGCATTATTTTACTTTGTATGAGCGCATTGCGGTATTTTCCAATACCTTTGAAGTTTGGGGTTTTTTTTAATAATCCTGAGAGGCTACATATGGCGATAGTCTCGAAGCAGTTCAAAACATCATCTAGTAGAAAAGCGTAATTTGTAAAAGCTATTATAGTGGTTAAATGATAGATTAGTGCAGTAAAGAGAGCCTCTGGGGTCTGAACGCAGTGATCTGGCTATTGTTCTGAAAATGTTTATATGTTTGAACTTAGTTTCAAAGCCAAACCTAGAACTTTAATACAATGAATGTTTTTTTAACGAAGGAAGCTTCATTTACTTGCTGACTACTTGAGTGAATTCTGAGATACCTGACACGTGTTGTGTAAATTATGCTGGTGCAAATTATACTATGTTCAGCCACTAGAATAGAAGTCTTGTTCGTATTTTGCGACTGCATTCAAAGTTTTCGAACTAGGTTCAACCTCTGTTTTGGCTCTACCTCCTTTTAATTTTTTTATGTAATACATAGTGCTTCTCAGACGACCATTTTAAAGTGGCACCACAGTGATTCGTTTCGACGCTTCTTGCTGTTAATATATTGTGAGATTCAGGTTAGAATCTTACAGTAAGGGTGGTCTGTGTACATGAAAATAAGCACACACACCAATCATACAGTGTGGGTGTCAGTTTTATTATCATAATTTAAGGCCCAAGACGTCCTATTTTTATAGGATTCATGGCGACAGTCCTGTTTGCTCCAGCCTTGATACACAATATGTTTCTGAGATTTGAGACCACTATTTGTAATTTTACTGAAAAAATATCTATTCCGCACGTTGTACAAAATGAAGTCTTGATCTGAGGTCACGTGAAAGTATTTTCGACCATCTTTAAACGTTTAATCTACTTTGCATCTTTTGAATATCCTAGATCGTACGGTTTTATTATGATGAATTTCCACCTCAAGACAATTTAGAAAAGCCAATATTAATTTACTTTTTCTATTTCATCGTTCAGTTGCCGTCTTTCAATGTAGTCTTAAAAAGTGTTCAAACGTGCTTTTTAAAGAGCACACACACATACATACATATATATATATATATATATATATATATATATATATATATATATATATATATATATATATATATATATATATATATATAATTTAAAATTCGCAATCTTCGGAGTTTGTAACCCAGGTCCGTGAGTAAATGGCACCCATCGCCATTATACTGTCATCATACTGTATGATATGCATTCTTTTATAGAATCCAGGGATAGCACTTTCTATTTGGTATACATTTATAATTCTTTGTAATAAAAAAATTCCTATATATCTTGATTTCTTTCATTTTATATATATATATATATATATATATATATATATATATATATATATATATATATATATATATATATATATATATATATATATATATATATATGTGAGAATTAATTACTAGGCAATCACGGGAGTGTGTTTGCTACACACGAGTTCATACAACACCGATTCAGTACCATCGTTTTAGGTGATGCGTGCTAAGTCGTGACGGATATGGACTGGTCTGTGCAGGCAACGCGATGGGTGCCATTTACTCGCGGACCTGGGTTAGAAACTCCATAGAATACGAATTATAACTCTCTAACCTGTATGTTTGTATTGATTGTATTAATTTATTAATTCTACCTACTATTATCAAGCATTCTTTAAAGAATCCGGGATAGCACTTTCTGTTTGGTATATATTTATAATTCTTTATATATGCCAATTATATTTCTTTATATATACCAATTATAGGGAGAATTACTGTCCTTTTCAAATGCCCTTGAGAATTTATAATATGCTTAAACGCAGCCTTTTAATCGTTGTATTCAATAGCAAAGGCAAAATTGGGCATTGTTGCTTGAGAGAAAATTCGAAAGTCAAGAAATGTAACTTATGACTGTATCTGTTTCTTTTCAGGAAGGATTCTTCCCCTTTCATAGTACCGGTAGAATGCGTCGGTTCAGTTCTGAAGAGCAAGGAACAGGTTTTATGCTCACAATTAATGCCACATAAATCTGCCTAGTAATAGTTCATAAAAATTATACCGGTTTGGTCAATAAGACCCAAGATTTGAAACGAATACCTCGTTAACTCCTCTTGAAACATACGTGTCGTTAGTGATGGTCTCTGTCTAAACCTAGAAACTTAAATGTAATTTATAACTTAGTTAATAAAGAAGACGTTCTGATTAAAATTGCAACATAAGATGTATTTTTTTAAACTTTCTTTTAAATGTCTCATTATATTTGTGTTCATAGGAAGCTACAAGGCAATTGACGACAATTGACGTATAGGCGTGTTCTTTTATGTTAAATACATTATGTACATTTAATTCGTATTATTTATTGGATTTTCTTAATAATTATGTGTTATGTACATCTGTATTTTGCACTTGACCTTTGTGCATAATCAAGTTAGTAATACTCCTGACCAGTGATATTTATTTTGCAAACAACAAAATGCATAGTAAACATATTTACTTCAACGTTTGAGTTAAAAGTAGTCTTTTTTTTTCTTGATACTGACCTTAGAACTTTTGGAATGGAATTATTCTATTAGTTGTCGGAGTATTTATAGAAAATGGTAATTACGACCTAGGTCACGTAGTGGGGTATAACATTTTGGTTACGTTGGGATTATTTATTTTTACCTTAACATCCGATGCAGAATCATTCTTATTGTTGTGTTCAGTATTTAGTTTGGTTGGATTTATTTATTCTAATTATTATTCACTGAAATTACAAAGTGCTCAATAATATTCTTGAATTAAAACATTAAGTTTGAATTATAGTGAATTTATACAAGGATATTTGGATTATATTACTGTGAAATATTACAAGATTATTAACAAATCTCTAAATTCAGGCCATTGGTACCTTAGCACGTTCAATACTACTGGCTCATCAACACATTCAATATTGGAATTTTTTGGATTACGACTAAAATTCAGTTGGAATTTCATACATTTGGATTTCTTATAGAACGTTTTTGGCTATTTGCAATTTAATTCACAATAACGTGAACTGTGAATTTAAATCTCTTAAAATTGCATTTTCTATTATAGAAAAATAATTTTTTGTTGCATTTTTCAAAACTGGATGATTTTTGCTCTTTTCATACATACCAGTATGATTTCTTTAATAAATTGAATGTCTTAATCTATACATCAAACAATGAACAACACGTAATATACTTCATGTGTTTGATTTGCATATACTTTATGTCTTTGATTCTAATATAATTTATTTCTTTGATTCTGTTATACTTTACGTCTTTGATTCTGCATGTCACCCATAATGCAAAGGTGGTAAGTTCAATTAACATAAGCAGGAATCATTTGGCTCCTTATTTAAAAATAAACACTTACTTAGCTCAGTAAGAATAATCAGAACAGATTTTGTTCTACCTAACTATAATGCTTGTAAAACAAAACAAAAACACTATACGCAGCCTATTGTACCACACACATAAAATGATTACATTTTTCATACGCTACATCGTTATGTACATGCCTGGGTCAAGAGAGCATAACGTCTTGAGTTGAAAGATGGACAACTATGATTAGCGTAGTGACCATCTTATGTTATTATATCACAAAATAATGGTGCCCAATGCACTATAGACACGAGATTAAACACCATTTATTCTGCATCTTGTGTCTGGGATAGATGACAACGGTGATGATTGATGCAGCTCTTTTGCAACTTGTGTCTTGAATAAACGATAACAGTGGTGAAGGTTTTAGCTGATTTGCAGCTTGTAATTTGGATAGATGACAACAGTAATGAAGGATTTAACTGGTTGTATTGCTTTTGAATAAGTTTGAAAACCAAAGACAAGAAAAGCTGGTCACATGACTACTGGATCTTGTTATCTCCCGCAACCAAGTTTTTTTTTCCTTAGATAATGAGGGATTCTCAAAGAGTAAGGTAAATCATTGTCAAAAAGGCATCTAAAAGAAAAGCCTAAATAGTCCCTCTCCGTGTTGGGTGATATGTTAAGGTTCGATGATTTTGATAACACCCAAATTCTGTATCATGTTGACTTCGATATTACCCCTATTCTATACCATGTTGACTTCGATATTACCCCTATTCTATACCATGTTGACTTCGATATTACCCCTATTCTATACCATGTTGACTTCGATATTACCCCTATTCTATACCATGTTGACTTCGATATTACCCCTATTCTATATCATGTTGACTTTGATATTACCCCTATTCTATACCATGTTGACTTCGATATTCCCCCTTTTCTATACCATGTTGACTTCGATATTACCCCTATTCTATATCATGTTGACTTTGATATTACCCCTATTCTATACCATGTTGACTTCGATATTCCCCCTTTTCTATACCATGTTGACTTCGATATTACCCCTATTCTATATCATGTTGACTTCGATATTACACCTATTCTATACCATGTTGACTTTGATATTACCCCTATGCTAGACCATATTGACTTTTATATTACTCTTATTCTATACCACGCTGCCTTTAATATTATCTCAATTCTATACCATGTTGACTTCAATATTACCTCAATTCAATACCATGTCTTTGATATTACCCCTATTCTATACCATGTATCTTTGATCAAACCCATATTCTTTATCATGTTGATAGAACCCTTATTCTATACCAAGTTGCCTCTCATACAACCCCTATTCTATGCCATGTTGCCTTTGTTAGAACCCATATTCTATACCATGTTGCTTCGATGCTCAAGGAGCCTGTATATTATCATCTGATTTCTCAGGCAGGGACCCTGAGGCTCAAATGGGTCCCGTATATTACCGACTGATTTCACAGGCAGGTCTCCTGAGGCTCAAGGGGACCGTATATTATCGACTGATTTCACAGGCAGTGGCGTTAATAGTACTGTATATCTACGTACAAGGCAGAATGACTATTGACTCCAATGTTGGCTATGCCCAGGGCCCCCAAAGGACTTAATCTGGTCCTGACTTTAAGCTGATATAATGGTTTTTTTTTTATTTACTTCAAAATCAAGATATGTTCATATAATGATATCTGGTAATTATTAGACACTATTGCGTAACGCATATTTATTTCGGGGGAAATAGTATAAAATTTATTGACCATAGAGTAACAGCATTCAAGTTTTCCATGTGATGGCGTCTATAAAGTCAATATAAGTACAAAGTTCTATCAAAGCATTCTCAAAACGATTTGCTTGTAACGCTAAATACACTGTAATAAGTCTTTCTGGATAGTTGCAACACCCGTGTCTTTAAGCAATGATAGAATATATACAACCTAATCAACAAATGATTTCCGCACACTCCAAATCCAACAACCCAACTGCTCCTCTTTCTATGTAACGACAATATCACGAAATCAAAGAATACTTGCTTTAATATGTACACTCCCCATATGTTCTGGAGGCGTCCTTTATCATTTAAGGCTACGGTATTTCAATTATTCCAATTATCTATCTTTTTACTTGTATCTTTTAATTGTGTTTATTGTGGCAGTAACACCTACTATTCATTATTATCTGTAGTATCAGCTGCATATAAACTTCACAGCTTGCCAAATGGCTTTTACATTGATATTGTTGGGGCTTGATTCAGATAGTTTTTTTTCGTCGATTAAATCACTTATCGACTTGAGTAGTCGTATGATGGCACTTGAGAATGACAAGAGGTAATTTGTGGTTTTCAAGGAAACAATTACATTATCACAATAATATTACTTTACAATATAAAACGTCTTGACTTCAATTTTGAGATCTCAAAAAAAGAGTTGACCCTTTCGTAAATGAGGGTTATGTTTGCATTACCGATCAAGTGTATTTGTCAGCAGATGTTAACGTCTGTATAAAACACCAGTTCCCTAGTAGCAAGGAAAATCTTTATATTAAATTTTTCATTATTGGATACTTCACTGATTCAAAAGAACCGTTCCAGAGGATTATTGGGTCCATAGAGCTTGAGTACTGTTTAATTACTTTTTAATTTTTATAATCCTATAATTCATGCTGATGACTGAAGTAAATGTCTGATAATCAATAAGATTTTAATAACGTAGAACTTAGGAGTTTTGTTGAGGTTATTTATGCATCCATCTGACTGAGATCAACTGCGTTTTTGAAGATATTAGCGCTCCCGTCTAGTTGTGCATGTGACTTAACTACTGCAGGGTAATGGTAAAGACATGCTGAATATTGAATGAAACCGGGCGCTTGTTGCTGTACAATGAACCAAATCGCCAATTGATTATGTTATGAACTGGTATTCAGTAAGTAAAATGCGTACTTCTCTTCTTAATGACCGAGATGTATGTAACACCTTGAAATATTACCTTCCTCCTCCCACACCCCCAGATGACTCAGTCGTACTACCACTAAACATAGAACGTGCACGTTCCAACCGAGAGTAATTTATATTAGAAGTATGGAATAAAATGCATAGCGGAAAAGAAAAAATGCAAAACTGTCATTCAAATAGTCTAAATATGTGTAATTGAAAAGAAATAATATGACATATGGTCAGTTACAAACAAACATTACTTTGCCAACAGTTATGTAATGATAATTCACAAGACTTAAATCAATATTGCACTTAATGTGCATATAAGAAAAAATAGTTAATATTCTTACGCTCCTGGCGCCATGTATTTATAACGTGATATTACACCCAAACTAAGTCAGTTTAAGAGTGAAAGAAATTACAAATAATGTGTTATACGAAGATCCGATTAGCACAAAAGTCATGTATCATTTGATTTTGAACTTGAAGAGAGTTTTTCCTGTTTAAGGAAATTTTCTCCGGTACTTCAAAGTGCTCAATCTGCATGATCGATATTTTTTGTAATAGTCAATCGCACGAGACAAGATTTTATTATATTGCATCGCATTGTGTATGTTAGTTGGAAATAAACAATTTAAAACTCCTACGTTAAAATAAGATTAATCTCTCATTACATTTTTTTTTTGTATTTCATCTGAGTGTAATGTATGTTAGCTTTATGGAGTGGTCTGCGTTTCTTGAGGGTCGTTTTTAGTAGCCTAAGAGTAACTAGGTCCTGTCGTAGAGTTGGTGCAGTTTGTGTTGCGTTTGTCAACAATCAGTATTTTGAGCTTCACAAAAACCATTTTAAGAATTTCAACGGAACTGCGAGCAATTTGACACTAAATCATTTTAAGCTTGTACAGACGATGTCAACCTACTATAAAGTTTGACTGCTGTTAATACAAAAAGAAAAAACTTTGAACGATATCTTCACAGAAATGTCTCAGTAGGAATTGACCAAATTTAACAGAATTAACCCAGCTTCAAAGTCTTCAATTTTGTGCAATGGATGCGGATCCATCATCAGATATGGCCGCTGTTCCAAAATTAGAATAAAATTTAAACTATTTTTTCTTAAGAACTACACGGAGGAATTGGACCACGTTTGATAGTACGTATCCTTCCCTAAAGACCATGTCGAAATACCTTCAAGTATGGCTTCTTTGACTAACTATACATGGACTTTCAAACAAGCTTTTTTTTATTTAAAAAAAAAACTGTAAAAATTGTCCGATCATTACTAAAAAGGCTAATGAAATTTATTTAAATGATGCAGAGATGCCATTAAGAAAGGCAGTCGTCAGTAAAAAAAAATGTAAACATAAACACTTTCATGTTTTTGGAAAAGACCCCTCAACATAAAAATACTGAACAAATACTTGCATAAAGGCCTATAAAATAGATTCTCAAATAGGACGTAAGTTAGTGAAAATACAAAACCTTCACATGAACAAATCTTAAATACTTCTGAGCAGAATCTGAGTAAATCCAAGTCTGTACAAATGATACGAATGACATGTACAAATGATACAAATCACCTGTTATTGAATATGGCCACCTTTACTAAAACTAGCCTTTAAACAAACTAATTTTAAAATGGTGAAAAGAATTTTAACAGATTTATCACTCTAGCATAGAGGCATTTTCAGTTTATACAAATGGTGTAGCCTTACAATCAAATATAGAGGATTTTACTAAAAATAGAAAAACATCATATTGACTTTTAAGACTTCTAAACTTGACAAACATTCTACTGAAGTGGATATTGTTATAAATTATGGAAAACTTGCATCAGTGTCAAACCTGTCATGAGATATGGAAACCTCACTAACAATATATAACCTGTCATGAGATATGGAAACCTCACTAACAATATAAAACCTGTCATGAGATATGGAAACCTCACTAACAATATCAAACCTGTCATGAGATATGGAAACCTCACTAACAATATAAAACCTGTCATGAGATATGGACACCGTTACTAACAATATAAAACCTGTCATGAGATATGGAAACCTCACTAACAATATAAAACCTGTCATGAGATATGGACACCGTTACTAACAATATAAAACCTGTCATGAGATATGGACACCATTACAAACAATATAGAACATGTGATGAGATATGGATACCGTTACTAACAATGGAGACAAACTCTTCCATTTTCCACACCTCTTACCATGAACACCTCTCACAATTTGAAAAGTATACAAAAATATATTCCGATGGATCAAAAGTTGAGGAAAAGGCTGCTGCAGCATTCGTAAGTGGAAAACACACAACCAAAGTTCGCTTGTCAAATGGTACGTCAATTTTTCAGCCGAAATCAGAGCAATAGACCTTGCTTTGCAAGCAATTGCAAGCAAGCGTATTTCAAATAGCATAATATTCTCCGACTCACTATCAGTACTTCAGTCACTACATAACAGAAAACTGGAGAATCCATTATTAGCAAACATTCTCCTTAAGCATACTGAGCTGAGTACCTCCCACAATATAGTATACTGTTGGTTACCCAGCTATGTAGGAATTTAAGGTAATGATAAAGCAGACCGTGCTGCTAAAATGGCCCTATTACTAGAACCAACTGATTTTAAAGCACCATATACTGAATTTAAACGTTGTATCAAATACTGTTTACGTCAGAAATGGCAGGCATCATGGAATAATACCGTGAATAACAAACTTCATGCCATCAAGCCAACATTAGGAGAATGGACCCCTTCCTACAGATCCGTCCGTAGAGAGGAGGTAGTCATTGCAAGAATTCGACTCGGTCATACTCATGTAACACACTCCTACATATTAAAAGGAGAAGACCCACCAGAGTGCATAGCTTGTAATGAACCATTCACCGTTAAGCACTTTATGCTGGAATGCTTCGATCTTCAACTTACGCGTAATCATTATTACGTTGTGCAAGACATGACGGAGCTCTTTGATACAGTTAACATTACCAACATTATAGACTTCCTTAAGGAAGCAAACATTTATCATAAGTTATAGCTTTTATTTTATCACCTAGTTCAATTTTGTGTTATATTTATGCAGTCGATATATTTTAATTGTCAATCATATGTTTTCATTATCATACATTTGCACTCCCCGTTGATCGGGAAACTTTTAATTATTTAACATCGTTACCATTTTTATCGCTTTATCTTTAACTGTTTGGTCTCCAATCGCTGGTCGATAAAATTATTTTACCAGTTTTAAATGAAAAAGGATATAACCTTATGTTTGGCGCTAAATAGCCTCATAGTGCTGGTGCGCCGTAAAAATATTAATCAATCCATCAATCAACTAACAACAGAAAACCTGTCATGAGATATTGACACCGTTACTAAAAATATAGAACCTGTCATGAGATAATGGACACTGTTAATAAAAATTATAAAACTTGTCCTGAGTTATGGACACCGTTACTAATAATATAGAACCTGTCATAAGATATGGACACCGTTAATAAAAATATAAAACTTATCATGAGATATGGACACCGTTACTAACAATATAGAACTTGCCATGAGATATGGACACCGTTACTAACAATATAGAACCTGTCATGAGATATGGACACTGTTAATAAAAATATAAAACTTGTTATGAGTTATGGACACCGTTAATAAAAATATAAAACTTGTCATGAGATATGGATCCACACCGTTACTAAAAATATAAAACTTATCATGAGATATGGACACCGTTACTAACAATATAGAACCTGTCATAAGTTATGGACAACACCGTTACTAACAATATAGAACCTGTCATAAGTTATGGACACCGTTAATAAAAATATAAAACTTATCATGAGATATGGACACCGTTACTAACAATATAGAACTTGCCATGAGATATGGACACCGTTACTAACAATATAGAACCTTGAAATGACGTTTTCTCAAAACTGCTTAACAGAATTTTTTTTAAAATCAAATTTTTACAGAAGATTTTTAGTTTAAAAAAAAGAATATGACGATTTCTTTTGGATCAGCGCTTATCGGATTCATTCCTACTAATATATAACTCTGATAACAAACCAATTCTTCAAGACACATATGGCTGAGTTTATTCGTCAAAAATACCAAAATGTAAATGACAACATGGTAACGAGAGAGTGAAATCTCTATTGAAACACTTAATTAAACAAACATGAATTATTCAACATTCAGCATTCTGGTCACAGCACCTAGCCGATCCTGTATTCATTATATTCCAAGCTTTACAAAATGATATTGTTTATATTTATATTTTATTTTTAGAATGTACCATTGGAATAGTGCAGCTATTGTTTTAATTTAAAGAATTTCACTTATAATAAATCAGCCAAGATAATAAACAAAGACGAAATCATCTAACATTCTGAAAATGTCAACAATTAAAACTATGGTGTGAGTTGATAAAATTAAAATACTGCATAGGCAAAGAACTGACATTTTCAAGCGAGTGACGTTGTACTCGATTTGCTGTATCCACACAAACAAAATGGACATTATAAAGGAATTGCTATGATACAAATATAGAACATTGTTGAATGCCATTGTAGGGAGAAAAAAAAAATTTACTTCATATGATGACAAAGACTTAAAAATAGTTTTGCTTTCAATGAAATAGCAGCGAAAATCATAGGTATGTATAATAATAAGCAAAATTTAAACACGTCTTCAGTTTCTAAAATGAAATATTCTAATTTCTTGGAGTATAAATACACCATTTGAAAAATGGAAAAATGAATGAAAATCATACTTTTTAAGTACCTAAATTTGATGACACTTTGAACTTATCTGTTTAAAGTTGGGATTGACATGATTAGGGGAACAACATTAAAAATTGAACGTAAAAAAAACAACGAAACGGTAAAGAGAACACTATTTTATTAGCTACAAATAAAGTAATGTATAAAGGATTTTTAAAGTAAAATCCCAGAAGCGGTAAATAAAACATTCCTAATATTAATATATTGAGGAACAAATTTCCCAATACTGAGGGGAAATGAATTACTGAGAGAAAAATATCGATAAGAAATATGATTAGAGCCAAGCTAAACAAATTCAACAAAAAAGAGGAAAGAGAACTTACCTAGAAATAGTAAAAAAAAAGGACAAGAAGGACAAAAAAAGAGAAAATTAAAAGCATTAAACGACATTGTAATTTGGCAACAGCAAAATTTATTAATATTCCATTTGAGGTTGAACAAAACATCATTAAAGTCATAAAAGCAAACCCATTAAAGGGTAAAATCTGTAAAGACCCAGCTAAAGTTACAAGTTATTATACGAAAATATACTCTTTATTCCTCACTGGCATTCATTGTTTCCCCATTCGTAGCCTAACTGTTAGTTATATCCTTCAGCGTAGATGTCACAAATTTCGTTACGATTTGAAACTTCGCCTGAATACTTACGCTCTTTGCCCTAGCTGCGTCTAAATTTTATCAGTTCCAACCAGGTTTTCCTTTGGCGGCATTTTGTAGTTTCCGTAAAAATCAACTATGCATTTTTACACAGCTGGAACATAATGTACTAAGAGAACAGACTGATATGTGATTCAGATTTGTATGTTTTTCAGTCACTGATCGCTCTCTACTCAAAAACGCTTTTCAAGTTTGTATAAACGATGACACTCGGGTAATAAATATGGCCACGGATTCGTAAAAAAAACAAACATTTTTTAAGAGAAATTAGATATAGAAACTTGTAAAAAGGGCTTTTCACTGTTGTACACATAATGATGACGCAATGCCAGCATGACTGCTGCTAATACAAATTTTTAAAAAAATTCAAGAAATTTTCATGACCTTTTTTTTACAATCCTGAAAAGAATTGTCCATATTTATCAACATGCTTTCTAGCATAAGGAGTTTTCGATTTTAGTTTATGAACCCGGTCAGCTTTCAAATATGGAAGCCCTTAACAAAAGAAAATAAAGAAAATAAATTCCATCTTCAAATGACTTTATTAAACAATAAACTCATTTAACATTATTCGACAGTAAGCATTTTGGCTTAAAGGTTGTGTTATATTGTTTTGATTTAAAGGTTGTGTTATATTGTTTTGGCTTAAAGGTTGTTTTATATTGTACAAATGATACTGATGTGTCATAAATATCGATGAAGATGCAAAAATGGAAAAATATTGACAGTTGTTTTCATAACATACGCAACCAAGAGAATTAGAAGATATATATATATATATAAAAAAGAAGCGTACTACGGACTCAGATGTACAACTGATTTTGTAATTAGTACAATGCGAGCGAATGACAGCTTTCGTGTCCACTTCGACCTTTTGGTTTACTATTTTTGTTTTGTTTTTGCTTTTAATTAAAATCCCAATTAAGTTAATGAAATGGCTACATGTTAACCGGAACAAATCTAGTTTACTTTTCAGTCTGTTCCGGAAGTGTGTTCGCACAAAATACGCGCAAAATTGATTGGCATAAGAACTCCAATTACAAAACGTAGGACAAAATATGTACGAACAAAATAAGATAAAGGTAGCAACAAAGATAAAGGGGGCCCCGAGTGGCCGAGTGGTCTAAAGCGCTGTCCGTTACGGATCACTGCCATCTCACCTCTGTCTGCGTGGGTTCGAGTCTAGGATTCGGCGAATGTAAATATGTGAGAAAGCTTGCCAGTAGCTTCTCGTGGGTCGGTGGTTCTTTCCGGTGATTTCCCGGTTTCTTCCTCCACCATTAATACTGGCTGCCATGAATAGCCTATCGTGTGTTGAAAAATGGCGTTAAGCCCAACAACAACAACAAAGATAAAGTGAAGCTTTTCACAGGAACATCAAACACTATTATTTGACGAAGCAAAAACAGTTAAATTATTGAAGTCTTCACATTTAAATTTAAAGATACAACTTTGTTGTTCGGTTTTTATTTTAAGAACAGCATAACATTTCTTTATTTCTTCATTTGATTTAAAGCATATATAGATTATTAAATCTGTGCTGCAATAATTTCGTTTAGACTTGTTGATTTGGTATGTCACTGCCAAAATAATTTCGTAACGACTTGTTGTTTTGGTATGTGACTGCCAAAATAATTTGTCCACACATTTTCCGTACAAATTTAGTAATTCCACGTTGGTTCTGGGATGTAGAACAGACCCGATGTGCCTTCATTCGTGTCTTAAGCGGCCACTGATGGAAACATGAGCCGTGGTGTCTCATTGGTTATAATGCCGGATTCGAGACCAAAAGGGTGCTGCCTCAAATCCTGCCATAGAATCAGCCCTTGTTGACTATCGTCATTGATCAAGGAAGCTTCAGTTGCCATGTGCTCGCTGTTTCGTAAAATTTAAAATAACAAAAACCCTGGGGCTTCCCGGAATGGGGGGAGGGGGCGTCTGATGGTCTAAAGCACTTACCTTTACCAATTACTGCCACCATAGCTCTGTCCGCGTCGATTCTAGTCTGAATCTCTAACAATATGAAATTGTGAGAAAACTTGCCAGCAGCTTACCGTGAATCAATGGTTCTTACCAGGGTTTTCCCGGCTTCTTTCTAGACCTGTCATTGTGGCCGTCATGTATAGGCTATAGCGTGCTTAAAAATGGCGTTAAACCAAGAACAACAAACTTGGAAATAAATTGAAATACCCTATATGTGTGTTTACTGTCATGAGGTATGATTTTAACTATGTTTATTTACTCAATTGAAGTTTTATTTTACCTATGAGTATATTTACTCCAGCACAACACCAGGCAAGACTCAGAAAAGAAAAAAGAAGACTCCAGTTCTCCGTTTTACAAGCTGGAACGTCAGGACCATGTGTACTGGACTTACCGATGATCTTCAGCAGATTGAAGATGCACCGAAGACTGCCGTAATTGACAGGGAACTTTCCCGACTGAATGTTGACATTGCCGGCCTTCAGGAGACCAGACTAACTGACAGCGGCACCCTTAGGGAAACCAACTACACCTTCTTTTGGCATGGAAAGTCCTTTGATGAACCTAGACAGTTTGGTGTCGGCTTCGTTGTAAAGTACACGCTCATCACCTTCATTGAGATTCCATCATCAGGCACTGAGAGGATCCTAACCCTTAGGCTGTCAACATCCTCAGGCTTAGTCAACATCTTGATTGTGTACGCTCCAACCTTCTACACCACTCCAGAGGAGAAAGACCAGTTCTATGAGGCTTTGGATCAAGTAATATCCAGTATCCCCAACACTGAAGGGCTCTACATACTAGGAGACTTCAATGCTAGAGTGGGAGCTGACCACTGGCCCAGCTGTCTCGGCACTCATGGAAGGGGAAATGTCAATGAGAACGGTCAGCGACTGCCGGAGATGTGCTGTTCACAGAGCCTATGCGTGACCAACACCTACTTCAAATGCAAGAAAATTCACCAGGTGTCATGGAGACATCCACGTTCCCGCCTCTGGCACCAATTAGACCTCGTCATCACAAGGCGTGCGGAACTGGACAGCGTCCCCCTCACTCGCAGCTACCACAACGCCGACTGCGACACAGACCACTCCCTGGTGGCCATCAAGGTGCGAATAATAGCTAAGAAGCATCACCACGCCAAGAAGAAGGGTCGCTAACGCATAAATACATGCTGTGCAAACAAACCAGAGAAGACGAAGCAGTTTATTAACAAGCTGCAGGAAGCTCTCACCAAAAAGACATCTGATCACACCATCGACTCCATGGTTCCACCTCCGAGACAATGTGTACAACTCAGCCATTAGTGCATATGGGAAGATGGAGCGGAAAAGATACCGACTGGTATGAGGCCAGCTGGGAGGCTATGGAGCCAGTGACTGAGGCGAAGAGGAAAGCCCTTCTGGCTTCCAAGGCTGCGCCTAGCCCTACTACATTACAAGCCCTCATGATTGCCAGATAAAATGCTCAGCGGACTTCCCTTTACTGCGCAAACACCTATTGGCTGAATCTCTGCACTAGCATGCAAACAGCTGCTGACACTGGAGATGCAAGAGGCATGTACGAGGGCATCAAGAATGCGACAGGTCCCCCATCTCTCAAGACCGCCCCCCCCCCACTCAAGTCCAAGACGAGAGTAATCATAACAGACCAGGAGAAACAGCTACAGCGCTGGAATGAGCACTATCACGAACTGTATGCAACCCAAACCGTCGTCACCAAAACTGCCCTGAACGCCATCCCAGACCTGCCAATCATAGATGAACTAGACACTCCGCCGTCCATCGAAGATCTAAGTAAAGCCATCAACTGTCTCGCTTGTGGGAAAGCCCCTGGGAACGACGGCATCCCACCTGAAATCCTCAAGAACGAGAAACCGGCACTACTCCAGCCCTTGCACGAACTCCTCTGCCTCTGTTGGGAACAGGGACACATCCCCCAAGACACGCGGGATACCAACATCATCACTTTGTACAAGAACAAAGGAGACCGCAGCGACTGTAACAACTACCGGAGCATCTTCCTTCACAGTATCGTCGGAAAGGCTTTCACAGGTGTTGCACTGGTACGCTTGCAGACCCTAGACTCCCGTATCTACCCAGAATTCCAATGTGGCTTCCGAGCTGGCCGGTCAACTGTAGATATGATCTTCTCCCTACATCAGTTGCAGGAGAAGTGTCATGAGCAGCAAATGCCCCTCTACGTGTACACTAATTACATGACCTTACTAATTACATGCCAATTTCTTTTCTTTCTGTGTATACAAAAACATAGAAAGAGTCATTTTCAAACGTGCATAAATTTACTTATACGAAAATAATTTTATATGTGCTCCCCCCAAACAATTGTCCGTGATTAAAACGCTAGATATACTGCCACGTTTGGAATGCAAGTGATACCGGAGAAGACGTGTGTAATATACTGCGATTTGTATAAAATACTTAATGACATGTGTGTAATATATATATATATATATATATATATATATATATATATATATATATATATATATATATATATATATATATATATATATATATATAAGGTATTTGATGACGTGTCCATATATTGAAAGTTATCTGAGGTATTTGATGACGTGTATATAATATGATAGCATCTATTTAAGGTATTTAAATACGTGTGTATTATATTGAGATATATATAAATAAGGTGGCGCTCACCAGATTTTATGTACTTTTGAGAGAGAGTGGCGTATGTAAGGTGAAGTTGTTTGCATTTAAAATAAGCACAGTGGAGAGAATGTTGGCATACCTCTATGCTACTTTGATGTAATGTGGCAGACATTTCCTTGGCTATTGTACTTTTGGAAATTGTAAATAATCTTAGCACACTGCTAACTAAAATGACTTGTGCTCCAAAAATCAATCTGAATTTGTCTAAAGTACACTATTTTTGGCAGCTATTAAAATAGGGAAAATTAATTTTGCCAGACTAGACAATATCAGCTTCTGAAAGTGCAATGAATGAATTACCAAATATAAAAAATGTAAAAGAGTTATCTGCTCATTGTATACAATTTTCTTCTGAAGTTCAGGAAGTGAAAATGAACAAGTGGAGCTAGCACGCTTTTGAAAGATGCACAAGATGAGTAAGGCCAAGATGTATGCTCTATACCCCATATTACACTCATCAATCATACACCAAAATAAAGGGAATTAAAGGTTCTTTGAAAATAACCTAATATTTACAATGTCTATTTTGAATAGTCACTATAACTAGTGAGGAATCTCAGAAAAAAATTTTCTTTTAAATTCGAATGCTAAATACGAAACTGTAGAACGCCACCTAAGGTATTTGATGACGTGCTTGGCATAAAGGTCTTCAGTATGAACTTAAAATAAGATATATAATAGATTATGATTGACCCATTCGCCAATTATTTTTCCCATACACCACTAACTGTTAGTGTGAAGACCAATGACTCAACAACTCGTCTACTTCAGCTGGAGTGCCGCTGAATTCAAATCTAGCCATGTTATTGTTGCTTAGATATATCAATGACATTATTGATGTCTACTTTGTTTTGTCAGAACTTTTGCTAGGGACAGTTGGCTGTCTTCTAGAACTATACATGATATCCAATACATGTTTAATGCTGCCTATAAATTAAAATACAAAAGCCATAGGAATTTTCTAATTAAAGTTCCAGAAAGGTATACCTTTCTTTTGTTGACAACCAAAATATTATAACTATACAGTCTGCATATCACCAATATACGTAAAATGTAACACACACACACACACACACACACACACATATATATATATATATATATATATATATATATATATATATATATATATATATATATATATATATATATATATATAAAGAATACAAATCATATGGCGAATAACAACCCTCTCAAACGTACTGGATCCACCAAGGGATCACGTCTGTCAGGGATTAATTAAAATAGATGCAATAAACTGACGACGAACAGTACGAAACTAGTAACTAACTAGCCTAAGCGCTTTCGACTCCCAATGAATCTTTTTCAAAGGCAAATACAAAACATAGTTACGACAAACAAATAAACACAAAAACGTTGCGTTTGTAAACCTCTAGCACATGTGAAGATAGAAATGTAGAGGTTTACAAACGCAACGTTTTTGTGTTTATTTGTTTGTCGTAACTATGTTTTGTATTTGCCTTTGAAAAAGACTCATTGGGAGTCGAAAGCGCTTAGGCTAGTTAGTTACTAGTTTCGTACTGTTCGTCGTCAGTTTATTGCATATATATATATATATATATATATATATATATATATATATATATATATATATATATATATATATATATATATATCATTTGAAGGGCCATGTAACAGAATTACACATTAAAATGCTGATTGATGCTGCATAAGTTTGATTTTAAAACGTTCATATTATATTAAAATTAAACTGACGTTATGCATATTGAATTGATATTGTGTGATTGACCTTTGTCCGTGAGTGAGGGTAACGTATTGTGTCTACTGATTTTGTGTCCTTTGCTAAAGATGTTTATTTGAATTTAAGTTAAAGGCCTAACCTTTTTACAAACTTAGACTTACAATGTTTAATATACAAGTTAGTGACGAATTCCAGAAAATGTCATTATGCCTTAGGTCAGGTGACTATATATATATATATATATATATATATATATATATATATATATATATATATATATATATATATATATATATATATATATATATATATATATATAAATTCATGTTTTCAGTTCAGTCTGGATTTTTTTAATGTTGTGTTCAGATATAATTGGATAATTGGATATTTAGTGTTGTATTTAGATGTAATTGAAGAGGTGCCATTTATTTAAACTATTCATTGTAAATGCTGGTTGACATATTTGACTTTAACACTTCTTTGGGACTATTGTGTATTCGTTCAAAGAAAGTTTGGATTATTTCATTGTATTTCATCAGGTTTATTGATACATCAACATTGGCAAGACTATTGGTTCACCGGCACATTAAAGTTATTGCATCTGATTTCGGAACATTCTATACATTTGGACATGTGATAACACATTTGGATTATTTGGCATTTAATTGACAATGATGTAAGTTCCTCTTTAACTTTTACTTTGTAACTTAAATTTTTGTTTGTTTAGCTTCTTCCTGTTTCTTAATCTGTGGCCGTAGAGACGTATTAGCAGTGTAAATACATCTACACGGTATGAAATTTTCCAGGAATCAGTCCCCCTCCATAAAAAAAACTGTACTCGGTTTCAAATCTTATTCAAAAATATTCTAACCAATAAAAAATCAGAACCGTCTATTCCGAACTCTGTTATAATATTTATTACTGGAATTGCTGAGGAAAATTTTGTGACGGAGTGACCTGACTCGATGTTAATTAGGAATGTTAATGTGCAAAAGGAAACCAGTTTACAGTTTCAAATCTTTTACCATATTTGTCTTTATTTGTATCTAATTTTGCCGTATTTACACACAGTTCAAAACAGGATAAACCAAGATATAATTTGGTATTATATGCTATCAGATCTTAATATCTGCAAATCGAAAACTTCCTTGACCGCTTGACATTATTCTTCATGCAAAAGAAGTTCCATCCGTAAGTTCTTGGTATGCAAAAGACATTACAATGCTTGGGTTGATCTTGTTTAAACAAAGTGTCAGTGAGCATTACAATTCGATCGCTAAGTTAAGAAATAACTAAATGTATTTCAATTGTGTTTACGTTAAAAATCGAGTCAGGAATTCGTAAATTCGTTTAATCCATGTTCACTCTATACGGATTCTACAGCTATTTGCATCTAATATTTGATCTTCCCACGGTGCAGGAAATGTTGGCCGCTCAAAAATCTTTCAATACAGAATTTCATTTACTGTAGATTAACTAACCGTATTATTTAACTTTGCAAGGCGGTAAATTAAAATCAAAACTCGGCTAATAAGCGTCAATAAATCAATTACTTTCATTTTCTTCATGAATGAATGAAAGTTTTTGATCCCATTATAAAGCAGGAGTCGGCTTTCAAGAGTAAATACGTCAAACATTATTAATTGGTACGGAACACGTGGTTTTACAACGAGTGTAGGAAACAATAACTTTGCACACATATTATTCAACTATAGAAAATCAATAATTACCAATAAATTTAAGATATATAGTTGAAAGTCATCACACGCTTCATAGATGCATGCATACATAAAACTTTTCATAGACATATACTTATAAGGCATCAGAAGTGATTGCATCCCTTTTCCGCACTCCCCTACCCCCAATTATGCTTTGTCCAGAACAGCAACGGTAATTGAGTAGGGTCGAGCTACAAGTGAATCATATAATAAAACGTTTGAACACAGTATATCCTTTTCATTGTTTTTAATGAAACAAACGATTCTGAGGTACGTACATGTAAAAAAAACAACAAAGACATGTAATCAAACAGACCCAATGAGTCCATTCTCAAATATAAGCACACACATTATATGCATTCACGTGTACTCTGAAAATATTTTTGAAACTTTTGCAGCTCATTTACTAACCATGCCCCAAATTGAAGCTATCGGTATGGTTTGTATACGATCTTTACTGTGTATAATCTTTACTATGTACGCTATTTACGGTGTATGCTCTTTACTGTATACGATCTTTACTGTGCACAATCTTTACTATGTACGCTATTTACGGTGTATGCTCTTTACTGTATACGATCTTTACTGTGCACAATCTTTACTGTGTACGCTCTTTACTGTATACGCTCATTACTGTGTAAAACCTTTACTGTACACGATCTTTATTGTGTAAAATCTACGATCTTTGGTTGTACAATATTTACTGAACACGATCTTTACTGTGTACAATCTTTGTTGTACACTCTTTAGTGTATAATATCTTTACAGTTTTCACTCTTTACTGTATACGATCTAAATATGGACGATCTATACTGCACACGATTTTTGCTGTGTACGATCTTGACTGTGCAGGATTTTTACTGTACACGAATTTTATTGTGTAAACTCATTACTGTGTACTATATTTAAGATAAACGATCTTTACTGTGTACGATCTTTACTGTGAACGATCTTTACTGTACACTCTATACTGTATACGATCTATACTGTACACTCTTTACTGTATAATATATTTACTGTGTACTATCACCATTGTCTCGTTAATGTTTGAAAGCATGTTGTGTCGCTGTCATCTTGCATAAGATTATTCATTTTTTTCTCGTTTTTGTTGTGATCCTTAGAAAAATAACTGACAATTCAGAAATATTCGCCATTGTCAGAATAGTTCAAGCTTTGTTATTAATAAAGATGTGTACTAATTCGCCTGAAATTCAAAGCAAATATAAGCCAAATGACCACTGAAAACGAGACTGGTCTCGATTTTTTGATTTTTTGTGGGTCTAAACATTTCGTGTCTACATATGGCTATTGATCTCTATTAATTAAACTGACCATTGTTTCATATTCACATGTTTAACATCTTTGTGATATAATGCCGGCATGTTACTGGTTTTTTAAATTAGTAACCAAATAGTCAAACCAGCACCAAACAGTCAAACCAGCAAACCAAAAAGTCAAACCAGCAAACTAAATAGTTAAATCACCACCTAGTCAAAGCAGAAAACCTACTAGTCAAACCAGCATCCAATATGCAATTCTTTTTGAATTATATGTTTTCCTAAATGATAATGTTTAGATGATCCCTTGGTAGCAAAATTTGATCCGCCATTACAACTTCAATCGTTAAAAGTTTACCCAATACAGTCCATACAGTTTGCTGAAAGACGTATTAAAAATGTAAGCAATAAAATGAAACTTATGGTTATTTTTTTTCTTTTTGTTTTAACGTGAAGTTTATTTTTTCCAAATGCATTTTAGCATTTGAATGTAGTCATTAAAGAATGTTCTACCAAGTGACAAATATTTGAAGCAAGTAATGGAATCATAATGTTGAATATAAAAATATAATACATCAAATCACGATCGTATCATATGTTATATATTTTGTTGCTTATTGGATTCAATTTAGTTATTGAATAAACACAACTAACTAAAAGATAGTTTCAAACTCTCCTCTTGGATAAAATAAAAATGCACTTACGTGTTATTTTTGATTCCATTCTCCAAAGGCAAAAGTTGAAAAATAAAATAATTACATGTGGCTGTTTTGTTTCTTTTTTCTGTCTTATATTGGCAACTCCAGATTGATTCTTTGAAGATGAAGAACATCATCCACCAATATTCGTATACTTTCCTCTAAGTTCAATCCCAAAGCTATTTTTTAACGATTTCCCAATTCAGGTCTAAAAGTGTCAGACTTGTATTTAATTAATCATAAACTTATGCGAATTTGTGGATGCTTTCGCATAGAAAGATGCCTTGAAGAAGAATAAAATATTTGTCATATTATTAATGTGATGTGTCGAATTTTGAAAACTCTTAGAAACTTTGTTTAAAGGAATTGTATCAAAGTCAACTTAATTAAAGTAGAAAGGGCTAGAGATAGTTAAATGAGTATTTTCATTTCATCTCTGAACGTCAAAAGGGAATTCGTTCTAGCCGACGTAACATGACCGAGTCAGATGCTATGGTACAAGAGAATGAAATAAGACCTTTCCCCAAAATCGGCAGGGTAAAGGCGGCATCTGGCTATAGATGAAAGCTCAAAGTAAATGATTAATTACGGCATGATTAGTTGTTTAGTTTTCTTGTCAATCCAAACATTCTACGAACAGGTTTAGGAAACTGTCTATTCCGATTGGTTAATATGGATTTATGGGCGTAACTCTGTAAGAAATTAAAGGTTTTACTTTAGGGAAATTCTTTAGTCGTCTTCGATCTTTCGCAAGGAAAGTTAGTATGACTCCGAAATTCGTAGAAAGTACGTTTTCGTTTTTGAGTAAGGGGCCGGATAGTTCTCTCAGTTAGGAGACGGACTATACGTGAGGTTCGTGGAAACATAAAGAAACTGCAAAAGGTACGCAATCATAGTTTCCCGATTTTAATATGTTATTTCATTTGTTGATCTATTTTGCAAATGTATTCTTGATATGATGTATGTATATTTCATTTTTCAGGATTTTAGTGAAATGCTAGTCATGACATTTTATTCTTTGATTTCCTAATTATCAAATTATTTGGAGAATTGGCAAGATTGAATGTAATTAAAATTTCATTAGATTAGTTGAAAAGATTGCATGTAATTGAATCTTGAATACATAGGAGTGATTAGGAATTTAAATGAATTAAGTTTAAGGAATGATGGGTAATATTTCATAGTTTTATGGATTAACTCTGTCTAAAATGAGTATGACCTAACATTACATGTATATTCATATACTAGTTTGTAATATTTAATTGATCACTTAAGTGTATATCTATATGCTGGTTTGTAATATCTAATTGGTCGAGTAAACTATTTTAGAATAGTTAGATCTGAGGGTCTAAGCATATCTAACTTAAGACTGCTAGATTGGTAGAGAGAGCAGTCGAGTGGGGGTTACATACGGGTTCATACGGCTGAGTTGAATTTAATTGACCATCCCTAGCGTGACCCGAATTCAGGTCAGGACAAGCATCGACCGTTTATATAAACATAACAGTTAGCTAAGAGAAGTTACTGCGGCAGAATTTATGCCTTTTGTTTTCTGAGCCGAATTAATGTAAAATATAGATATACATGGGAATGTGACCTATTATCTATTGCGAGACATTTTTATTTATTGAAGGAAACAGCTTTCCTTGATTCACATTGAGAAATCCCTGAACAATCACAGGACGAGAACAAAATCTACGCAGAAATATAAGTCCAGAGACGATTGTTAAGTCAGAGTTCGACGGACAAGAGTCCAAGACGAAAAAGCTAGACAAAGATCGACAGAGCAGGGACGAACGGAAGTCTTGATGTCTGCATAAATTAGGTGATGAAGTCTCTCATCGTTACACTCAAAGGTCACATCTCATTGGCAATGAGGATAGCAATTTAACGTTGAAAGCAATTTTACATTTAAAGAAATTTGTATTGTCTTTTTTATTTGAGTACATGTTAGTACCATTTTTCCTTCTTTTGTTACTAAGTCATTGATTTCTTTTCATTTTAAATTCTGTTGATAAACTGATTAAATTTTATATTTGTTCATTGAAAGGGGGCTCGTTTTGTTATTTCTTCAATATACTCGTTCAGTGATCTGCATTCTTCTTTCTATCTATCCACACTGGGTAAATCACACCGCGGAGGTCATTCCCTAGCAACGAACAGTAGTGAAAGAGGTGGTGTGTTTTGCACGCCGCCAATTTGTCACAATTAATTTTTTCCATGTATATTTTGGGGGATGTTCTTGTACATTTTGCCCGGTTACTGTTGTGTTTGCAAAACCTACTCTGCCTCTTTTGCGTTGGACTTTGTATCCAGATAAAATATTTCAGACTTTGTATCCAGATAAAAGTTTTAAGACTTTGTATCCAGATAAAATATTTCAGACTTTGTATCCAGATAAAAGTTTTAAGACTTTGTATCCAATTAAAATATTTCAGACTTTGTATCCAGATAAAAGTTTTAAGACTTTGTATCCAGATAAAATATTTCAGACTTTGTATCCAGATAAAAGTTTTAAGACTTTGTATCCAGATAAAAGTTTTAAGACTATGTATCCAGATAAAAGTTTTAAGACTTTGTATCCAATTAAAATATTTCAGACTTTGTATCCAGATAAAAGTTTTAAGACTTTGTATCCGAATAAAATATTTCAGACTTTGTATCCAGATAAAAGTTTTAAGACTTTGTATCCAGATAAAAGTTTTAAGACTTTGTATCCAATTAAAATATTTCAGACTTTGTATCCAGATAAAAGTTTTAAGACTTTGTATCCAGATAAAATATTTCAGACTTTGTATCCAGATAAAAGTTTTAAGACTTTGTATCCGAAATAAAATATTTCAGACTTTGTATCCAGATAAAATATTTAGACTTTGTATCCAGATAAAAGTTTTAAGACTTTGTATCCGAAATAAAATATTTCAGACTTTATATCCAGATAAAAGTTTAAGACTTTGTATCCGAAATAAAATATTTCAGACTTTGTATCCAGATAAAAGTTTTAAGACTTTGTATCCGAAATAAAATATTTTAGACTTTGTATCCAGATAAAAGTTTTAAGACTTTGTATCCGAAATAAAATATTTCAGACTTTGTATCCAGATAAAATATTTAGACTTTGTATCCAGATAAAATATTTCGGATGTTACTTTTACATTTTTGTTCAGGCATTACTCTCTGAAAGAGAGTGATTTCATGTGTTCTTACAGATTTTTCCTGACCTTGTTTGCTGCACTACAATGAAGCTATGACAGGCCTTATAGTAACTGTCAGACATCAAATTCAAAGTAGATTTGTAGAATGATGCAAATCTTTGATATCTGCAATAGTCTCCTTTTATAGCGTTGTGAGATGTTATTTTGATGAAGAGGAGTCGGTGTTAGGAAGATATTTCTCAAACCGAGTAATTAGCCAATTTTTAGCAGCAGACGTCATATGTACTGTAATAAGCCAAAGGGGTCTGGTTATTGAGGAAACTCAACCATGGCTTGATTCCTGCAAGATGTAACTTATTTTCCCCTAATTTCCATGGACGTCTCGACAACGATCATCGTCAAATGAAAATTTCAACGCGTCAAGTCTTTAAATGTTTTTCTTTTAATCAATGCATAACCTTAAATATGAAAACTATATTTTACATCACAACTTTTCAATTGCTTGCTAGCCCAACAACTGCGTGGTTTCTCCTTATTGCGTTTCCGTAACGTAACGCCAGTATTTCACGCCGTAAAAATATGCAACTCAAACACCAAACACAGGGAATTACTTTCCATACGCTACTCTAGGTCACTGAAATCATGATTTTAAACCTCATTTCGCCTGATGTGGAAAAGTCTTTTTTCAATTATTCCATTGTACCATTTACCAATTTCCATCACAAATACTGCTCATGGAGTCACACAATCAATCCACACAGTTAGATTTTTATTAGAAACTATTTGGCTCGATGCCCACTCAAGCGACTAGCTTGAACTCACTACGAAATTAAACAACGACAAAAAGAAATCTCATCACAACTGCATTATATTCGTTAGCATCTATTAATTGGTTAATTATTATGGCTGGTTACATCGACTTCCCAAATTCAAACAAAAAATCCCGTAAATCTAATAAATCCTTAAAATTGAGAGCTATTTGTAAATGGATCCTAATCTAAATCTATTACAGTGCATTATTCACGAGATTTTATGGTTAGTTTTGTAAAATGGACCATCCCGGGTTAGTTATTAAATTGGACCATCCCATATTTCGTAATATAAGGAATTCTCTGGATATTCCAATGTATAAATATGCATTAATTTGAGTTAGAATATTTTTTGGTATAAAAGCATGAACTGCATATTTAGAAGGCAATAACTTCCGTTTTTTCTACCTACAACCAAATAACCTGAATGGGCATAATTCATTTGGTGTGTTAATCGATTTGTAGAAATTTAACAGTAGTCCAACAAGACCTGTGGCTCAAAGAAGTTAATTTACCATTACACGGCTAATGTGCAAAGATAAGAATAATCGATTACAACTAGCGAATAAAATCAACGTGGCATACTTGTGTTATACAACGGATTTATCAAGTATGACCCTGTACAAATTATAGCCCTATTGGATTACAACATTTGAAGAAGAAGGAGTGGTATGAAAATTATATTAGAGAAAAGAAAATAACTCTACGAAGTGTAAATATTCTGTATTTATCATGGTCAGATAAATGTACAAGAACTACCTTTAAACATTATGCAAATTGATAAGGGAATTGTTGTGGCTGATATATGCAGGTCAAATCAAACTATCTGCAATGTGTATTATATTTATACTGATCCTTAAAGCACACTGCTGTAATTATCATTTCCAATGATCTGCCGTCTTTTTATTTTCCTTTTTTTCAAACAAAGCAGATTCAGTGCAAAAATATATTACTTTTCATTGAATATTTTCACATAAAATCTCTGTACAGTTCTAATAGATTTCCGGTCCTGAAGGAAATAGCGTGTGTTAGCTTCCATAATACGGGCATTTTCGGAATCCCATTAATCGGCACCATTCATTGGCTGGAGGAAGTATCATGAAGTCTCGTTTTCCAAGGTTATATTGAAAATATGGCCTGTTGTCTGTCTCTATGAAAAATAAAATAAAATTAGTTCGAAGCAAAATATACAAGCTGTAAAACTACGACCACACGCAGAAAAATATTCCCACTATGAGAATATCGTTCTGTCCTTTCTTATTTTTAAAGTATTGAGTTCATATTTTAAGATGGTTATATAGCGTGAAGTACGAGAAGTAGAGAAGTAAGGAGTTTAAAATTTCAGATAGAAAAAAGGATGTTTGAGGTATTAGTGTATATATGATAAAAAAAAATTAAAACTTTGCTGTCAAAAAGTCCATGACGGTGACAAAGGCAACTGGAGAACAATAATGATGACAACTTGGAATAATAATAATAATAATGTTGATATGTGTCTTTAAAAATTTCTGCAGTCATTTACCTCAACTAAAGTACATTAAACAGCAACTCCATGTTGGTGAAAATAATGTTTGTTCAAAACTAGTTGGGACACACACACACACACACACACACACACACACGCGCGCGCGCGCGTCTCCTACTTTACACGCAGAAAATTGTCTACTATTACCCATAGCGAATCTAAATTAATTTTAGTTAATGTTGAATGAATACAAGTTGAATACGGCAAATGTGACTGTATTTCTACAACCTGGTCCTTTGAAAGACTTGAAGACTTGTTTGGATTGAAGTACTATACTAGCAAACCAGGATGCCATATTGGTTCGTTCCAAGCACCGATCTTTAAAGTGGTATAAAATTATATCTCTGAAGGATACTAAAAATTCTTTCAATTGCATTGATTTTATGTTTCAACAATATTTCAATGTTGTTCTTTTTGGTACGTGAGAGAAAGTAGTTTTATTCTTCAGTGTTTAGTGATCGTTTGTGGAAGTAAATTAATTTTCCCTTTAACAAAGTGACTGGTAGCTCGAAATGTCTGGAAACTGTTCTGTATATGTGCCATTACCAAGGTTCATGTCTATATAAACCTGTAGCCCTAAATCCTCAATGGGCCTCTGAGTTTATATCGATCCAAACAAATCTGGATTTAACTCCCACCCTTCTTATGTCATGGTCCCCGCCACACCCCATATCCCAGGCCGTGGCGTTATAGTTTTGGCGCAGAGGAGAGCATGAAGGTTTCTCACCCGTACTGGCAACGCTCGGGTCCAGGAAGACTAGCCACGAGTATCGTCATGTGCCTTGACCCAGCACGAAGCTATTGGAGAAGATTCCACCTAGACAGCACACGGCTGCCTAGCTATAGTGAATGAGTATTATATATATATATATATATATATATATATATATATATATATATATATATATATATATATATATATATATATATATATATGCGCAAATACTATTTGTGGTTTATGCCATGCGAGTGGAAAAATGAGTCGTGCTTTTCCATCTCTTGAAAAGATGACTGTATGTGATACTAGTATTCTTTCCTTCTCTCAAAAGCACGACACGGTACGTAAATTTAGTGTTCTTTCCCTTCTGTCAAAAGCACGACACGGTACGTAAATTTAGTGTTCTTTCCCTTCTGTCAAAAGCACGACACGGTACGTAAAACTAGTGTTCTTTCCTTTCTCTCAAAAGTATGGCTCCGTACGTAAAACTAGTGTTATTTCCCTTCTGTCAAAAACATTATACGATTTGTAAATCTAATGTTCTTTCCCTTCTGCCAAAAACATGACACGGTACGTAAAACTAGTGTAGTTTCCTTCTCTCAAATGCAAGGCTGGGTATGTACGACTAGAGTTCTTTCCCTTCTCTCAAAAGCATGGTTCGGCACGTAAATCAAGAGTTATTTACTTTCCTTCAAATGCCTGGCCCAGCACGTAAATCAAGTGTTCTTTCCTTTCTCTCAATAGCATGGCTCGGCACGTAAATCTAGTGTTCATTCTGCCATTTCGATTAAGAACATTAAATATGCACAAGTTCTATGTCACACTGATTTGATACATTGCTGAAGATTACACGTTTTTTGTTTGTTTTTTTTTGTTCCTCAATAATCTCCAGCATATACGGACAAAGTCAGAATCGACGTTACCTTTTAGGACTTTCGTATGTGTGAAATATGTGATATAAAATTCATTTAGAAAACAAATTCAGGAACACCAAGGAGTTTAAGGCTAAGTGTGATAACGTTCAAACCAGGTCCATTATTTTGTTACAAAACCGACTGGACATGGATGGGTGGGGAATAAGTCCCCGATATATTTTAAAGTGAGTATGACTAGCCACATTGTTAAGATAACGGACAATTTGTCGAATGACCAATACGAAACGGAGTCCACCATTGCTTTCTTCCAACACGTCAGATGATTCAATGTCCGATGACAAATATTATTTAGTCTGAATGATCTCAAACTTTAGTCACTTGTGTGACTAGAGAGAGAGAGAGAGAGAGAGAGAGAGAGAGAGAGAGAGAGAGAGAGAGAGAGAGAGAGAGAGAGAGAGAGAGAGAGAGAGAGAGAGAAAGAGAGAGAGAGAGAGAGAGAGAGAGAGAGAGAGTACCAAACATCGAATAAAGCTCTCAACAATACATTGCTAGAAAAGATAAAACTAATCAGTTCCTTAACCTACCTTTAGACACGTGACCTGTTCTTATTTCTGATCGTAGATCTGTCTGTTCTGAAGGTGAAATTCTCTTTAATAGGTCGAGAAGAAATACAACTTTTCGTGTGCCTTCCAGGTCTGACATGTCTGCAAAATATAGTAAACAGAATTAATTTCAAACATATCTTAAGCTTTATTCAAGCACTAACTGCGAGAATATTTTTTGCTACTGAGTAGAGTCATATCCCATCCCCACTCTCTCTCTCTCTCTCTCTCTCTCTCTCTCTCTCTCTCTCTCTCTCTCTCTCTCTCTCTCTTGACTATCGTGAAAGTGTGGCATATACTGTGCATAGCATACACGTAAACCTTTTAAAGGAAAACATTATTCACGAACAACGAGTGGTGACATTTGGTTCACAATCCATGCTATATATTTGTATCTTTTCTAAAATCTTGGAGTGTCTCTTCTGCGTTAGTCGAATATAATCTGTACACAAGAATTGGTCTTATAAACGTACGGCATATATTCCATTTTGTTAAAACACAAATGCACATTATTCATCCATCCATTAACGGGAAATACGAAAGCCACCATTTCCTGTGCCATTGGGAATTATCCGTACGTGAATAGGTCATTAATTGCTTACAAGGAAATCGCCGTCTGATTCTAATTAAACCATACTTTTTTCGTCTTTTTTAAAAAAAAAACTCACGTCTCTGTTGATAACGACTCGAACATATATCGGTATATTATGCTGCATTATTGTGTAATACGTATAGCTGGTTATCCTTTTAAACGATGTATGCTGTGATCTCAATTATTGATCACCTTTTTGAAACAACAACACCCCATATTCAGTCGGTGTCTGTTACTTCCCCATATCTTTATTTCAGGTACATCAACTCTAAATTTAAAGTTAACTTCAGTGGTTGAGAGAGAGAGAGAGAGAGAGAGAGAGAGAGAGAGAGAGAGAGAGAGAGAGAGAGAGAGAGAGAGAGAGAGAGAGAGAGAGAGAGAGAGAGATTTTCTTAAGTGTCAGTTGTTGTTATTTTTTAATAGACACTACATGAGTGGGGAAATCGTTGATGTATACGACTGGCGAAGTTTTAGGTATTTAACAATGGCACACCATACCCAAATACTTGTATTTTGAAGATATATCTATCCACAAATATACCACCCCACCCACCCATCCAAAAACCCAAATAAAAAAAACAACTAAGAAGCAAAGAAGAAGACTTTTGTAACAATATGTAGTAGCAATGGGCAAGGTGAACTTCTTGTTTTCCACATATGGTTTGTTAGGACAAGAAATGGCTATGCGGATAAAAAGAAACATAGCGGGCCTACTCGAAGGTGCCGTACAATGCCAACGAATATGAACAATCAAACTAGGGTTGACATCGAAATGTAAGCTTCGATAACATGTACAATCGATCTGAAAGTAATTCAGGAAGAAGTGATAGCTCCACTATTTGCTTTAATATAAGGATTATTATGGGACATAATCTAATTCAATGAGAAAGTTGCAGTTGCAATTTCAATATGTCGAGAATTCCAATTTTGCGTGTCGAATAAAAATATTTGGTATTCGAAGTTCCAGTTCATATTTTGTGTCTTGCAACTTCGTGTGTTGAATTACATTGTAGTGGTTGAGATTTCCATTTTCTGAGTCGAAACTTTTTTAAAGATTTTATCTCTGATATGTATGGTAGTGGATGAAATATATTGTTTGTTGAGAATTCCAGTTTTACAAGATGAGTCAAAGTGTTTGCGTCCAAAGTTCCATTTCATACGTCGCGTATTTATCCTGCTTCTTAAACAGCGCTAGTTTAATAGTTTAAAATTTCAATTTTAATGTTGAGCTGTTCTATTTTAATTTTTAATTACACAGCGGTGGTTGAAATTTCAACGTTGTATGTGAAATAATAAAATAGAATAGAGACAAAAAGTCATAAATATAATTATATTGTTATAAAGTATATACACATTTTATCAATTTAAAAAAAAATATTTTCTACAATTTTATATAGTACTTTGGTATTAAGGTCATTAGGATATAAAGTATCTAATTTACGAATCTTTTATATGAGTCTGTTTATGTCTCATTGTACAATAACTATTGCTATGAAAGAAAAATTGAGTAGAAATCGATTATTGGTATTAAACTGTGTAGAAATATTAGAGGAAAAAAAGGATCTCCATAAGTTTTAAAACGAAAGCGATAATAATTAATTAAACTTGTTGAAGTTTTTTTTCAACATACTGCATATTATATTTTTGTACAGGTTATCAATGAATCAGATCAGCTGATATGTAGTTTTTACATCTCATACTTTACTCGATTTTGATTTTCGAGCTCGTATCAGTGTCAAACGAGACATACGAGTCAGGTTTCCGAAGGCGGCATAAGATAATGTTTTGTTGCAGTTTCTAAGCTGAGTAAGTTTCTTAAAGTCTCGTCATAATTTAAATAACTAATTACGACCCTAAAACAATTAAATGTACAACATGCGTACTAGCACAAGACTGGGCATAAATAATTATGACCCTAAAATAAATCATTATAACCAGGAGGGAGCGTTCAAATGTTACCAACAGCGCGGCCTGATGTTTTTTCTTGGGAAATGCACTTTATTCCAGTTTGCCATGAAACACCAAACCAAACCAGTTCATGATACAATATGCTCACTAGCATCATACTTGGAGACAAGGTCCCGGTCATATAAAGTTTCCTACACATATCAAAATATCAAAATTCAAATTTAAAAAAAAAATACTTATTTTTGTGAGCAGAAGTTTAAAAAATCAAACTTAAAAGTTAACAGAGCACGCATATGTTTGTGTATCACCTACAAATTAAATTAAAAATTCCTCCAGGGGAAAAAAAATGTTCCAATTTTCAACTCCTGAACTTGAACACCACATTCAGGGACCAGATTTTAAATTACTAGTGTTTTGACAATATACCAAATAAGATTTGGTTACCGCCTATGAATGTCACTCCTGATGAAAAAAAAAGAGTCTTTTTTTTGCAAACTTTCTTACTTGGTTTAACAAACATTCATTTTCTAATTAAGCAATATTAAAACTCACCCATCACAATGTTCTTATTCAAGAGAATGCAACTTTCTCATCCTTTTGAAAATTATTCTGATAATCTATTTCAGTTATTACGCCAATCTCCTGTTACGATCTTCAATTTCATTTTCTGGTACCCCAATCTGTTCATTATGATTAGACAACACATAAATATAAAAAAAAATTCAAAGATTTCATCATTCCACATCATACTTATTTCATTCCAGTCACAATATCATTGTAATAATCATGATGTTCGGATCGAAAACCAAATATTATATTTTTGCATCGGGTTTCTTTCAAAGGAAATGAAGTGAATTATTTTATGATTACATATCACGTGTAAATATTGTATGAAACAATTAGGATATAAACCATATTGTATCAAACAATTAGGATAAAACGCATACAGTAGGATGGAGTCTTCTACTTGATTGCTTTAGCTATTTTCCATTAAATCGAGAAAGTTATATTTATGGTGTGTCTGTAGGAACAATCGTAATAAATATCACCTTCCGTCTATACTAGATCGATTCTTGTTGATAACCTCCATTATGTCTTAATAGGTGACTTCTCTGCGATAGGTGCGATATTATTTCCATTTTAATTGGGATATAATTCAATTCAATTCCTTCAGTAATTTCAAGAAATATCTAAAGTTATTCCTTTTTCCGTGATGGAAAGATATTCCAATATTTAATTGCATGTTTTCCCCAAATTTACAACAGCTTGCACTATGTTTGATTGAGATGAATCCTCCAACAGAAAGAATTCTATGACCTTTTCGTGATAGCTTCTTCAATGAGATTTTAAATTAATTCCTGGATTGCAAACTCGAACCAATTTACCTTTTGCGCAGCCAATATATCGGGTAAGAAAAATATGACGCATTCGCCATTCTCTCATCTAGAAAATCCAGTAATTACGTCTTCATGAAAATTGGAAAAAAAAAGAGAATAAAGCTGAAAAACTATTTTGGCTTTCTTTCAATTCACTCCCCACCATCCACTCGCCCTTACCCACCTTTCTCTGATATGTAACAATAACTGATTATCCAAATTGGAAACACAGTAAACAAGAGCACGATGATAAAAATGCTTGTATTCATTGATTAAAAAAAAACAATATGATAAAAGGTTCATCAAGCACAGGGCACAGTTTAATGAAAAAAAGTTATAGATTATGTATTTCTCTTAAAAGTCGGATTTCCTTAGAAGCATCCCTATTTTTTTTATGAGTAGAGAAAATAATTAAAGTGTGTGATGGTTATGTTGAAAACTAAATTAGTTTGATGCTACCCGTGTTTGAGAAAGCATTCCACTAGTGCATGTATGTATGTATGTATGTATGTATGTATGTATGTATGTATGTATGTATGTATGTATGTATGTATGTATGTATGTATGTATGTATGTATGTATGTACGTAGGTACGTATGTATGTATGTAGGTAGGTAAGTAGGTAGGTAGGTAGGTATGTAGGTATATAGGTATGTATATAGGTATGTACATAGCATATGTTCATCGTATACATCGAGACTTGAGTTATGTGTCATAGTTTGATCTATACATATCCTGACCATGGGACATAACACTATATTCTCGTAAGCATGTAACTCACTCTCACGCTCAAAGTCCGAAAATGATGACATCCTGTTACATTAATTCATACATGCTTTACAATCATAAAACAGTAACGGGTTTGCAAGAAGTGTTTTCGATTTTCATTCAAATCATCCACATATAAAGTATTCAAATATTCTGCTATCCTGTATTTAAGGTCATTGATTTCTTTTCGTGGGGGTCAGATTTTCTGGATTTATAAAACTCAAATTTTGCTCTTTTAAAACGTGGTTGCTTATATTCGAGAATGTGATCGGATTATCACAAGAGGGCCCTAATCTCTGCTATCACAAGTATCAGAAAAATGGTAAAGGAATTTACTCGTCTTTTATATTTAAGAATTATATATGTAAGTGTTTCAATCAATTGCTATTAAATTTTATCTGCAGGCAGATGCATCAAACAATTACCTGGTGATATCGAGAACGCGTATGTCATTTTTACGTCATCGCAAGACGAAGGTGGAGCGATCACATGACGTCGTAAATGTAGTTTGATTGCCCTATGATACATTTGAAAGAAATATTTGTATTTTGGAAAATAAAGTATGTATTGATCAAATTACTAAAGAATTGACAATATTGTATGCGATAAAATCAAATGTCAACACATGACGGAAATACGTTTAGCACAAATCATAATTTTGTTAATAAATTGGTAGCCATTTTATTCTCACGCGTTAGCTTCTAACATTCAATGTGAACAAATGGACTTAAACTGTCTCTTGCTCTCACTGGTTGGTTTGTCGGAAAATTTTCAAGTATGTTGATATATTTCAAGTCTGTTGGGACTTTTATTAACATTTTTAACTATATAACTAATAACAACTGTGTGAATTACATTTCAAATATAATCGCTATACGGTAATCGCCCCATTTATGTAAAATAAGTCCACAAACTAAAAATCAAATTACTTACCTTAAACAAATGTCATTTAGATTTTATTCGCTGTGGATAATTTTTTTTCGCACTAACAAAACATCATAATTTTTAGGAGACAAATGTCCTGTATGTAATAGTGCAGTTGTTGCGTGCTGATCATGTTTTATACCGTATATATTTTGTTTTATCAGACTGGTCCCGAAAACAAGAGTGAATGAAATGCTAGGGACCAGTTAAGTCGCAAGGACAAAGAATAAATATAATTTACAAAAGAGAGTTCATTCTGAACGTTTATCTGATAAATTATCAATTCAGTAATAATTCCGTATTTTTTCTCGTTCACTGTAATTTAAAGATCATATATTTAATGAGTGTAAACACAAATATTCAAATCGGTACATAACGTTTTGTTGAAACTCTGGAAATGTACATATACGCGAATCGAGATCAACTTTGGCCAATAGGCACCACGTGACTTGACCCAAAACAAAGTGGTTTTGCAAAGTAACATGAAATTAATCACGTAGGTGAAAACTGAAGCTTTTTTTCCCCAAGCCCAAAATATATATACAAATACATACATACATAAACACACACACACATATATATATATGTGTATATATATATGTGTATATATATATATATATATATATATATATATATATATATATATATATAAGAGAAGGATTAAACTTACCAAATCCAATTTTTATGAAAAACACGAACATCCTAAATAGTTTCAAGGTATTAAAATCAAAACCCAATATGTCATGGGAAGCAATATATATATATATATATATATATATATATATATATATATATATATATATATATATATATATATATATATTGGCAATGAATAGGCAAAATATATGCAAAAATAAAAGGCTTAGTAAAATAATTGATGTACCTAGACAATTAAGATATGTCAAAACTCTAATGCTAAAATGCAAGGATAAAGAACTATATAAAATTAATACCAAACGTACCTATGAATGGATAAGAGAATTAAGTACCAATAATCCCCAGAAGAAATATAAAAAAGGATGTATGGGGAGTAAATTTGGGAAATATATGGGGACAGTGGGAAAAAAATAAATTTTCTTAAAATACGGAGCATAATATTTAAATATCTACACAATACATAACTTACTTTGGATGTAGCCATGAGAAGACATATGGTACGACAAATGCCAAAATGCCCCATGTGTAAAAGAATACAACTATGCAAAAATCCATGCTATAACAGAGTGTGAAAAAACAACAATGAAAAGAAATATTATAATCACACATATAAACCAAACGGAAAACTACAGGAAAAATATGCTCTTATATTTAGATGACAAATTAAAAAAAGAAACATACATCAAACTGACGTAATACATACTATCAGTTATGAACAAAATGCGGGCAAGTAATAACAATTGGGAAATAACAAAATTAACAATATGCAAACGAATCACCAACTTTTTTAATTTTTTGTGTCTTTTTAAATAATATCTAATTACTACTTTTCTATTTTATGGGACAAGGAACCTGCGTATGGAAGAAGTAAGAGACATAGACGTCGCGATGTTATATCACATGGCGCTACGCGAAGTGGACAGACCTGCGAAAGACCCTCCGAAAATCCAGGTGTAGCACATAGACAGGCAATGCAAACAAATATAAGGAATAAGGAGATAAAACTAACAAATGGGACACGTACTAACAACAATTAACGTCCTTTATGCTTTTTGGCTCAACTATATTGTGCTAAGGAATGGAGTGAATGCAGAGAGTGACATAAATAAATAAAAGAAATGTTACACTCTGCATCAAGCAAGAAAAGAAATCCCTTTTAGCCATCAATAAAGTCAGATATTATTCATATAAAGAGAGAAACGACACATTACGCAAATCACACAAAACAACTGGTTTTTTTCCCCAACTTATTGCACCGTCTCACTATCAAAATTAAAAGGTATAAGTAGGTATGAATGTATGGTGAGTATAAGTGTGGCATATATATATATATATATATATATATATATATATATATATATATATATATATATATATATATATATATATATATATATATATATGTATGTGTGTGTGTGTGTGTGTGTGTGTGTGTGTGTGTGTGTGTGTACGTACACGCAATGACTTAGAAAACTGTGGATCTTTGAATTTGGTATAGCGGCCGTCCTTACAAAATACTATATAGCAAACACATAATATAGCACAACACATATAGCATACACAGGACTTGTGGGTCCTTGGCCAAAGTCACAAAAGACTCAGAATTGCACGGAAAAGTCAAATGTGTTCCACAGACGATGGTAGTAGTTTAGTGACTGAATATATAATTTACACAGGGTCAGCCTCGTTTTGAGTTGTAGTTGGAGTTGGTTTCTGTGTTCGATGGGCAAAAACGTAAATAAATTCAAAATTACAAGATCTATTGGTTCACGCCTTAATATCTTTATATCTTACTTTCAAAACGTTCCTTGAAGAAAGAGGTAAAAACAAGAACATGTCTCAGTTTGAATCTTTCAGACTTCAACAATGAGTGTCAGTGGCCTTTGTTTAGGAACACTATTAAGGCTTTTGGCGATTAGTAACAAAAATGACATGCGCATTCCAGTTGATGTATCGTTATATGTCAGGATTATACGTTTTCCTGACTGCAAGAATTCAGCTAAATCTGACTATGCTGTTTTCTTATAGACTGCAGTTAGTAGGGAATTATCCCGAAATATATAACGCTTTTGAGTCTATTACTTAAATTGGTCATGAAAATTTGATTAGTTATTTACTTATTTATTTATCAGTTTCATCGCTCCGTAACCTGAAACAAAATATAAGCAAAATCTTAACAGGACCTATTTATACATTTTCATGACTGTAAATATTGGTAATAAATATAGGAAAAGATAAATTAAAATAAATTAAAATTATTCAAACTTTGTCTCAAAACTTGTAGTTTTATAGCTTTACTCACAAGAAATAATGAGTGTGGGGTTTCTAAGTCTCTTACTTATTTACACTAATTCCACTTGTATCTAAAGATAACGAGTAAGAGTCTAATTATATATATATATATATATATATATATATATATATATATATATATATATATATATATATATATATATATATATATATATATATATATATATACCAATTTAGCACTATGGGGTTTCTAGTTCCTGTACATATGAACACTAAATTCGCTAATATGGAACGATACTAGGTATCGGATTTCAAGTTCCTGTACATATGTACGCTTAATTCACTTCTATTGAAATATACTGTGTAGGGCGCTTCTAAATTTTACTTGTAAGGAATCTAAGATTTGTATGTACTCTCAGACTGTTTCGTGGCTTCGGAAAAGAAAATGAGGTTGCATTTCTTAATCTTTCTCTCTTTCAATATCCAATCAGACTGCATTGATGGAGATGCACGTGTAAATTGCTATTAATAGGGTATTCTAATTACGGAGAGTGAGACTGCAGCATGTGGGGCGAAGAAATTTGCAAAGAAATACTTCTAAAGCAATTTATATTGGTTTGCTAATGACGCACTTTCTTGAGGTGATAGGAAGCCTGCGCGATGCTTTTATTTTCTTGCAAATTTTGAGGAAGACGTCATTCTTTGGTTTAACCAAACACATACACCGTACATCTAAACCAAACACACACACCGGACATCAATTGCAACAAAACACATACACCGTATATCTATCCCAACCACACACACACACACACACACACACGCACACACACACACACCGTACATATATTCCAACCAAACACACACATACCGTACATGTATTCCAAACAAACACACACATAAACACTCCTTATATTTATTCCAAGAAAACACACACACCGTACATGTATTCCAAACAAACACACATCCACCTTACATCTACTCTAACTAAACACACACACACAGACACCGTACATGTATTCCAACCAAACACACATACACATCACAATACACACCGTATATCTATATATTCCAACCAAACACACACACACCTTACATGTATTAAAACCAAACACACACACACACCTTACATCTATTCTAACCAAACACACACACACACACACACACACACACCGTACATTCATTTGATTTATCCATACAATATTAGCAGATATAACTTATGATCAAAATTAAAACACTTTTAAAATTTTTGGTCATTTTATAAATTTTAGAAACTTTTCTCTCTGAGTCACGGTTTGCAGTATCCTGTACGCCACCTCTGCAAATATTAAATTTAAAGACTTATTTATGTTAAAGACCGTGCTTCGGTAGGTGGTCTAAAAGTGTAGAAACTTCCTGTACTTTGCAACAGAATTCGGATATCGTTTGCACGTTAATTTGTGCTGATTCCAAGGTAATTATTGTCGTTTATTTTGATACTTTGAACATATGACCAATTTGAAAAACAAACAAACTAGCAAAACACATCAGAAAAAGTATACCTTATATAAAGCCAATAATCCAATAGTCAGTGTTGGCGGTTTTTAAAGGCCATGCATATTTGTCAGCCAAGTAATATACATTAAGAATACGTAAAAAACGACTATGCAAATATATATATCTCCTTATACTATGTTTGTTTGTATCTGTCCGTTTGTTTGCATTTTTCGCTCTCACTACATGCAATATATATATATATATATATATATATATATATATATATATATATATATATATATATATATATATATATATAGATAGATAGATAGATAGATAGATAGATAGATAGATAGATAGATAGATAGATAGATAGAGACAGACAGACATAAAGGTAGATTACTCACCTGTATCCTCTATGCCTCCTAAGCTATAGCAAAGCAGTGTCCTCGTGCATAGACAAATCACCATCACCGATGCAAAGTAATAGCTCTTCATTCTGAGTGGACGGTTTAGAAAAATATAATTCCCAGTTATCAGAGGTGATTTAAATGTTTGTCCGAATCCAAATCAGGTAGAAGATATACAATAATATAATACGATCCTAAACGGGATGGTTTCGTGTGCCTTCAAAGTTGTAATTGAATATTTAAAACACCTACTTATATCTGATAGACGGTGTCTTACAGAGATGATTATAATCCTAGGTGAAATAAATCAATGACGGCAAAATGAGTACCAGAACTCTAAACAATTCTGTCTTTTTTTAACATTTAACTTTCCGTGTCTTGGTTGTGACATGGAGGTGATCGAATATCGTCTTGTATATATATAGTCGTATCAGGATAGCGTACACTTCCGGTACCCAGGTATTTACGACTCCATGCCGTCACGTCCTGAACAAAGCATGGAATGTTGACAGTAAATTGTTGGTCAATATTTCACATCTCAAGAGTCAATTATAAACTATAAACGCAGTGAGAATTCTACGGAGATCAGGCGACAGATTGAAGAATAATAAATTCAAGTTATTTGAAGTAGTAGCTATGAGAGGTGTGTCCATGTAGGCACCCGTGGATTTGGAATTATGGCTAAGAATTTTACAAATTGGTTCATGGCTTTTCTATAATCGTTATAAAACGGCGATTTTATCAATCTGAATATAAGTTTTAGCTAAAAAGAAAAAGGTAATTTATTCCATTTAGATTGTCAGAATAAAATGAAAATATTTTTCATTTGACGATATAATAAATTTTCTCAATATTATGTCAGAAGTCGGTCTGTATAATTTGATATATCCGTATACTTAGTAACAAACACACGTCCTCTTTTTTTAAAAAAAATGACACCGATGTGTATCGAAATCTACACTGATCTCTTTCATTCTCTCACAGAGGCAGAACGATTCAATGTTAATAACGTGTTATATACATCATCATACTATAGAATCGAATTCATTAATGACACCGTACAAATGTTAAAGAAATGTATTCCATATACATTTTCACAAGACTAATTATCTGCACTCTGATCAAGAGTGATACACTTTTAACTTATTTTGCTAGGTGAAACAAGTGCTAATTGAAAGACTTAAATTACAACAATAGCGCCAGCGGTCCAGAATGTAAGATTCGAGCCCATTACTCACATTGATTGCAATCGTTGCAAATAAAAGGATAAGACTGAATTTATTTTTATTCCATGATGTATATTGATGTATGCGATACTGAAATATATCAGTGTGATAAAAATTATATCACCAGAATTGCGACATCACTTTTGGAACTACTTTATTTTCCATTTTAGAAATATATCCAAAACATTTTGTATGTTATTCAAGTCTGTATTTCCATATTTAGTATTTAGGCCCATTACATTCTTCTTCTTCTTCTTCTTCTTCTTCTTCTTCTTCTTCTTCTTCTTCTTCTTCTTCTTCTTCTTCTTCTTCTTCTTCTTCTTCTTCTCTCTCTCTCTCTCTCTCTCTCTCTCTCTCTCTCTCTCTCTCTCTCTCTCTCTCTCTCTCTCTCTCTCTCTCTCTCTCTCTCTCTCTCTCTCTCTCTCTCTCTCAACAGATCTTAAAAAGTAGTATCAAGACTGAACACTGGTATATGTCTATTTAATTCGTAAGTAGTCACGATGAAAGTTGCTTAGAAATAAACAAAAAGCAACAACAAGTAGGCTTCAAGCATGAACTTTTTAAAATTAGCTTTCTGCATGAATCCATCAGATTATTAGTAAGTGAGCTTACACATGCTCTCTCTCTCTCTCTCTCTCTCTCTCTCTCTCTCTCTCTCTCTCTCTCTCTCTCTCTCTCTCTCTCTCTCTCTCTCTCTCTCTCTCTCTCTCTCTCTCTCTCTCTGTGTGTGTGTGTGTGTTTAACGTAGCTTTGACAATTTTTCAGTCATATCGCAACGATGTCTGCTGTCTGGCAGTTTATAGTAATGTCTAGCACTGGGGCATCAAGCAGCAGACATGTAGCATATTGTCCCGTTCAGTCACAATATCCTGACATCAGACTTAATAGTCATAACACTAACCTCTAAACGATGAGCGCCAAGCGAGACAGCTACAAAAAAATTATTTTTAGTAGATGAAAAAGAGATTTGCAGTATTACTCATACCAGGCCAGATAATCCAATCAATTTCTAAAGAATTACAAGTGCAGGACAAGTCTAGGTTTTTCATTCCCTGTGAGGCATTCTTGGAAATTTAGCGAAAACAGGTAGAGAATGATGGCGCTTATTACCACACTGCTGCCCTGGTTGGACTTCTCAACAACGGAATGATGGCGTTATTCTTGACAACGTTGACGTAGCCACATCATTTGTGATTATTACAAAGGAACTGATGACTCAAAGTGATATTTGTTAAAAATGCAACGAATAATGCAGATTATAGACACAATAGCTCCATCCAATTGTACTCCTTTCTTTAGCCAAATCGTTTTGTTCTTGGCCCCAAACCTAACTTTTAATTTTGGATTTGCACAGCGTTGATCACAACTCGTTGGTAGTTCATTAAAGGTTTCACGTGCGATTACCCTCTGGTTTTGTAGATACTTTAGTATGGTAAGTTTTGGAGCTAAACAAACAGTCACCCTGTTTCGAAAGAACAATTACAAGTTAGCATTTGCGAATGAGATGTGTTGATGGTAAAGTTATGTTATCCATGTTGACCATGTGGGTGCCTGCGTTAACCCCTTCACGGACTACAGAATTACGTTTGTTATCGTTTATGCAATTTGGAATCGCGTCAATGCTGTCGTTCCCCACACACTACAGATGCTCAGCCATCAACTCTGTCGGATAATTTGCTTGAGAAACAAGTATCCAACATGGCCGCATTTCACCACAATATGCATTTGTGGCTCGCGATGACAGTCACGAAATAGTTACATCATACTTAAAAATTTAGAAGTGACTGAACAATCTGATGAAAGTTAGTTTAATTATGCATTAACTTCCTCATGTTGCAAGAGCATATCAAAATATGTGGCTGTGTATGGACCGGCTCCAAAACGAACGTTGACACGGGTCTGCATATTTCGCAACAGGAATTTCCTACCTTCCATCAGATCTATTTTTTGCATGGGATCAGTTGAAGTTGTTCAAACAATCCGTTGTTGACATGTATTTTCATGACCGTGCCTGTAATCCTGTTATTAGGTTAATATAAAAAATGGTTTTCGCTGAACAAGTCATCGAATGCCATCACGAATATGTCTTCGATTACCCAGCAAAATACGCGCCCAATGACCAGTCATGATTTATTCGCGATGTCAAATGCTGTCAAGAAATGTCGTAGTGTCTTTATTAGAAATCAACATTCATCGGTGGTGTCTCGCACACATGAAACTGGAATTGTTAACCTGGATTTGACAACAGGACCTGACATTCATTGGCTTGCATACATGGTGATACCTCAACATCGCTTGTATTTTGACTCGCATTTGAAATTCATAATCATTCATTCAAGGGTAATAACACCCTACGCGGTGGACAACGACCACTATTTTGTTGGACTATACCAGTACAAACACGTCTTGATGGACCAGTATGTGGTCATCTTGTTATTGAAGCTCTGCGTGTACTTTTGCCTTCGCTAACCTTGCAAAATCTTGTTAATTTCACGTTAAAGTACGCTTAATATTATGAATATATATATATATATATATATATATATATATATATATATATATATATATATATATATATATATATATATATATATATATATATATATATATTAACATTTACGGATATTAATCAGTCCGACGAAACGAAAGAGATTTAGATATAAGCAGATCTACCACCTAAGATGATTTTACTAGTTTACTAATCGTAATTTTTTTTAACATGAGCTTGTGATTTTTCAAGATCAAACTGATAATCTGCAACCATCTAATGGTGACATTCAAGGTATTAATGATAAGGTGCTGTCGCATAAAACCTGACGGTGGAATCTCATACTATGGCGTGCCAGTTGCTTATATCAAGGAGTGGAATAAGAGACTCTGGTGTACCGGTTGCTTATATCAAGGAGTGGAATAAGAGAACTTGTCGTGCCGGTTGTTTATATCAATGAGTGGAATCAGAGACTCTTGCATACCGGTTGCTTATATTAAAGAGTGTTAAAACTCTGGTGTGCCAGTTGCTTGAGTGGAATCAAAGACTGACGTACCGGTTGCTTATATCAAAGAGTGGAATCAGATACTCTAGAGTACCGGTTGCTTAAATCAAATAGTGGAATCAGAGACTCTGGCGTACCTGTTGCTTATATCAAATAGTGGAATCAGAGACTGTGGCATACCGGTTGCTTATATCAAAAAGTGGAATCAGAGACTCTGGCGTATATCATTTACAGAATACTTGAAACTGTTGACCAGCAAAGATGAAGAAACAACTAATGACAAAATAGCAAAAGACCAATTATTTTTGATAACGTAAATGGTTTTGTTAAACGTAAATCTCATATCTTAACGTCATATTTGCTTGAATCCCCAGACGAAAATGGTGATCAATATAAGTTGAACTAAGTGATCAAAAAAGAAACTTGCATGGTCAGATATATGAGCGTTTGCAATTTCCTGTTACGATTGGTGTATGACCTACCGTCACCAGCAAATTTAGTAAGGTGGAAACTCCTAGAAGACCCACCATGTCAACAGTGTTATTGAAGAGAAATACTTGCCCACACATTGTCAAGATGCTAGGGTATGCTGGCCAATGGTCACCACAGACTGAGGCATAACAAAGTCCTGAAGGAGATCGCTGATACCCTTGAAAGAAAAAAGGCGGAAGGAGAGAGCTCCAAAAGTAGACAGGTCACTAGTAAATTGAGTTTATTAAAGTGGGACAACAACAATAGACCTCAGCGGCAGAAAATGCAGGACTGTTGCAGGAGGCAAAGTCATGTGAGATGTCGATTGGTCTTGGGCAAGCAACTGGATTTCTTGACGTCGTTCAGACATCTCCTACCATGTCATTGTCATCAGGTGATCAGCTGCAAAGAAAATGATCCTGACGGAACTTTCTGTACCTTGGGAAGAGAAGACAGAATAGATTTATGAGAGGAAGAGGGCGAAGTGCCAAGAGTGGGTAGAGTTTTGCAGGGGCAGAGAATGAAAAGCATGATTTATCCCTGTAGATGATGGTTGCATTGTATAGATTTTCCTGTTCTGTCAGTCTAGTGGATGATCAGTGCACTGTAAATAAAAGGAAGAGCATGCAATACAGATGTAAAAAACAAAATAGGCAAAGAGAGCGAATAGCTGGCTCTGGCTCGGACGTGAAGACAACATATGGCTGCCATAGCATTTGTGTAGTATTGGATCACTCTTGCCGCCACGCCATCTGGAGGTAAGCGGCGATATACTCGTAGAAAGATTGACACTCATCTGGTAATGTCTGTGGAAATCACTTAACCAGCTGTATATCTACACTATTATATCCGGTATTAGATTGGTATGGTCCACGAAGAAACCTGACATAGGTCTTCCTGAATCTTACGTATAGTCAAAATCATTATCATGTATAGCTCAAGATGAAACTCAGTTTGAAACATTCACATCTGTCTATACCATTACTTTACCATCTTTGTTGCTTGTGATTAATAGTAGATATACAGTTATATATAAGTAATCGATTCTAACCGCGGTGATGGGGTTGCGGATTTTACTACGAGGTGTTATACCAACTGGCAGCGGATGCAAACATTGATGATAATTTTGTCCCATTTGTCGAAGAATATCTGCATGAGAGTGGTGTTACTAGACAGTTGTATACCCTCAAGAATCTCATATAAATTATTAGCTGGAATCACGCTAAGGAGAGAATATAAACCTGAGGCCAGCTTAATGTAATAGCATTAGCACGTGAAAACACCCAATAGTTGGTGGCATCATCAGGTGAGAAAACTCTCAGGGATTGGTTTTGCAACGAAGTGGAATTAACTGCTGAACTCACCCAATTACCTTTTTGCAGCGAATATACTACACCAACATTGACTCAGTGAGACAAATGAGATTCCTGTTCATTGTGTCTTCCGTTTGCAACACCCTAGGCCATCGCTAAGAGAAAAATAATCATGTACAACTCCACCATGACTACGAGGACCACTTCTTAAAACAGTCATTATAACGTACGTAAAGATTACTATGAACGAAATAGTCATTTTCAGCAATATGTATCTTTAAGTCATATATGTATCTTTAAGTCATGGCTTTAAGTCATATATGTATCTTTAAGTCATATCTTTAAGTCATATATGTATCTTTAAGTCATGGCTTTAAGTCATATATGTATCTTTTAGTCATATCTTTAAGTCATATATGTATCTTTAAGTCATATCTTTAAGTCATATATGTATCTTTAGGTCATATCTTTAAGTCATATATGTATCTTTAAGTCATGGACGGCTTTAGATACAATCCAGATGGTTACAACATACATATTCTTCTGTTGCGATTTAAATGTTCCTTTACAAAGACAACTTGACATAATATTACAAAGAGATCGTTAATACATTATTGAAAGAAGACTTATGCAATTTAATTTGCATTGTTTGATAGTGGGTTATTTGTTCTAAATTTCATTATATGCTACTGTAATGCAACGGTGTATGTTAGACTTAACCTTGTCCAAAATCAAGTTTATTTTCTACTTGATCTGAATTATTGATATATTTTATTTCATTCTGAAAACAACTAATACATAGATAAAATATTATCACTGTGTATGGGTCTCATTATTAATAGAAGTAAATACGTTTATTTTGGCCTGGATCTAGGTTTTTGGGATTCCCTTACCTGGTGTACCTGACATTGTCCAGATTATATATTATAAATTTAGTAAAAAACTTTCCAATAATAACTAAAATTTTATTTTGTAAACATTAAGAACTTTTTAAAAGTTTTTTTCATCGGATAATATTTTGTATTTTTAATCGAAATGTTAATTGTGACATAAGGTCCCGTGGAGCTCTATATAATCTTTTCAGATTATTTATTCGCGCAAGATCTAGAAGAATCAAGTTGTATTATTATTATTATTATTATTATTATTATTATTATTATTATTATTATTATTATTATTATTATTATTATTATTATTATTATTATTATTATTATTATTATTTGTTATTATTATTAATGTTATTATTATTATTATTATTATTATTATTATTATTATTATTATTATTATTATTATTATTATTATTATTATTATTATTATCATTATTATTATTATTGCGTTCAGTGATAATTTGGGTTGGAATTTATTTATTCACATTATTTATTTCAGTGATTATTTTTCTCTGGAAGTACAGAGTGCTCATAAAAAAAATATTCTTTAAAAGAGACATTTGCGGAATTTATAGTGAAATTAAACATGGAATTATATTACTGTATTTAAACAAAAGATTGTTAGAACATTAGCGTTATAAGGTTTATCACAGATACATCAACACCTTAGCGTCGGGTCTCTAATAAATGTTATTCAAAACTTTAAATTATTAGGATTTGTGTCTATAATTCTATAATTGCTCTGGGTTTTAATTGCAAGCTATTCTTGGAATTACTTTAACCACTAGGGCTCTTAGTAGAGGCATGCAGTGTTGTCACCAACTCTCTCCAGATGCCAAAAGAAAATCCAGATGAATGGGACTTTTAATCTGATATCATCATATAATTAGAAAGGTATATGAGGTTACAAAGTCAGGAATAAAGCAAACTTTGTAGCAACAGATCGCTTTACGACTTCATCAAAAACCATGCTTGATGTCGGCTTAGTTTAATTTCAGTGATTGGCATTTTGTGTACAGAAGTAATAACAGCCGTTTACGACGAAGCCACTGGAATTGAAATTGTACGGCTTCAGAAAAACGATGACAGCTAAAATCTCACTGAGGCTTGTAACGGATACCTTCAACTTTACCTGGAATTTGTTGTGAAAAAAATGAACTTTACTGCTATGCGAGTTCTGATTTGGGAAAATGAGTACTTAAACTAAGGGCATGGTACTGTTTGCCTTAATCAGCCTTTGAAATCAAGAAAATGATACACTAAGTATCATATTTTGTTAGGTTCTGAAATTTTCTGGATATGTTTACATATGTGATTACCATTATTGTACTTTGATCCGCTGTAAGAGTATTTACAACTCTACGTTCTTTGATAATGTCATGAATGCTGTACGTTGTACCTAGTAGAAAGTCTTATTTTGATAATGCCATGAATGCTGTACGTTGTACCTAGTAGACACGTCTTATTTTGATAATGCCATGAATGCAGTACGTTATACTTAGCAGACAAGTCTTATTTTGATAAGGTCATGAATGCAGTGCGTTGTACCTAGTAGGCAAGTCTTATTTTGATAATGCCATGAATGCAATACGTTGTACCTAGTAGACAAGTCTTATTTTTAATAATGCCATGAATGCAATACGTTATACCTAGTAGACAAGTTTTATTTTGATAATGCCATGAATGCAGTACATTGTATCTAGCAGACAAGTCTTATTTTGATAATGCCATGAATGTAGTACGCTGTACCTAAACAAGTATTATTTTGAATAAGAATTTTCAGGTACATTTTGTGGCCATTTTTATTGTCCTTTATACAGCGGCGGCCTCTTTGGCATTTCTAGTTGCCTGTTGTTCGTATGTTCTTTATTATCAAGCTGCAAGTCCAATGAGTCATACGGTAACCGCAACAGGACACTATCTGAATGCAAACATTGGTGTTCGTATGTTCTTTATTATCAAGCTGCAAGTCCAATGAGTCATACGGTAACAGGACACTATCTGAATCCAAACATTGGTGTTCGTATGTTCTTTATTATCAAGCTGCAAGTCCAATGAGTCATACGGTAACCGCAACAAAACACTATCTGAATCCAAACATTGGTGTTCGTATGTTCTTTATTATCAAGCTGCAAGTCCAATGAATCATACGGTAACAGAACACTATCTGAATCCAAACATTGGTGCAAACGACAATTGTTGTAAACTCTTGTCCTTGTGCAGCTACACGACCAGCACGTACAAAATATACTTTGCATGTCTTTGTTTTATGAGACCACGATACCAAAGAAAAGTTGGGTTAGACAATTTGCATTCAATGTAATAAGATTATTGGTCACCGTAAGTGGCCATAGCGGAACCTTTGATCATCGTAAGCCGATTGGAAAGCTTCCAAGGCCAAAAGGTGACTGGATTCTGCGAGGACATAAATATTCTGATCTGTATGATATATTGGACAAATAACTGGATGAAAATGATCCACTATACTATCTAGCCAAAACAGTACAGCGAAGTAAATGCAATGTGGCAGGATATTTGTTATCGAAAACATTCCAAGTAACAAAGCTGCTGCGCAAAGATTATACTTGATTAGTTGTAACTAATTCTAATTAGCACGAATAAACCCCACTGGGTTCGCCGAGGATATCGACATAATTTTTGTTATAGGTAGCTGTTTGTTATTGTTGTTTTTGTTGCTGTTGTTGCTGTTTTAGGGTTTAACGACATTTTCAGCACAAGATAGGCTATATATATATATATATATATATATATATATATATATATATATATATATATATATATATATATATGGTATATATATATATATATGGTATATATGGCAAATTGGCGGCGTGCAAAACACACCAACCTCTTTCACTGAACGAGTATACTGAACAAATAACAAAACGAGCCCCCTTTCAATGAACAAATATAAAATTTAATCAGTTTATCGACAGAATTTAAAATGAAAAGAAATCAATGACTTAGTAACAAAAGAATGAAAAATGGTACTAACATGTACTCAAATAAAAAAGACAATACAAATTTCTTTAAATGTAAAATTGCTTTCAACGTTAAATTGCTATCCTCATTGCCAATGAGATGTGACCTTTGAGTGTAACGATGAGAGACTTCATCACCTAATTTATGCAGACATCAAGACTTCCGTTCGTCCCTGCTCTGTCGATCTTTGTCTAGCTTTTCCGTCTTGGACTCTTGTCCATCGAACTCTGACTTAACAATCGTCTCTGGACTTAGATTTCTGCGTAGAATTTGTTCTCGTCCTGTGATTGTTCAGGGATTCCTCATGTGAATCCAGGAAAGCTGTTTCCTTCAATAAATAAAAATGTCTCGCAATAGACAATAGGTCACATTCCCAAGTATATCTATATTTTTACATTAGTTCGGCTCAGAAACAAAAGGCATAAATTCTGCCGCATGAACGTTACCTAACTCTCTGTTTACATAGTCAGTCAATGCTTGTCCTGACCTTAATTCGGGTCACGCTAGGGATGGTTAATTACATTCAACTCAGCCGTATGAACCCGTATGTAACCCTAGCAGTGTTAAATTACATATGGCCTAGATCCTCAGATCTAACTATTCTAAAATAGTTTACTCGACCAATCAAATATTACAAACTAGGATATAGATATACACTTAAGTGATCAATTAAATATTACAAACTAGTATATGGATATACACTTAATATTAGGTCATGCTCATTTTAAACAGAGCTAATCCATAAAACTATGAAACATTACCCATCATTCCTTAAGCTTGATTCATTTAAATTCCTAATCACTCCTATGTATTAAAGATTCAATTTCATGCAATCTTTTCAACTAATCTAATGAAATTTTAATTACATTCACTCTTGCCAATTCTCCAAATGAATTGATAATTAGGAAATCAAAGAATAAAATGTCATGACTAGCATTTCACTAAAATCCTGCAAAATGAAATCATACATACATATATCATATCAAGAATACATTTGCAAAATAGATCAACGAATAAAATAACATATTAAAATCGGGAAACTAAGATTGCGTACCTTTTGCCGTTTCTTTATGTTTCCACGAACTTCACGTATAGTTCCGTCTCCTAACTGAGAGAACTATCCGGCCCCTTACTCAATAACGGAAACGTACTTTCTACGAATTCGGAGTCGTACTAACTTTCCTTGCGAAAGATCGAAGAAGACTAAAGAATTTCCCTAAAGTAAAACCTTTAATTTCTTACAGAGTTACGCCCATAAATCCATATTAACCAATTGGAATAGACAGTTTCCTAAACCTGTTCGTAGAATGTTTGGATTGACAAGAACACTAAACAACTAATCTTGCCGTAATTAATCATTTACTTTGAGCTATCATCTATAGCCAGATGCCGCCTTTACCCTGCCGATTTTGGGGAAAGGTCTTATTTCATTCTCTTGTACCATAGCATCTGACTCGGTCATGTTACGTCGGCTAGAACGAATTCCCTTTTGATGTTCAGAGATGAAATGAAAATAATCATCTAACTATCTCTAGCCCTTTCTACTTTAATTAAGTTGACTTTGATAAATTCCTTTAAACAAAGCTTCTAAGAGTTTTCAAAATTCGACACATCACAATATATATATATATATATATATATATATATATATATATATATATATATATATATATATATATATATATATATATATATATATATATATATATATATATATATATATATATATATATATATAACTGGTGGAGGAAGAAAACTGGAAATCCATGGAAAGAACCCCGACAAATAAGAAGCTACTGGCAAGCTTTCTCAGTTACCCAAGTTTGCCGAGCCTGAGACTCTCGCGCAGACAGAGCTGAGCGCTTTAGAACACTCAACCACTCGTGGCCCACATGTCATAGGTGTCATTGGTATAAAATATAGGTTTGGTGTAGGCACCTCTGTTGGGAACAACAAAACTTCATACGAATTACATAAGTACATCCTACAGCAAGAAATCAAGTGGCGTTGATGACATATGGTCTGCTCCTCTCCTAGAGATGAAAACAGTATACGCTAGAAATAATGGTCTACTCAAGTAGTTGCTGAGAATCATTGGTGATTTACTTTAGTACTCATAGAGTTTTCTATATAAAAAAGAGTTGCTATTAGAAACGCATTTGCATATTTGCCTTAATCAACAAACTTTGGATAGATCATAGCGGTGAATTTTACAATAAGACGTTTGAATGCATGCCTAAACAAAATAAAATACATAAGTATTCTAGGTTCAGTTAAGGCACAACATTTGTCGTTGAAAGATCAAAATCACCATAAAAATGTGATGTGGAAACAAATTACAATATATCAGGCGATTTATTGCGGTCGCTAATGGACACGCATGCGCAGACTATCGACAAGTGTTGTCCCTATAGTATCGCAAAGACATATTTTCAGAAATAATTTCAATGAATTAATAAGGTTTGATAAAGGTTATCCTCAGAATTTGACAGCGGAATTATTTATCGCGTCAGATGTGTCGAAAACACTTCCTGGGCTTTGTAGGCTTTGTTTCATGATCTTTTTAAGAGCATTAGTTATTTAAAAAAACAGAGCAAAATGTATTTAAAATATAGCGTTTGATCAAGGTTAGAAGAAATGAGTAACCTGTAAAATGGGGTGACTGCTTCGTTGATTTTAGTTCCAACGACAGGTATCAAGAAATAACTCTGTTGTAACCTGCTGATACGCTTCCTGGCAGTCCAACGTGATAAATCTGATGAAGACTTCATTGAATCCTACCGTTGTCCATTACGACAAATTAAATATGGGAAAATTGCGTCAGGTGTGACATTTTCTAGTATTTTTATGCGGCCAGGTATAGCAATATAAGTGCAAATTTTCCACTTTATTTTATTAATCGAATCTTGAACAACAACTTTTTATTTACTTCATTACTAATCATATTGACAACATACCAAACAACAGACAATATGTCAGATCAATTGACAGCATTATATTATAGACAATATGTTAAATCTATTGACAACATATGTTACAAACAATATGTTAAATCCATTGACAACATACCATACAACAGACGCAGTGTTAAATATATTGACAAAGTGTCATACTGCAGAAATGTGCAACATAATAATAAAATGTAGAGTTTCACAAAGTAGGACGTTAAGCAGCTTACAATAATTGTAAAAGCACTGTTTGAAAAGACTTGCCAATGAATTGACAAAACGAAGTCGTTGTAATAGCAAAGTTTGATCTTGCTTGTCAATCTTCTCATTGAATAAGTCGTTGTAATATCACTGTTGGAACAGGTTTGTCAAACCCATTAATTGAAGAAAATTATTACAACAGCACTTTTGAAAAGGCTTGTTCAATCCATTCATCGAATCATATCATTACAATAGCACTGTTTGAACAAGCTTGTCGATCCATTCATTGAAAAAAAAATCGTTAAAACTGATATTTCGACCTAACCATACAGTAGGCTTGACGCCCGGTTCCGGTAGGTGAGAACAATTGGTATACTAATTTCGTCCAAAATTTTTTTTTTTTACTTAAAATGAATCTTGGTAAATCGTCGGAAGACATTTCAACATTTTTGTTTTAAAACCTAAATAGCAGACTAGAAAGATTTTCATTGCTATCGGAGAAAAAAGGTTCAAAGGATAAAAACTGAGTCATTCACCAACTCGAATGAGTCACATAGTGGCGATTGACAAGTTTAATGCCAGTGATCATGTTATTTTTATTCACTGAAGGATGTAATGACACGTCTAAAATATTCAAAATTTCCGACACATGCACAATTAGATTTCATCTTCAAATACAAATTTTCTCTAGTCACCATTTTTACATTTATAATTACTTTAGGTGCAATTAGGAATGAAGAGTAGGAATGTGTTTTCCAATTCATATTTACGTTGGATATGAACTAATACAAAGAAAACGTAAAAACCTATCAAGTATCCCTTTAAGACTGCTTTCCCTGGCATACTGCGACAAATTGATCGTGGCATAATCGTGAAATCTCTAACTGAAGAAGAATTTACAATAACAGTGAAGTCTCGATAGCTCGAATCCATAAGCTCTGGATAGGATTTTTCTCGGTCACTTCCATGGACAGGTTATTTGCTATAAATGAAAACCGGGCACTGATCAATATTTTGACATACAAAACGAATGAGCTGGCTATTTTTGGTTTTCTGAGTAATTCATTTGCTATATATTAGCGCCACTAGAAATGTCAGTGATCCATGAGAGCAAGGGACCTGGACGTTTCGATGATTTGAAGAGTGAATCAAGCGATAAGCTGATTTTTTTTTTTGTATCACAGGGCGGCGAATTAAGTTTCGAGAGTTGGATTAAAGTCGGTTTGATCCTTTGGAACTGTCTCTGTATTAAATGAGATTTTTCTGGGGCCTAAATGGCGTTTTCAGCAATTGGAGGTGTACGAGCTAACCCGATGTTTCATGATATTCTACCATAATTAAGCTTATTAATGATGTTGAGTGATTTTAAATACATCATTTTTCACCTATTCATGCTGTAAACAAACCGATATACTGGTATGTAAAACATATGCAAACCGATATACTGTTATGTATAACATATGCAACTGTAAAATTTCTCTCACCCAACGTTTCACACAGCCATGTGCATAGACGCACTCTCTCCAATCTTGTCATCTTTAGACGTTTGAATGTTTATTGTTCCGAATTCCTGAACTGTTCTAGCTATAAGGAGGAGGAGACGTAATGGTAGTCATGGATACCAAACAATATACCAGGAGTATGCAGATTTACACATAACTTGGAAAGAAGTTTTATTCTATGTGTTAGCACACAAATCATTATTTCTATGAAAGACAGAGCTCTACTGATGATGTTGCGGTTAAACAGTCAATGTATATAGTTAGAGGTTTGAATGAAATGCAACATTTTGGGTTTGGCATGGTGATATACGGCATGACAACACAACAGATTATTTGGCGCCGAAGCAATTGGAATAAAGTGCCTTGCCAATGGACAAACCACATTTGCTGACCCAGGCTGATACGATGGTAGGAATCAAAACCGCACAATGTCGGTCGTAAGTCCGGCACAATAAGCACTGAGCCAACAGTTTAAAGCTGTAATAATGCTTGTTTTTAAGAAGCGATAAACTAGAAAGAAGAAAAAAAACCATATATATATATATATATATATATATATATATATATATATATATATATATATATATATATATATATATATATATATATATATATATATATATATGTATGTGTGTATGTGTGTGTGTGTCGGTGTGACAGACAGACAGACGTTCAGATAGACAGAAAAGAGAGATCGTAATCGAATATCTGTGTCAAAATGTGTGTGTATTGTACTTCTAATCATCTGTATACATTTAATGAAGATTTAAAATCAACCCAGATATATGGAAAACGCTGAATTTCCAAGCTCTGGCGAAATATTGATAATGGTAGCATTGGTGGTGGGGAGGTCATAAAACACGCTATTACAGGAAATCTTAAGGACTGTTTCAAGATCCGAATGTACTGAGAAAGTGGAACCGCCTTAATAAAGGTCATGACATAAAGGTGAGTACTTCCGGATATGATAACATATCCATCCTTTATTACGAATATGACCTCTCCAGGTAATAAAGTACATAGTCGGCCCGAAATATCATTTTTGCTATTTACTGCAAAGTAAGTGTGTAACTGATAAAAACAATAAGAGAAAGAAAGTATATATATATATATATATATATATATATATATATATATATATATATATATATATATATATATATATATATATATATATATATATATATATATATATATATATATATATATAATAGTACATTGTTTGGTTTCGCTTTGAGAGATTTCGAGAAATTGTAATTGTAGTTATGTCAATGTATTCTTCAGTCTAAGAACGATTTAATGATGGCTAACCTAAAAATGCAGAGAAAGAATGATTCACATTTTTGGGAATTTTAAAGAAGAAATAATATCAGCACAAGAAAACAAACTTGACATATAAACACCTCTGAAAAATTTTTTAAAATATTTCCTCTATTACCTTAAAAAAATGTTATATGATAATAAAGATGTTTAGATAAATATAATGCCTGGAGACAATCAACTGTAGAAATGAAAAGATTTCCTTAGCTTATTCTTTTTGTAGTACGAATAACAAATTTACAAATTAATCGTGTTGCGATAGCCATTCATAACTAGTGTGGTGACAGCCATTCACAGCTAGTCATGTGTGGACAGCCATTCATAACCAGTCGTGTGGTGACAGCTATTCATAACTAGTCTAGTTGTGATAGCCATTCATAACTAGTTGTGTGGTGACAGTCATTCATAACTAGTCTAGTTGTGATAGCTATTCATAACTAGTCGTGTGGTGACAGTCATTCATAACTAGTCTAGTTGTGATAGCCATTCATAACTAGTCGTGTAGTGACATCCATTCATAACTAATATTGTTGTGATAGCCGTTCATAACTAGTCGTGTGGTGACAGTCATTCATAACTAGTATTGTTGTGATAGCCGTTCATAACTAGTCGTGTGGTGACAGTCATTCATAACTAGTATTGTTGTGATAGCCGTTCATAACTAGTCGTGTGGTGACAGTCATTCATAACTAGTATTGTTGTGATAGCCGTTCATAACTAGTCGTGTGGTGACAGCCATTCATAACCATTCGTGTAGTGACAGCCATTCATAACTAGTCTTGTTGTGATATCAATTCATAACTAGTCGTGTGGTGACAGAATTTTCATAACTAGTCTTGTGGTGATATCCATTCATAATTAGTCGTATAGCGACAGACATTCATAACTAGTCGTGTGGTGACAGCCATTCATAACTAGTCGTGTGGTGACAGCTATTTATAACTAGTTGAGTTGTGACCACTATAGACAACTAGTTGTGTTGTTATAGCCATTCATAACTAGCCGTATTATAACAGCTATTAATAACATGTCATGTTGTGACAGCCATTTATAATTAGTCGTGTTGTGACAGCCATTTATAATTAGTCGTGGTGTGACAGCCATTTATAATTAGTCGTGTTGTGACAGCTACTCAAAATACTCTTGCGACAATCATCTCCCTTCCCCTAAATTACAGATTAAAATGCGGAGGAGGTAAATATATTACACCGAACAACAACACAACATATATTTAATTTTCCAAGGATTTAGTTTTCATAGGTTTAGGAAGGAAGAAGGAAGAAGAAATAAGAATGAAGTTGACTATCGTGTTGATTGAAACATTTAGATTCATTTAATGGAAGAAGTTTGATAATGCGTAAGTGATGATAAATTTACGGTGATATGGAAACATTTTATAGACGTAGCACCTTAATATTTGTGTGAAGACCTAATACCATTTGAAAACATAAATAGCCTTGAAAGGTTAAACGAAACAGCTATTTCCCCTACAATAGGTTGTACAGTGATAAAAAAAAATATAAAATGACGATTATATGTAAATTCTGTATGTCAGGGAAACATTCAACATGAAATAAATTGGAGAGCTGCATGACTAATATTTTCAAAAAGTTTCTTTGGTGTTGTGTGACATTTTTTAAAATTTAGTAGCGTCTGTATGATCGATTGCATACGGGTTCTGTTGATTACCAAATTGCTCTGAGATTAATGTATGATGATTCAAATCTATTTATAGAAAGGTGCAAAAACTCCAACTTTTAACAGACTGACAATGAAAAGTGGAATACATGTAAGAATTGTGAAAACTACTTCGTCGAATTGGGAATATAAAAATATGATGCCGCGTATGAAAGGTCAAGGTTAATATCTTTAGTAATACCTTGACTACAAAAAAAATGTTACTACTGGGCCATGAGCTAACACATGACAGTTTACAAAATTTCAAAAGTGTAATTAATTAAGAAATTAAAGTGCTAGAAAAACATTCACCTCATTAGCCTGATAACTCTTATTCTAGTAGGATGTTAAGAGTTGATTTTAATATTCCATTACACCTGTTTCAAGGACCACACATCAGTCATATAAAAGTACATAATTTTTCTTCATTGCTAAAGAAGTCAATAGACAATTGTAGGAGTATAAAATCAATAAATAAATCAATGCCTAAGATATTATATACGTTAAACAACAATACAAGTTGAGCCTTTAATTTCTGAAATCTAAAACTTTACGTACGGTTAGGCTTAAAACAACACAGTACAACTTTGTAATAACATATTTTTATATTTTTTATAAAAACGATAGACGTTTTAGATGTGAGTTACATCAAGGAGAAAAAGGCAATCTAGATGAAATGAAACAGAAGCTGTAGATACTTTAAAAATGGGATTACATTTTTATTTTGGTACATCATCAATAAATCGTAAATATTGCCTTCAATATCCTTACATGTCCTTTAAGTGCTGTAAGTTGTCCAACGACAACCTCATGTTGTTGTACAAAGGCAATTATACGTTATAATTACGAAAGCTATGCGCGAGTTTGATCTGAGGCACTTCATTTTCATTGTGATTAAATAATTAGTCATTTTACGTTTTCTTTGTCATACTTTTTTGTCATACATATTTTAACTCTTGCTCTCTTTATGAGATTTTCCATTTGTTTACCGAATACGATACTGTTAATCAATTGTTAAAAGAATTTTTAAAATTATAGTTAGCTTTCTGTCTCAAATTAGTATTCAGTTCCATCCACGATTTAAACGCAGTTGCTGGTCAAAAGCACGGCTGGGATATATTTGCTTCACTTTTAAAACTTAAGAATATTCATGCCTGGAAGTGTTTGTAGTGAAAGACTGTTTTAATTTAATACCATGCTTTTTCCCTGTCACTATTCATATGCAAAACAAATTAAAATGATTATTTTTGTGTTCCCTTTTTTCCATCGTAACAGGTTTTCCTTTTGTTGTTTAAATTTGTGAAAAAAACAAAAGATTCACGTAATGTTGCTGCATCATGGTTAGCACGACAGGCAATATGGCAAATTTATCTACCACCACCTAAAAAAATTCAATACGCACATTCTGATGTCAGCATCCCTAATGAAGTTAATCAAGCAGATATATTTTGTTTTTACCACATGATACTGTTAAAACACGAGGACAAAAATCACGCACCTGCAAATACGCATTGACTGTTGTTGACGTTGCAAGTAGATATAAAAAAACTAAACCATTATCAACAAAGACAGCATCTGAAGTTGCTTCTGCGTTTGAGCGAATTTATCAACGTCGTGGTCTACAATGGCCGCAGCTATTACAGGTAGATCCTGGTAAAGAATTTCTTGGTGAAGTATTATCTTTGATGAAAAAACAAAACGTTAAAATAAGACTAGGACATACTGAAATTAATCGCTATCAAGCAATCGTTGAACTATTTAATCAAACACTTGCTGACTGACTTTAAGTCGGGTGAGCGATCTTGTGAATGGGTTGCAAGGTCACTAAGTGTGATATCTGCATTAAATAATGAAATTACTCGTGCAACTTCCATGAAACCTTTTAATTCAAAAACAAAGATATATACCCTGTAGCGATAACGAACAACGCCGTAATCAACCAGTATTAGATAATGTAACTATGAGATATTTATACAAACCAGGGGAGTTTGAAGATGGTTAAGAAAGAGTTGCTGACCCTGTTTGGATCGTGGCCACACATACAATTTCTAGCGTGGTTAGATCTACTGGAAGACCTGCCATATACAGACTAGATTCTACAGCTCCTTGACATGGATTTGTGCATGAACAATTGCAGGTAATTCCTACACAATTACCATCACGTTCACTTATGTAAACTAGAACCCCTTCGTCAATATATTCAAGACAGGTCAGCATCACATTTTCACGTGTGTGACCAAGATAATTATTAATTTTGTCTACGGTAAATTATCTTGGATTATTATTCGAATATTGCCATAACATTATTGTGTTACAGTTTGCACAATGATTATTCTGTAGTCGTTTTAGTGTCATGATAAATTCAGTATCAATATTTATAACCCGCTAATTTTTTCTTTATTACAGCAGTGTAATTAGTGATTTCCTCAGTTATCACGTAATCTACAATAACCCTATGGAATTGAGTTATTCTTCTGACACGAGATAGTGCAAGATAGACTAAGTTTGACCATTCGATACGATCATCTACATTCGAGATATTTGTATCAGAAATAGTTAAATCCTGTGACGAATGAATCGTTGTAGCGTATACTAACATCCACGGTGATTTTTCCATATTTAATACGTTCTCAACAACATCAATGGCAACCAAAACAATGCCATTCAGTATAATATTTATTATTCGACCACCATGATTTTTAACTTCAATATTCTATCGTCGAGTATCTGTATCGAGTATCTGCTGGGCGATAATATAAAGGTGACAGGTAACGTTGGAAACTTTTCTTTATGTAACATAAATAATTTATTTTGTAGTTCATCAAGAACTATCTTTCTACTTGCGACTATTAAATCAGCAGGCCTCCATAATGTCCAAAAAAATCATTCATTGTAGTTTCTAGAATTACTTTACGCATTATCTCACATTGTATTTTATTTGGCTGTAGTCTGATTAATCTTTTAAGTTCTTTAAGCAGTTCATCAATAGCTCTATGGTCATCATTTATTTCTTCATAATAATATACATTATTCTTTAGCCACTCATGTGAAGACTGTCCAACAAATGGTGGTGGTTCATCATGATCGACACACATAATCACAGCAGTAATTTTTGTTAATAACCATTCAAGAAATGTTTTTAGTGTTTTAACGACACCGTGTCTCTCTATAATATGCTTAGGTATATATTTTTCACATATTCTTTCAGGAATCCACGTATCTCCACACCATCTAAAGAAACTATATGTTCCTGATTTTACTCCTTGATCTTTTATTTCTTTTGCAAGGTTATGTGTAGGTGTCAAAACAATTACATCTGAACTATTATTCATAAATAAGTTCAATCGTACGAGTTGTCTTACCTGAACCTCCACACCCATTAAGATAACATTCATATGTCTAGCGACAGGTGCAAATAATTTTCATATTTGATTTTTATTTCTGTAACATAATTCATTAATTTCAACGTCGGCAGATTCAAAATAACTATGTATATCTTCTTGTTTTATCCTCCATGAGCCCCATTCGCCTTTATCGAGTAGTGGTTTTAATAAATCCTTATATTTTTATGTATATGAAATGAATCCATAGCGACTCTAACAGCTTAACGAGGAAATCTATTTATCATCGATAGTAGATTTATCGAAACATAAGCTAACATTGAAGATCTTAAATGAAAACATTGCGGTGATTCGCCATCAAGATAACTCACAATGGAACCTAGTTTTGTTCCATCTGATAAATAAGCATGACATCGGCTTATAAATGTGTTTTCTCCGTTGAATCAGCGATTAGGAATCTAGTTCAGCATCGTCCACTATCAATCTTGTACAATGTCGTTTATAATCGTAAGAACCACGTTGAGTAAACTTACCGAAAATCTTTCTATTAAGATCTTTTGCAAGTTTTTCATCATGCTCGTCTTGCATTTATTTATTTTAATGATTTGATTTTCGTAATGATCAGGGAATTCTTTTCTGGCATCATTGACATTAAATCTATCCGGTTCTGGTAAACAAACTTGCCTCTCTGAACTATACTATATAATTGATCAGTTACTCTCAGCGATATTAAAAATCCATCATCAAGCATACATCGCAATAGTACTATCGGAACCCAACATTTTTCTGAAAAATGTCTCCCAAACCAAACATAAGTAATCGCATGGAGATCTTTTCTAAACTCGAATGATTCGACATAAGCATATCCTGTTAAGTCAAAATCTGGTAAGGGTCCATTTATTGCAACCTTAGTCATCTCAATTATAGGATATCCAAGTTTCTTAAAGCATTTAGAATATTCTCCATATCCAAACAAAACCTCACAGAATAACATGCAGCCATATCAACTGAGATAACATCACCATAATCGTATTTGGTATTCCATAATCCACTGTGTCCATATTCTATAAAAGGTTTCCTGACATCTTCAAGAAATTCTGATCGTGTCAAATTTCGTGAAGTTTTCTTTTGATCGAAATGGGCAGCAACCGATGGTACGGTAAAGCAATTATTCAGTAATTATCTAACTATGTCATCATCAGATGTATATTTCAGTGCAAGATGTTCCATTTCTTCATAAAGAGATTTTGTACTATAAATATTACCGTTAGTACAAATTGATCGTAATTGCATTCTGAATTTTGAAATAACCAAACAGACACAGGGTCACTTTTACTTATATTTCTGATAAAATCAAATATATGTCCATCATAAAACTTAACTTTTCTGTCTCGTGGAAATACCGTTACAGTGTTAGTCAATGCATGTGCATTATGATCAATGATTGTTATATAGTTTTCATTTTTTTATATATATTTTGGTTCGTACAATATATCTCCGGTTAGTGCTTTTACTGTTATTTAAAATTTTAATAACTTTTCAAGGTTCAGCAACATCCTTCATAGCTGCACCAGTATCTTTAACTGTTTTTGCCCATGTATCTATTTTTTACGTCTTAAATTTAAGCCATTACCACGTATCGCATTTGCAAAATTTTATGTAACTCATTCATCTACACAGTTTATTATTGACAGTTTCATCGGTTTGAGACCCGCAAACTTAGGTTTATCATTTAGCGAATATATTGGATAGACAACCGCAGTCGCTGAATAACCTTGTTCATAGTACGGCTTATCAATACCAGTAAGTATTCCAGGTTTGGATTTATTATTCAATAAAACGATATTACTTCCCGACTGTACATGTACTGGGCTACGATTATCACGAATTATCCAAATATTACCATCTCTCTCTCTCTACCATAAACTTTATTAAATTAAATATTTTTGACTATCAAGGTGACTAACAATTACTTTTCCTCGTTTGTCAATCATCATATTAACGATATGTCCTATCCTAACAAGAGACTCAAATGAGCAGTGCCATCATCACGTAATTTCCTTTTGGTTTCACGGATAGGTCTAGCTATATCCGCATTTGTTAAAGCTAGATCTTGCATCGAAACAATAAATTTATATTCCGGTAGTCTGTCAAGATCAAATCTAGCTTGGGAGGGGTCAATTGCGGATAATTCCTCCATTATTATGATTAAGACATATTTAAATCGAATTATATATATATATATATATATATATATATATATATATATATATATATATATATATATATATATATATATATATATATATATATAATTAAAACTAGGAACAAGTGCATTTGGCATTTATTTGGTCATATCTCTCATTGTAATAAACCATGTGAAAATGAAAATCGAGTAAATTAAACTTGGACATAGGCGATATCTGTTAACTGTCCCGAGAAGTCTTAGGACGTTTCCGTAATATGAATATTGGCTCTCTGGCAGTCTTAGACCCTTTCCGTGGTATGATTATTGTCTCCCTGGCAATCTGAGACCTCTTCCTTTTTGATATTCTTTTTAATCCCTGCCTGGTTGCTTTCTTTAATACAATTCCAGCAGTAGTTCCAACGGCACCTAATGCAGCATCTAGTGAAGCTGGTATAGCTGCGAGAAATGGAAATATACCACCTGTCTTAGTGATGTCTTTGACGGCGCCCGCAGAAAGATTAAGTTTGATGCCTAATCTAGCTGAATGTTGTTCTCCGATATTTATTTATTAATAATTTATATATTGGCTGTTTAATTCATATCAGCAGGGAGGGCGAACGAAAAAATTGAGTACCACAACAGGCAAACGATATCGCATAAAAGTTGGGGGAAACAAATACGTCAACAGGAGTAACAAAACTGAACTAACTAAAAAGATTTATGACCGGTTCTTAATCATATGGAGTTAGACATTTTAGAGGCTTTGGCTTGTTTTTTTACCCTTATTTTTCGTAACGGACTTCCTCCCTGCTGCTTTTTTGCGAGATGAAGTTGTGATCCCATTCTGAATAATTTCTATTACGATGATAATATACTTAATTTGTCTACTGTGTAGCTTCCACTGAATGACGGATGGTGAGTAAAATAGAATTCTACTGTGCTTGAACTCGATTTCTCGATGCATTTATTTTTATTTAGGCGTGGAAGAGGGTTATTGGTAAATCTCGTATTATTTTGACTTTCGCTATAGTCCGAATCTGTTTTTATATTTACTACTTTCTTTACCGCCAAAACCAACATTGACATGACCTTTTAATTCCTCTTATCTTTAGCTGATACTGTTGTTGTTATTGTCGTTCTTCTGACGGTTTTAGTTGTTTGTTATTTCATCGTAGATTCAAAAACAGAATATGGGTCTGGTAGAACTTGCTAGCCAATCCTAACTTGACGTGACTCAATTATGAACCTAATACATCACAGCAAAATAGCTTTTGCTAGACACTGAGACAACAGATGTCGTATGTCAAAAAATAGATAAGAGCAGTATTTCACAGGCAAAAGTTGTGACCCCATACAGAGTAATGTCTATTCGGACAATGATAAACATAATTTGTCTATTGTCTACCCTCCACTGGATGACGGATGGTGAGTATACATACAGTTCTAGTGGCAAGATACTTCTTTTTATCGCGTGCTAATTGATACAATACTAGTAGCAAGATATGTCTTTTTCCGCGTGCTAATTGATACAATACTAGTAGCAATATATGTCTTTTTCCGCGTGCTAATTGATACAATACTAGTAGCAAGATATGTCTTTTTCCGCGTGCTAACTGATACAATACTAGTGGCAAGATGTTTCATTTTCTGAGTGCTAATTGATATAATGCTAGTGGCAAGATATATTATCGTTTTCAGCGTGCTAACTGATACAATACAATTGGTAAGATATTTCTTTTTCTGAGTCCTAATTGATACATTGCTAGTGGAGATATATTTCTTTTTTCCGCGTGCTAATTGATACATTACTAGTGGTAAGGTATTTATTTTTCTGAGTGCTAATTTTTACTAGTGGCAAGATATTTCTCTTTCTGAGTGCTAATTCATACAAAACTAGTGGCAAGATATTTCTTTTTCTGAGTGCTAATTGATACAATACTAGTGGCAAGATATTTCTTTTTTCCGCGTGCTAATTGATACAATACTAGTGGTAAGATATTTATTTTTCTGAGTGCTAATTGTTACTAGTGGCAAGATATTTCTCTTTCTGAGTGCTAATTGATACAATGCTAGTGGCAAGATGTTTATTTTTCTGTGTGCTAATTGATACAATACTAGTGGCAAGATGTTTCTTTTTCTGAGTGTTAATTGATACAATACATATTGTTACGTCTGGTTCAGATAATTCATATTCTTTTCAGCCAAATCGCAAAGAGGATACTTGTCGTAGGACGTTCTTAAACTTTGGCGACAGTGAAAGTAGTCAGATTCTACCGAATAAGAATTCCCCACGCGGGGTAAAACACCATGCTCACTGTTTAGGTTCTGAATTTGGTTTTCAAAGACTGACATAACAATTCATGACCTGTGGTTAATTTTGGATCTACGTCGACAAGAAACGATCATGCATGTGTCTCCAAGACTGACTAGATAGCCACTATTTATATCCTATGTCATTTTCTAGCACGTGCTGGAAAAGTCAGTCAATATTTCCATTGAAATCAAAGCATCACTGTGCCTCCAGTTTTTAGCGTTCATCTTGGCTTTCGAGTATTTTCACTTCCAGAATGGTTGTTGTTGTTGATGTTGTTGTTATAGGGCTTAACGCCATTTTTCAGCACAAGATATATAAATTTTACCTTTTTAAATTATTGGGTTCACTATTCCTCTTGAGAAAAATTATTATTCCACACCTTTCCACACCATACAAATTTATGTGACGTCATCATGATATTGCTTATCTGTCCAAAAATGGCTGAAATTATAATAATCAAATAATATAAGATAAAAATAACCAAACACGTAAAACACTTCTGCCAGTTGAATATTATTAATAGCTAGCATTGTATGAATTTATATAATTCTTAGTATAGTTCGATCATATGTACTTAGAAACTCTTATTAAATAATGTACCCTTTTTTGCGCATCTTGTCTTCCGCTAGTATCATCTTGATTGAACCTAATAACCCGACGTCCGGGACTCAATATTCTCGATCTTGGACAAGTCAAAGTTTAAAATGGCGCTAGCCATTCGTGTCCATTGGGCATAATGAATCTAGCCTTTCAGGCCTACTGGACATGCTGAATCTGGCCATTCGGACCACGTGTTTAACCTATCTCCATTTATTCCTTCACCTTAGGATACTTACTGTAAGTGGTCATTGATAAATATCGCATGTACGCGAGTTCTTTTACTGCTACAAGGCATATTGGCTTACACGACCAAATTATCAGCAAATCAAAACACTTCAAACAAACAAATCCGGTATTAGTTATTAACAGGGACTTCAACAACTAGGTTAAATTATGTTTACTCAACATGAGCTGATCACCTTTGATTTTAATCCATCGAGTCAATGCAATGGCATTAACGAAAGGCACATTAAAACATTCTGTCCGTTACTTTTATGAACTAATTAAATTCCATTAATGAGTTATTCGTTAATTGATTATTCAAAAGATCGATTTCAGCATGTAGTAGTATGCTTGATGAGAAACAATTACACTAATGGAATAGTCAAAATTGCATTTAAACGACAACAATGTATGTTATTAGAATTAGTTGTCAAATGATGTTATCTTTCTATTTGGAAAAGATGCCTTTAATAAATACATATGGCAAGGAAGGTCATAGGGAAGATACAGATAAGGAAAATTCACGTGCAAGTGGATGGATAAATAGTAAGGCTGCCTCTAAGTCTGAGGTAACTATTCCTCTTAAGAGACATGAGCCAGAATCGGTGGCACCAAATAATTACAGATTTGACACAACTAAGAGACGTGAGCCAGAATCGGTGGCAACAAAAAATTACAAATATGACACAACTAATAGACGTGAGCCAGAATCGGTGGCAACAAAACATTACAGATATGACAAAGATAAGAGACGTGAGCCAAAATCACTGGCAACAAAAAATTACAAATATGACACAACTAAGATACGTGAGCCAGAATCGGTGGCAACAAAACATTACAGATATGACACAACTAAGAGTCGTGAGCCAGAATCGCTGGCAACAAAACATTGCAGATATGAAACAACTAAGAGACGTGAGCTAGAATCGGTGGCAACAAAACATTACAGATATGACACAACTAAGAGACGTGAGCCAGAATCGCTGGCAACAAAACATTACAGATATGACACAACTAAGAGACGTGAGCCAGAATCGCTGGCAACAAAAAATTACAAATATGACACAACTAAGAGACGTGAGCCAGAATCGCTGGCAACAAAACATTACAGATATGACACAGATAAGAGACGTGAGCCAAAATCGGTGGCAACAAAAAAATTACAAATATGACACAACTAAGAGTCGTGAGCCAGAATCGCTGGCAACAAAACATTACAGATATGACACAACTAAGAGACGTGAGCCAGAATCGCTGGCAACAAAACATTACAGATATGACACAACTAAGAGTCGTGAGCCAGAATCGCTGGCAACAAAACATTATAGATATGACACAACTAAGAGACGTGAGCCAGAATCGCTGGCAACAAAACATTGCAGATATGACACAACTAAGAGACAAAGAAACATCTAGTCAAACTGGTTTAACAATTATCCATGGCTTGAATTCATTGTCTCTGATGCAAAGATGTTTTGCAGTTATTGTAAACAATATCACAAGCTTTCACTGTTGGAACTTCAGTAGTGTATTTGTCGATGGCAAATTCAAGCAGGTCTCCTAACAGTTTTTGATCTCATACAGCCTGTGTAGCACGGTAACAGTATGATACGAGCTAGCATGAGAAGAAAATCACTGACGTTAGAATTGCTAACACTGCACTTGAAAATTCAATTTTCAAACAAAATGAAAATGAAATTAAAAACAAATTAATGTGACAAATTTAAGTTTCAGTGGTGTGATAAAACATTAACTAGAAGTCTTAAGTAATATGATAAATTTAACTTGGAGTAATTAGTATTGTGATAAATTTAACTTTGCAGTGGTTAGTAACAAGACACATTTTACCTGCAGTAATTGATGGTTTTGTTGGGTTTGTGGACTTAACGCTATTTTCAGCACATTATAGACTATACATGGCGGCCAGTTTAACTGGTGGAAGAAGAACCAGGGACACCTTATCCCTCCCCATCCACCTTAATAACCACTGACCCACCGGAAGCTACTGGAAACGTTTTCACATATCCACATAAGCCTACCCTGAGACTCGAACCTACGCCGACAAAGGTGAGATGGTGAGCACTTTAGTCCGCATGGCCACAAGGGGCCCAACTAGTAGTAATTAGTAATCTGACATATTTCACTTGGAGTAATCCGATTTCGGTTGTAATTTTACTTGCAATAATTCTACTGATGTTGTAATTTTACCTGTTTATTTCCACGTATAGACCAGGTTTTTTAAGATACATGAACATATATATTTTTTAAAAAAGTTTGTCCCTCATTGTCTATTGTATTTCTAAATGAGTGAATTATGACAGCACACGTTTACAATTTAAAGAAATGCAGCTGTATTGGGTGAAAGAAGCCGCTTTTGCCGGTAGGGATAATAGAGAAGGACCTCAATTTTGAGACGAGCAGTTTATAGACATTTCACGGTATCCACCGTCAAGAAATTAGAGTTAGTAGATGCTGACAACTATAATATGGACAGAATGCTTAACAAGGAGATCAGTGAAGATGCTAGTGTGCAACGTGACACCAAACGTGTGCGTTTGTGTGTGAGTGTCTTTTTGTTGTTTGAAATCTTATATTGTAAGTTTAAATAGATGCTTCCCGATAAGGTCGCTAGCAGAACGATATTCTGCCCACTTTACCTGGACGACGAACAACCTGGCAGTTTCTCCTATTTACGATCACCAACATTTACCAATTTTAACAAGGCACATTCAAACAAAGTCAGCTTAAAAATCACAAATATTGATATTAACATAAAGCTTGATTTGCGTTCTCTTTATGCATGTATTTTTCGTAAAAGTATCTTGAGATTCAATGATTCTTTTCCAATTTAAAAAATCCATATAAAGTCAATGGTCAATCTTCCAGCTGACTACAAATCTGGATGCTGATAAAGTCATTCAAGAACTATCTTATTACATACAGAGTAAAACAGACTGAGGGAGGGGCGGGTTTTATCTAGATTCAAGGCATTATAATGCCCTCACGTTCGGAGAAAACATTACCTAAGTTTAAATAGACACTTAAATTAGTGCCCACCTGGTTACTTCAGTGAAATTAATATTAACTAGATAGTCTTAGTAGTTATAATATAGATAATCAGAGGACTGTAACCATGGGTACAGCATCGGATCTTCAGATTGGTGTAATAATTGCTACAAATTACTAAATAAATAAAATTAATTTTAATCAATTACTACATAACCAAAATTTCATTTTCGACTAATACAACAGATTTACTAAAATAAATGAAGTCCATTGATGCATAACCAAAATCTCACATTCAATTAATAAAAGACCACCTTTTACTCCCATTCTAACGGATTCACATTGATATAATTTAGACGCAGTGTTCAATTGACATCATATTACGAGAAGTGAATTTTGAGTTAAATTCTACGCTTCACAGCATCACCTGGCGTCTGTCTCCTCTCGTCTTTTTTCCACAGCTAATGCGTGTGCTTTGGTACTTTTTCCGCCCCTGTTTAGTCCGACGACCTCTCTTAGATGCGGATCTAACCTTGACTAATCGGGTTTGTCGGGTCTCTCTCCTCTCCATCTCTCTCTCTCTCTCTCTCTCTCTCTCTCTCTCTCTCTCTCTCTCTCTCTCTCTCTCTCTCTCTCTCTCTCTCTCTCTCTCTCTCTCTCTCTCTCTCTCTCTCTCTCTCTCTCTGTGAGTATGAAGCTGTTTCCCTAAATACGAGAGTGTTACGAGAGCTAATTATGTTTCAACAATTATTTATGTGTGAGTGTGTGTGTGTGTGTGTGTATATATATATATATATATATATATATATATATATATATATATATATATATATATATATATATATATATATATATATATATATATATATATATATATATATATATATATATATATCAGATTGGCGATTCACACTGCACAAATTCTTACAAATGACTGTGATCTTAACAAATGACTGTCTTTACAGATTTTGTGTTTCCGTAAGGTACTGTTACATTAGTACAAATGACCTTTATTCGAAATTCATTGCACTCAGCACGAGCAATTGTGTGGTGTGGGAATTACCACGTGCTTTCTCAGACAAATGCGGCCGTATATATACCAGCATACGCTACTACCCGTCTTATACACATTTGGCTAGTCAATTCTGTTCAATAAAATAAATGCTTAATTACTCCTCGCATCATATCCAATCCACTAAACCTAGCTCCAATATCCAATAATCTGCAAGATCATTTAAGCATTTCGAATTCATATATAAATATGCACTTGTCATTAATTCACAATAACACTATCATCCTACACAGAGAATCAATTTATGTAATAAAAATATGACACATTTTTATATTAGCGTTAATTCTTAAAGCCCTATGAAATACTGCATATTTGCATTTGTTGAGGCACATATCGAATATTTAATTACATGCAGCCCATCAATTCTCTCAATCAACTAGTAATTGCCAAATTAAGAATTAAATTGCATAACACTGACAAATCAATAAAGCTCAAATAAATGAGTACACGATACATGCGTGAATCATAAAAATATGAACACATTTGCAAAAGTACCAAACAAATGACAGAGAATATTGAATGGAAACAAAAATTGCTTACCTTAATGCAGTTTCTTTCCACACAACCATGTCCGAGCCTATAGCTAGTCTTCCTTTCTAAGATAGCTGTCTGGCCGTTTTCTACGAGGACAATCACCATTCTCCAGTTCCCCGAGGAGTTAGACTTGTCTTCTTACAAGGCAAGAGTCGAATTAAAGAATTTTGAGCAAGTTTGTACTCTTAAATTCTCAGTCTCCCAAATTATACGCCCTTAATTTCCCTGACCAATCGGAAATAACTGTTCATAAAGTTCTCTCCAAGTAATCATGTATTTCATCAGATTTTTGCAGCATAAGAACCTGTTACAATTAACTTTCCTTTAAAAATCAATTATTTGACCTATGGCTCTCTACGAACCGATGCGGTCAAAGTTCTAATGCACCGTTATGTCACTGTACCGTTAAAACAAGCCGGTCAATGCTAATGAAGCTTAAGCGTATACCATTTAATGTTTCGGGGATGAAATAAGAGAATAATCAGTAAAGTTTCGCAAGACCTTTCTGGCTTGACTATGTTAACTTCAAAGCATAATTTATTCAACCTTAAGTTTCAATATTTTTTCAAAATTCGCCACATCAGTTACGCACATGTGTAGTATTCAGAGGGTTGTACATTAAACAAATTTTTTAAAAAATGTGTGAATAATAGGGGATGTTTACTGAACAAGTAAATAAAGTAAGGATTAGATCTAAATATAGGTTAGTTATAGCTATTTCAGAAAGTCGTGATTACGAAATGATAGTCCTAATATGACATTGCCAGCTCGGATGTTGGAGATAATAAAGTAATTTCGATGTTACTTCTGTACACGAAGGAACTACATTAGCACTAAATGTATGAATGTTGATATGACATTCTATTCAAACTAACTTAATTTGATCCTTCTGGTTAGAAGATTGAGAACTGATAAAATCGAGTGTCCATAGTAGTAGTAGTAGTTGTAGTAGATGCGGTGGTGGTGGTGGTAATCATACTTGTTGCTGTTGTTGTTGTTTTCTTCTTTTTCTTTTCTTTGTGGAGGTGGTGGTGATAGTAATTCCTTGCATGTGTTCAAAAATTAGCTTTTTAAAATCATTACAACTTCATTACCATTTTAAAATGATCCGATTCAAATTACAATTTTAAAACCATGATAATTTCAAACAATTTTAAGGACTTTACTTTGCATCTTTTATATATTATTTACTTTCAAAATAATTGCCACATCTTTACCTTTTTTAACTTTAACCTAACCCGAAAAGATTATGCTTTTTTATTAGGAATGTTTTATTATACTTAATATTTTAGCAACTTTTCTTTGCAAAATTTATACCACCTAAGGTTTGCTAGGCTCTAATTAGCGAGGATTTGTTGATGTGATGTTAAACAGAATGGTGATGTATATACATCAAATTGTAAATACGATCACGTGAGACATGCAACCGAAATCAATTAGAAAATTATACCTATACGATATCAGACCATTCGACACTCAATATCATGTCTGAAACTAACAAAGACTACTAATTATCATTACTGGCATCTGATGAACTACTGCCCCCATACTAGCTAAATTTATCATCCATCACTCTTCTCACGCGCTTTAGCCTGTGGTTATATACAATAAATGGTGATCTATATACATCAAAATGTAAATACAATCACGTGAGACATGCAAACGATCAATTAGACAATTCTAAGCTTATAGTCTCGACCTTTCAACCCTCGGTGTTGTGTCTGAAACTAACAAATGGAAAGTAATTATCAGCATGGGAGGCCGCAGAAATTTTTCACCTGGGGTGGGGGTGGGGTAAACATGCAGTAGTCAGTCATTAAATTTTATTAATGTATGCCAAAACATGGTTCGAGGTAAAATCTGGGCAGTGGGGGCAAAAGCGGCACTCCCACCCTCGTCGCGTTGTGCGGCCGCCCATGACTTTCAATATTGGCATCCTATAAACCAGGTTCTCTTACTAGCTAAATTTACCTTCCTACACTCGTCTCAGGAAGGTCCTACACCATATTATATAATGAATTATATTCGCCGCATGGGAAGTAGTGGGTACAAATTAGGAGATAATACTCTTATAACCGCTTATTAAAGTCGAAGTCAAATCGTCTATCATCTAGCTTTGAAACAGATAGTGATGTGGATAAAGATTCTGTTTACGGTACATGCATAAAATTCTATGTTTGATCCTTGGTGCAAGAACCGATCGTAGCAGTTCAATATCAGAGAAACAAGCGTCTTTAAGAAACTTATGAATAGAACGTGTTCTGTTTTGGGATATTTCCTTTACATCTTTGTAATTAGTACAGATAAAAAAGAAATTGCCGAAATTTGTTAGAAATAGTGACATTTTCGACACCTTCATGCTGAGTATTAAGAGAACCTTAACGCGGCATTAACAGAGTATATATGTATTGTGTTATCACCCTGGCAATAGCTCTTCTTCCGATATATATATATATATATATATATATATATATATATATATATATGTATGTATATATGTGTGTATATATATATATATATGTGTATGTATGTATGTATGTATGTATGTATGTATTTATTTATTTATATATGTATGTATATATATATATATATATATATATATATATATATATATATATATGTATATATGTATGTATGTATGTATGTATGTATGTATGTATGTATGTGTTTGCGTGCGTAAAATAAAGCATTTAAACTGTGACCTGACAAGGGCTCGTACTCAGTAACAAAGAAAAGAGTGAAAGCCAACAAGCCTTGTATTTTTTAACAAAACAATTTATTTCCCATAACAACAATGTAATAATTTGTAAATAGGACTTACAGCTTGTGAATATAATCCAAAATTTGATCATAAGAATAAAAAACACTTGTCCTATCTCTAAATAGTCCTATTAGAATCCAGGTTCGAATCCAGACGACGTACAAATATGGAAGGCGATGACGACAAATGTGGTCCAATATACGAATAACAACAACTCCTCACTTGAGTCATATTCATTGTTTCCGAATAATTCCGGAATAAATTTCCATGACTATATTTCCGAATCTTTAGTAAAAGATAGTCAACTGGTTGAGTTTCCAGGGGAATAAATTATTAAATCCAAAAATCAGACGAAGAAGAAACCATCTAGCAACAAATAAAAAATAATACAATTATTTTCACAATCCGTAAGTTCTATTTTCTATTTTTGCATTGTTTTCTAGGGAAATAAATTATTTTTGTTAAAATTTACAAGGCTTGTTGACTTCACTCTTTTCTTTTGTCACATTTGTACGAGTCTACATGCAACAGTATAGAATAAAGATGACAAATATTCACTCGCAGTCATATTAATATGTGATATAGTTTGCTATTGTGAAAATATTTAAAATGCATCTATCTCGTTTGACCTTGACACAGGCGATGCCCGTTAGAATATCTTAAAAACTTTAGAGTAAATGGGAGGAAAATAGTAGAAGGAAGGAATATAAAAGATCTGGCGCAGTCATATTTATTCCATGTAGAAATGTAAGAACATTGAAAATCAATGGACCATTCATAATTTTTTATAAGCATCTCCTCTAGAGATATAACATAAAACATTACGTCAGAAATACCCAGTGCACTAGCAAAGTTTTTTTTTAAAAAATAACAAACATTTTTATATATTATCAATATCGGCACAAAACTGTATTGTCTATAATTTTTTATTTGAAATATGAAAAATATATACATGTATTCCATTGTTTCAGAAACGATGCTAATTTACGATTTTTTTAATGATGATAACAGTTAGATAGACTAATCGGCTCCAGTTGAAAGACGGTTAAAACCGTTCAGCACGATGTACGAATAGACGAGGTATTCGGTATGCAGAAATAAAGAAATTTGTATTCCGCTAATATTATAGTGCAATGCGTAAACTTAACAAGGTTAACCGATTTGACAAAGGAAATATCAAATTTATAGAAAAGAAAATTACATTTAGAATAGCAGTATCATATAGTGATTCATTGTCTGAAATACATCTAGCAGGGTAAATATTAACAACAATGGTAGATGTTAAAGTAAGTCTGAAAACGTTCAAAGCTTTGAAAGGATTGACGAAATGTTACAAATTGCTTTCAATGATGAATCTGTTTTTGACGGTGGTTCCGTTGACTTGTTGATAACACCCGAAGACAATTTATCAGGCACAAAGCATTCTCTGAAAATGGATAATCTCAGCTTTTGAATCCGTTAATCAAACGACTCATTTGTGTCTGTTATTTGTATCTCTTTATTCTCGAGGACACTTTGTTGTCTTTAAACTACACGATATTTAGGCTCAGTCTTCTAAGCAAGATGTAACTATTGATAATTGTTTCAATTCTTTGTCCAATCTTATGTTTTCTACAAAATATTATCCAGTCTGGCATTAGGTGATAACGTTGTTTTGATACCGTCCGTCTCCAAGAGTTGAACTGTTTTACTTATGTGATTTTATAAAATGTTGTATCTTGTTTTATATTCTTCGTTTGTTTGTTTTCAAGTTGTACCGAAAATCATTCTTGCAAAGTCCTGCTTTTATTCTTTCTTGTATAGGACAATAACATGGGGCGAATTTATGGAATCTAATTTCTTGTGACATCTTCGAAATTGTTAGAGATATTTAAAGTTTCATCGACCCCATGTTTGGTATCTACAATGTTTATTATCATCGTCATAGTATGTGTTATTTAAAACTGAGTCCACATCATATGTTCCTAGTAATAAATAGTACAAAACAGCAAAAATTATATTTTTAAATAACCTGTAGAACATACACACACACAGACACACACAGATTATGAACATAGCTATTGCAAATTAACGTGTAAAAATAAAGCAGTAAACATTTGACGGACAAAACATTTCGAAGACATGAATGAAAGAGAAACAAAAAATATATTTGAACTGATTGTCTGTAATAAAGCTTCTTAAATTTACAAATCATTTAGGATGTTAAAATTTAAAATGATTAGCAGATTTCTTTTCGCTGGACAACCTTAGTTACTGAATGAACAAATTACATGAGATCAATTTTTTTTAGATACTTTATGTATATGTTGGAGTTTTATTTAAGTTTCGACTATATGTGCATTGAATGCTAGCTTGGCAAAGGCAATAGGAATTCAAGGCAACATAAAACACCGGGAAATGTTTAATAACTAAATTCATGTGTGTGTGTGTGTGTGTGTGTGTGTGTGTGTGTGTGTGTGTTGGATTTTCAACGTTGCTTTAGCAATGTTTCGTTATCTGGCTCTGATATCTGCACTGTGGCAGTTTATAGTGCTGTCTAGCACTGGAGCATCATGCTACAGACATGTAGCATGATATCCCTCCCAGTTATAATATCCTGATACTAGGCCAACCAATTCTAGCCTCCTAATGCTGAGCGCCTAGCAAGGCACCTGCTAGTACCTTTTCATAAGTCTTTGGTATGATTCGGCCTGGGACCTTCCACATCAGAGGCGGCGTTCTTACTAGATCACCGGAGAGGTCAACTAACTTTGTACTGGTGTTATTGAAGTGATTATCTATAGCTGTAATTCGTAGGTCCCATTTTAAGATATTAACGAACGTAAGATACATAAGATCTATGAATAGATGCTTATAGTTTTGTCGACGTTACTAATAAAGCAATTATTAGTAAATATGTCTACGAAATTCGACCTATTTTCCATTCGTCAATTCAGTCAGATGGTATCTTAGAAGACTTTAGTTAACTCCCATTGTATGGTTTGAATCACGTGGGTTCCTTTATGATGTTGGAAATTTGCGATTTTTCACGTAGGCAGTAGTGGTAATATGCGTGTTTTAGCATCTGACCTGTATATAAGTTGTTCAGACGGGGCCCTTTTCTTATTCATATTTCTTGTTTTCCTCTTGTAAATTTAAATTTACGTTTTACATAGGTATTATTTTAGAGGGACAATGTGTTGGGATTGTTTAGTGCAAATAGAACATGCTCATAGGACTATAATATTTTTTGGAACTATTGCGAATTATTAAAATGAGATCTGACAATGCCATTTTCAAACCACCCGCTTTTTTGGCGGACCAGTACATTCCGGAATCTGATTTAATACGGAACTTTTCATTCGTTTGTACTTCAATAGAACTTTTCATGATTATTTTGGATTCAGTTCACAATACTGTAAGGTCCTCTCACATCGGATAATTAGATTCTGTGTTTATTTTAACAAAACTGGTTTTGCTTCTTTCTGTTACTTAGTTTATGACCATATAATCGTAACACCAGTTGCTTTGCTTTAACTTTTTGTTACTATAGTAGTTATTACAATAATAACCATGTATCATTAAAGAAGTATATGATGAAAAACAATACCAAAATGTCATTCAAAATGTAGTCAGTGATGACGTGAAAAATCCCGAATTATTCAGCTGTTTTTTGTGTGCTTTTCCATATACTGTGGGTATGCCATTTTCGTATTTTTTCTGGCTATTTTGTTCCAAGAGTTTGACCAATGAAAACATTTTCCATCTTGGTTAAAGGTTTTAAAGAATTCCAAAAAGGCGATAAGGAATTAAACAATCAATATCTAAATCGTCATAATGAATAACCACGTTCCTAACCTTAAATTCCGATCCTGTACTAGGGTTTCAACACTTCATTGTTTTTTATTCCAGTTCCAGGGAAGTTTAATAGCTTTATAAAAAAAATTGCTAGATTGGGATTTTGCAGGTTGTTCATCTGTTTGGTTGCATTTCATGCTAAATTATTGTACGTTGCAAGTGTTTACAAGGTTTCTACTTCACAAATGTTTGTAATTGAAGACATTAAAAACTCATGACACGGATTGTGTCTTGTTCCATTTTTGTTGTTATAAGGGTATTTGCTAATTACTTGTCACTAATCAAGAGACATAAATTACTGGAATGACGATTCGAATTCTTTAAACCGCCCTACATAAGTGTTTGCCCAGCATAAATAGTAGTCAAGATCTAAAGATAAATTCTCAAGAATCTATTGTTGGTCAGTTGGGTCCGTTGATAATTATGCTTTATTAAGGCAGTGGGCTAATTTTCAGTGCCATAAAACTGATAGGCTTTTGAGTGGAGATGTCATAAAATAATAAATTGTTTGGCTGTAGTATTATCTAGAATCAAAGTTTTGTTTATTTATCTTTCATATTGTCCACATTACAGACTCAAAATTAAGAATGTATGGAAGCGTCATTTAATAAGCTTATACCATAATTTTCTTTCTTTAACTTTGAAACAAACAAACAAATAACGTATGGTACCTGATTTACATTTCTGTTGGACGAACTTCACCCCAGCAAGCACTTCTTGTTGAACTGTTATCGGTAATGACGATACAATATCAGTCTGAGCTATACATGGATATCTAATGTTACCTTACTTTGTTGGGCTGACTAAAAACCTTTTGTCACCGGTCTCGAAGAATGCATAAGTTTTAAAAGCTCGTCAGCAAAGTTCCTTCTAAATAGTGCCAATTAAAATAAAAGTTCTGAAAATGTAAATGGAAACATTTTGAATATATATATATATATATATATATATATATATATATATATATATATATATATATATATATATATATATATATATATATATATATATATATATATATATATATATAAACCCTTCCAAATATGCATTTAGCACTACAATGGTGGAACATTATCATAAAGTTATTCAAAGAACTTCTCATTTAAACAAATCTGCCCGACAGAATTGAAGTCGATATACTCCGAAGAACATTGACAATGTATGCCTTCATGGGCTCCCGATGCATAGTTCAAAGGGGATCATGTGATCCCCTGAACTGCTTACTATACTAGCTCTCCCGGCCGGAACTGACAGTCCCTCCCCCCCCCCGCATAAAATCCTGTATGCACCCATGTATGCACTGTGGTCATTTTCTACCCTTAAGGGGCACAAAGCGTTAGTAAATTAGGTACGTGTCCTTTGTTTTATGTTCCGAAACTTGCTTGTGAAGTTTTCACTCAACATATTTTGCCTAGCATGTACAACATACCAATTTATATAAAATTCAGTACCTGATTTAAGCGTAAGCTAAACAAGCTACAGCTTAGGGCCCTAATGTCTAAACTTAGTCTGAAGGGCCCCCTCAAATTTATTTTATACCAATATGGCCTCTATAGCTTCCCATAGCTTAGGACCTCGCTTTGTCTAAATCAGGCACTGATAAAATTTAAATTCAATAAAGAGGGGCAGGGCATCTTTGGCTGCTTCATCTGCCTTTTTTATTTTTTATTTTTTATTTTCTTTTCTTTTTTGCTTTTTGACTAGGCAGCCCACAGTATGGGATACTTTTTCAGATGTTATGGGTTAATCATGTTTATTTATGATTTTGGGATACTAACGAGTTGTCAAATTTAAAGGTTATGCAAGGAAACATGTGTGTATGTAAACGGGTTGTCAAATTTAAATGTTTTGTAAGGCTTTCTGTGTAGAAAAAAAAACAAACAATATCAAAAGATTTTATCCGGTAACAGGCCTGGGATGGTGCCACGAAGTGCTGCAACAGCAATTTAACCGTCTGTACACTGGACGTATGGCAATGATAGGCGGCTCCGACTTTTTTTTAAAAAATTACTCTGAATACGACAGGATTACTTGATGACTTTATTGAATGTGCAAAGATCAAACATATTTTTAGCGGGTTTGATAACCAATATTTTGATTTGGGAATATGCAAGTTTGTTTTTTGGACTAGACTAGATTTGGCTATTTCAAGATGAGGACGACTTAGAATGCCAACGGTGAAATGGAATTTGGTTTATGAGCATACCACGTTTAGTAGTTGGCCTTAAAGATAACGTCATATATAAAGATAAAGGTATCTTTTCCTCAGGACACAACCGTTTTTGAAGGGAAAATTCTAATTGTTTCCAGAAAAAGTCTAAGTCTCTGATTATGTATCAGATCAAGCGCCTGCAAGTAAGATCTACAGTCCTATCCGTTAAAATAGTCAGGTTTAGTTCTTAACTAAGTCATGTGTAACTGGAGTGAGGCATTTTGGTCCGCTCCCATTTGCCACGACTTGCTTTAAATCCACTTCATTTTGATTTTTATCCCTAGGGTCTCAAAGGTTTATCGCCGTAAATACTTTGTTTATCATCAATAGCTATAAGGAAATATAGAATTCTGCAAGCAGAAATAGTTTGAGTCTTATTAAAAAAAAAAACGGAAAGATAGTATGTCTGCGGGTAACGTAGTAATTAATGGTATAGTCCAGCAGAGCTAAAGGCCGCAACAGTTGTGTGTTGGGAAGAGAGGATAATTATACGATATTACTTTGCTCAACTAATGGTACATTCCTCCGTATATTAAAGACGGAAAAAGTTTTGAAACCTTAGTGTCAAAAGAAATAGACATTCTCTACAAAGCAGTACATCAGTACAGGTGTCTTAACATCTTTAGGTCGGGGCCCCGAGTGGCCGAGTGGTTTAAAGCGCTCTCCATTACATATTGTCATCTCACCTCTGTCTGCGTGGGTTCGAGTCTAAGATTTGGCGAATGTGGATATGTGAGAAAGCTTTCCAGTAGCTTTTCGTGAATCGGTGGTTCTTTTCGCGGATTTCCCGGTGTTTTCCTCCACAAATTAATACTGGCCGCCAGGTATAGCCTATCGTGTGCTGAAAAATGTGGTTAAGCCCCAAAATAACAAAAACAACAACATTTTTAGATCCTTCTCCTTGCTGTCTTATAAGTGGTGGTTAGGTTCAGTCGCAATTAGAGTAAAGTCCCTTGACCAAGAACATGGGTTCGAGTGTAAGTTTCTGCGAATGTGGATATTTGAGAAAGATTGCCAGTAGCTTCTCGTAGGTCGGTAGTTCTTTACGCGAATTACACGGTTTCTTCCTCCACCATTAATACTGGCCGCCATGTATCGTGTGCTGAAAAATGGTGTTATGCCCCAAACATCTTTAGAACACACTTCGATTGATAACCCCTTGGTAGCAATTTGCACCCTTTCAGTTACGAGTTAGAACTTGTTAATTATGATTTAATATCTCGTTAATATAACTTTAAAAGTAACGAAATAATATTCATAAAGGAAATTCATGATGTACTGTAAATATGAGATACTAACACACGATTATGAGAGACAAAGCTGTAAAAAACGATATCCAAATTTGTAGTTACGAAATAGCTAACTCAGTTAAGAGATACTAGATCCTGCAATTCGTAATTACGTGATTGCTAACCACTAAGTAGTACTAGATCATTATCTTGCACCTACGACGAACTTCGCTCGTAATTAGGTGCTTTTAGACTTAATTTGTGGTCAGAAAATTAACGGAAATGCAAGAAAGAGTAGAGGAAAAAAGGAATAGGTATACATCATTTACATCGCCAGGCTATTTCAGTGTTTTCTAATATTTAACTTCTTAAAACTGGAGAGAATCATAAATGCAGCTGCATTCGCTAGTAGGTGATCAGATTCGAGTTAATGTATATAGCGTGTTCTTAAGACTGGAACAGCGGCATGGTACGGTCCCTTTACCCGTGCAAACATTTAGCCCGCAAACATCCACTTGACAAAAATATCTGATAGTCATTCTCTTAATATTCCACTCAAGTGGTTGGTGAGTAGAATGTAAGTAATAAGACATCTATCAATTTAGATTTTTTTTTATAAATAAAAGTTTTTTTTTTTTTCTACACATAAACTTTTGCGGTAATAAATGGTATTTAAACTGAATACCTATAATGAGAGATGAATGTAGACACCGAATGTAATATCTGTATGTCAATTAGTAAGCTAATTAATGGACACTATTATTCTTTTGATCACTCGGTGCGGTCCGCCTCCCCTCATCCCCCCGCAACTCGCTAGTGACACCAATATAAACAATATTGTTTTTTTTTTTAAAAAAAAAATAGTAGTAGTAGTAGTAGTAGTAGTAGTAGTAGTAGTAGTAGTAGTAGTAGTAGTAGTAGTAGTAGTACACATCACTTTTGCCAGTGATCTGTCCAGACATACAAGATGAAATCTCAACGTGTTCCTGGCAAATTAATTGTTTATTTCATACCCATTAATCTTATATGACGGATATGACGTTCGATACAGATTTTCAGTCGTGATTCCGTATCGCACACCTAACTTTTCTGTCGTGCACACCTAGCAGGGAACAACTTTTACAACTTCAAGTATTCAATAACAGTACACTTATAAAATATCGGGAATGATTTATTACTGTACATTTTATATTATTCACAAATGTCAACACACGTTTGTAATTGTAAGAAATATTGGGAGAAAATGGCCTCTTTTGCCGCAGGGGATAATCGGGGAGGACATTAATTTCAGACGAGTATTTTATGGATATTTCACGCTATCTACAATCGAAAATTTATAGTTAGTTGAGGTTGTCAACATAACATGGACAGAACATTTGACAAGCAGTTCACTGAAGAAGCTAGTGTGCAAAGTGACACCAAACATTAGAGTGACGGGGGTGGGGGAGCAAATACTTTGCTTTTGAAATCTCATATTGAAAGTTTAAATAACATACAGAGTAAGAAAGACTCATGGGGTCATGTCAAAATTCAAGGCATGGTTAGAAATGCCCTTATGTTCGGAGAAAACTTTGCACCAAGTTTAAATAGTCACTTAAATTGACGCCCACCTGGTTACTTCAATGCAACTGGGTGTTTTTACCATCAACCAATTATTCTTGATAGTTACAACACAGCTATAAAAATATAATTAAGGAACAGTAACTTTGGCTACATCATTTGAATTGCAAATGAGTTTACTTAATGCCATATAGTGCTAAATAAAACACCCGAAATGTTTACCCGTTGACGTCGTTCCATCTACAGCAATGATGACATAGCAAAGAGACATTCCACAATGCAAAGCATAAAATGACAAACTAATCCAAAATCCACTTCAGCTTCAGAATTTCAAAAATATGATCTGCTGACTTTATAATATAATATAATTTTAAATATCAAGTTTAGGTGGAGGAACTTTCTATTTGTCTATTAATATGACTGAGGAATTTAATTAAATCTGAGGATAAAACGGACAAATATTTGCAATATAAATGTAGACGTATCAGAGAGAGCGTCGATGTTTTGACTGTGACTTAAATTTAGAAGAATTTTTACATCATTTGACAATGTTGTTGAGACGTTTTCATCACCGGAACTCACACAGGGAAGTGTATACTAACTTAAATTGCCATCTTTAAGTGAAGTACATATATTTTCATAAATGTCGGCGATTACTGTTGGAAGTGTCAAGCTGCGAAAAATACACCAAAGCAAAGATCACCATTTCGTCCAAACCCTTAATTGATATCAATGGGACTTTAACGAATACAGGCCTCTATGTCAAATAGATTTCCCCGTGACAAACATTGCAGTAACACGTGACAATAGTTATCCAATTAAGTATTCCTAACTTCTTTATGAGATGAACACCATTTCCAAATTATTAATTTCATATTGGCGGTCGTCTCTGTAAAATAGCATGAAATGTGTAAAGTGTAGATATAAAATATAGCATGAAATGTGTAAAGTATAGATATAAAATATAGCATGATGTTGTTGTTGTGCTTAACGCCATTTTTCAGCACACGATAGGCTATTCATGGCGGCCAGTATTAATGGTGGAGGAAGAAACCGGGAACTCACCGGAAAGAACCACCGACCCACGAGAAGCTACTGGCAAGCTTTCTCACATATCCACATTCGCCGAATCCTAGACTCGAACCCACGCAGACAGAGGTGAGATGGCAGTGATCCGTAACGGACAGCGCTTTAGACCACTCGGCCACTCGGGGCCCCATATATATAAAGTATAGATATAAAATACAGCATGAAATGTGTAAAGTATATATATATATATATATATATATATATATATATATATATATATATATATATATATATATATATATATATATATATATATATATATATATATATATATATATAAATTATAGCATGAAATGTGTAGAGTATAGATATAAAATCTAGCATGAAATGTGTAAAGTATAGATATAAAATATAGCATGAAATGTGTAAAGTATAGATGAAAAATACAGCATGAAATGTGTAGAGTATAGATATTAAATATAGCATGAAATGTGTGGAGTATACTATATATAAAATATAGCATGTAATGTGTAAATTATAGATATACAATATTGCATGTAATGTGTAAATTATGGATATAAAATATAGCATGAAATGTGTAAAGTATAAATATAAAATATAATATGAAATGTGTAAAGTATAGATATAAAATATAGCATGAAATGTGTAAAGTATAGATAAAAATATAATATGAAATGTGTAAAGTATAGATATAAATATAATATGAAATGTGTAAAGTATAGATATAAAATTTAGCATGAAATGTGTAAAGTATAGATATAAAATATAATATGAAATGTGTAAAGTATAGATATAAAATACAACATGAACTGTGTAAAGTATGGATATAAAATATAGCATGAAAATTGTAAAGTATAAATATAAAATATTGCATGAAATGTGTGAAATTTAGACTTTTATATACTTTATTTTCATACACTTTTGTAAAATTAGAACTTCAGCTCACTTATAATACAATAAAACTTTATAATACAATAAAACTGTCATCTTGGGTAAGAAATATATAACACAAAAATCTCATCAAAAAATGGTATACAACTTTATCTCCTTTGAAAACCACGACTAATACCAAATGTGTCGATGGGTTAATCGTTGTATTTGTATCATCCGGATGCCCTCATTTAAACTTTAATGAATTTTTTATATTTCTCATAAATTTTATCAATGAAGTACATGAATCTAAAAGGAATTTTTTAAAATATTTTTGGATAATTCCGATATTTGCAAAATTATTTATTTGGAAAAAAATATAATATCACAACTCACATTTATTGAGAAGTGATCATTTATATCCTAACATTAAAAATGATTAATCAGCAGGTGCCTTATAAAATACATTTTTATAGAATTTATAAATATACAAGATATTTAATACGCAATACACCTTCGTTTAAGTTATTAATGACTTTTCTTCTTTACCAGAACCGTTATTCCACATGAATGTGTAAAAAAAAAAATTTAATTTTCTTTAATTCCGTGTCTCTCGAGGTTTATATGTATTTTGTATTTTATTTTCAAACATGTCATTTCCACAATCACTTCTGTATCTATACATTACTGAATCGCTCCGGTGGTCCCAGTGGTTAGAGCATCCGCCTAGAATGCGAGAGGTCGCGGGTTCGAACCCTAGCTTAATCATACCAAAGACTTATAATAATGGTACTAACAGCTACCTTTATAGGCTCTCAGTATAAAGAAGTTAGTATTAGGAATTGTCGGCTTGGTGTCAGGATAACGTGACTGGGTGTGACATCATGGCACATGTCTGCATTAGGATCGTGATACCACAGTGCTAGAAATCACTATAAAGGGCCACACTGCAGACATTATAGCGATATGACTGAAAATTTTTAAAGCTACATTAATCATCCAAATCACACACACACACGCGCGCGCGCGCGCGCACACCCATCTATACCTCACTCAACTCTTCATAAAAAGAAATTAGAAACCCAATCAAATCATAAATTTGTACACATCTGTGTACGGGAATTATATAATGTTCCCATTATCACCAGTTTTATGTTGTTGATATTAATATTTAATCCCGAACATGATACAACTAATGTTTCTATTCACGTATACGAAGATTTGTCCGATCCATCTAACAGACAAGCTGTGTCATGTTTTTAATGTTCAAGTTTAATTGTATATCCGTATATACATATGCCTTCAATATCATTATTGTTCCGGACCATAATTTATCAAGAAAACATGAGAGAGAGAGAGAGAGAGAGAGAGAGAGAGAGAGAGAGAGAGAGAGAGAGAGAGAGAGAGAGAGAGAGGAGGGGGGAATGGGGTGGGGGAGGTGATCTTCTACCTGACGATAACCACGTCCAATATGAAAATAAATTTTGGATGAATAAAAGAGTTCATAGTTTGCTTGAGGAAAGAGAATTTATGAGAGCGAAAATGTAAACAATTAAGATGGAGGATCATGATATAAGCAAAACAAAGAGGTGGCAATGGCAGGAAAAGCAAGGACATGACTGTCCATATATGGCAATGACATGACTGTCCATATATGGCAATGACATGACTGTCCATATATGGTAATGACATGACTGTCCATATATGGTAATGACATGACTGTCCATATATGGCAATGATATGACTGTCCATATATGGCAAGGTCATGACTGTCCATATATGGTAATGACATGACTACCATATATGGCAATGATATGACTGTCCAGATATGGAAAGTTCAAATTCGCCTCAACGAGACTTATATGCTTTAAAAAGCAGGTAATGTCAGGCAATATGTCTCTTACTGCAGTGTCAATCAGGTAATACGTCTCTTTCCTACGGTTGTGTCAATTAGGTAATGTCTCTTCCTTACTGCAGTGTAAGTCAGGCAATATGATTTTACTGCAGTGTCAATCAGGCAATAGGTCTCTTCCTTACTTATGTGTCAGTCAGGCAATATGTCAGTCAACATGTCTCTTACTGCTTTGTCATTCATGCAATATATATATATCTTTCTTACTGCTGTATCAATCAGTCAATATATCTCTTTCTTACTGCTGTATCAATCAGGCAATGTCTTTTACTTACTGTGAGTCAGTTAGGCAATTTGTCTCGTTTTTACTGCTGCATCAGTCGGTCAATATGTCTCTTGCGTATTGCTGTGTTATTTTACTGATTTAATGTAAACAGTTATTTGTAAAATCAGCAAGGCTTTACTATTGGTGATGTTGTTTTGGGTTTAACGCCATTTCTCATCGAAAGATAGAAAATGCATGGCGGCTAGTATAACTGGTGGAGGAAGAACGCCATGCAGATAGTACGTCCAATCAGAGAGGCATTCTTGTTTACTGCTGCCTTCATAAAGTCTTATGAAAGAATTTAAATTAAAGACTACAGGAATATATTGACATACTTAATGATGTTGTTATTAAAATAGCTTCAGAGCTAGATATATAACAAGTGATTAAAATTTTTACCGTATATTTCATTAAAAGTATATATTGTGTGTAAATAGATTTTTGCTTGTTTTGTTGATATACGAAATGCTTTCGATACCGTGTGGAATGAATGAATCTCTTACAAAAGTAAACACTGCCATGTTAATGAAAAGTTTTTCACAATTATCGCAAGAAGTTGTCTAGTAAAACCAACATACTGATCACGATCAACCTTTCTGCCCTGAGATATTGGTAACAAGATTTTCAAGATGGCTGCCTTAAGAGCCACATTCGAGGTTAGATCGGTACCATTTTAATTTTAAGACCCACATAAACAGAATAGAAGCCTTTCAGTGCTCTCCAAATTCCCGTGTTGACATGATTATCCTTTCTGGTGGAATAACAGTAACAAGATTTTCAAGATGGCTGAAGTGGAGACGATATTGGATGTCCAGACGACACCATTTTCTTTTAGGACCAACTAGACTTAGATTAGTAATGATCACAAACTTGTGTTAACGGACAAAAGCACCACAGACCATTGCCATTAGATGATGGAGAGAGAACAAGAGATCATCACATGCGCTCCTCTGTTCTATTATCAGTAGATACATTAGAAATAAAGTCTCTAACGAGAAAGAAGCAAACTCAAAACATTTATATGCATGTAATTTGCTCTCAAATGATTCAAGTAAGATTAAAAATGCCATGTTTGTTTCTTTGGTTTAAAATTAGTTTTCTTTATCTTTTTTTCTTGATGTTATAAACCATTATGTTCATATTTTAATCTAATTTTTTCTTTCATGCAGGAATCTCTTCCTGGCTCTCACTGATGGATACAAATGGGAAAGCATAACATCCACAAATATAAATATTAACAAAATTATTGGTCCTTGAACTACTATATTGTTGTCAATTTTAGAGATCTGTTTTCCTTAAAAGTAGGTGCTGTCGTACGACCTCATTGTCCTGAAGGCGAGCCCATTACAACGTGTGACATAGATCCCTGTGCTGAAGAACAAGAACGTGGATGCCCCTTACATAGTGATGCAACTTGCATGTAAGTTCTCTCCCCCCCCCATCCCTCTCGCAATAATTGCAAATTAAACACCTGTTGTTGTTTTTTTTAAAAATAAACACAAACTTTTATTTTCCCTCATAAACCCATTGATTTCTTTATTAATGAGCAGAGGAGTGCATATGCTTTGTGAACAACGTGATATTCCATTTAAAAGTAGTTGTGAGAACGCAATTGGCAAAATGGCCGCAACTGTGGCCATATTGGACGTTAGATTGGCTTCGTTCATTAAGAGTAGTAACTGGACACCATAAGAAGTCTTCGGGCAAAGACAACTCTGGTCGATGTAATGTTTAGTTTAGGAGTATCCATAACAAGATTTTCAAGATGGCCAATGTGGCAGCCATATTTGATGTTTAATTGATTAAACGTTCAGTTAAAACCAATATACGTGTAAAGATCATCTGAAAATAACATCCTGCTTTTGCAGTTAAAAGAGTGACTGTCGATAGCAAGCAAAAAATCAAGCGACCAATGAGAAAGCATGTTACATAACCTGATATTTATTTAGTATAGCAACTTTCATTATGACAAGATGACCTTGTTTCAAAAGAAAAAGGTGTGTGAACAATTTAAATTGAAAAAAAACGTAATGTGACAAATGTCGTTGAATATATGTTTATTCTCATCTTGCTAGGTAATGTAACGTATGATCTGTTTGGATATGTTCCTTTCTGTAGGGCGCATAGCAATGCAATATATGGGGTTTTTTTCAGATAGTTACATATGCCATAAGTCAATGTAGATTGATGACCCTTTGCTAGCAAACAGGGGTTAAATATGGTATTACATACTCATTAAGTCTCACGTGGTTTGATCTGGTATTTGATTCAGATTTTCAGTCTGTATTTCTGTATCACACTGGAACGATTTGCGGGCTTTCTTGTATGCGTGTGCCAATATTCTAAGAATGCATTGAATTGATCTTTTATAAAAACCTATTTGTTTATATTTAAAAACCCCAGCTGAAAATACAAACGTAGTTTTGCGTATGCATGTTGTATTTGTAGAAATGCAGCTCGTGTAATGAAAGACTCATATTGAAATAAATATTTTTTTTTCTCCAGTTCTAGCTTCTGTGGCGGTTGTTACGACGAATGGTATCTGGAAGATGGCACCAGGGTGTATTGCTGGGCCAACTAAAGAAACGCATTCTCTACACTTACGTAATGACGACAAGCCGTCATCATTTCACCGACGTGATGGATGTTTCCATCTCTTGTCAGATTTTTCCATTTATGCCTTTAGTGGCAGACGGTTGACTATACTGAGGACACTGATTATTTCGTTGCACAAAAAAGTCCTTTGTCTCTTAATTTTAAATCATCTACAGTTGCATTAATAAATGAATAAATTGCATAAAGTCGAGTCTTAATGTTATATTTCAAATGTTCTTTATGAGTGAAGTGACTTTTGGAAAAATTATCTTGCAAGTGATGGTATTTTGCAATGCTCTTTAGTTTAAGAAAATACTGCACCTTATCCATATACCTGTTCTTAAAAATTCTGCTGACAAAACAAGAACTTTAAAAAAATATAAAAAAGCAAACGTATAATGGTTGATGACCAAATAAACAAGACAATAAACAAGACAATAAAAAAATGTAACCTTAATTTATACATCTCCTACTTAATATGTAATGAACACAAATCAAACAGTCAATGACATATTTAAACTGTACTTAACCTGCAGTGTACACACCCAGTTTATTTTACAAAATGAGTAATTATACTTTTGCCGTGTTTACTCCGTCTATATAACACCCATCAATAGATTCTACACATCTTAATCAGGCAACACTCAAGGACTTGTTTAAACTTGAGTAAAACTAAATTTCTGTACCCAGGCAACACACAAGGATTTGTTTAGACTTGAGTAAAAGTAAATTTCTGTACCCAGGCAACACTCAAGGATTTGTTTAGACTTGAGTAAAAGTAAATTTCTTTTTCCAGCACATTATTGTACATGTTCATACAAATTATTAAATGCTGGTGTGTAAATGTATGTAAACAGCCTTGTTTAGACTTGAGTAAAAGTAAATTTCTGTACCCAGGCAACACTTAAGGATTTGTTTAGACTTGAGTAAATGTAAATTTCTGTAGTGATACAACACTCATTGACTTGTTTAAACATGAGTTAAAGTAAATTTCAGTACCAAGGCAACACACAGGGATTTATTTAGACATGAGTAAAAGCAAAATTTCTGAACCAATACAACACTTAAGGATTTATTTAGAAATGAGTCAAAGTAAATTTATGTACCCAGACAGCACACAAGGATTTGTTTAGACTTGAGTAAAAAGTAAATTTATGTAGCCAAACAATACGCAATGATTTGTTTAGACTCAAGCAAAAGTAAATTTCTGTACCCAGACAACATGGAAGGATTTGTATAGAATTGAGTAAATGTAAATTTATGTACCCAGGCAACACACAAGGATTTGATTAGACTCAAGAAGAAGTAAATTTCTGTACCCAGACAACACGCAAGGATTGGTTTAGACTTGAGTAAAAGTAAATTTCTGTAGTGTTACATCACTCAATAACTTGTTTAAACCTGAGTAAAAGTGAATTTCTGTACCCAGGCAACAGGCAAGGATTTATTTAGACATATGTAAAAGTAAACTTTCTGAACCAATACAACACTTAAGGATTTGCATAGACATGAGTTAAAGTAAATTTATATACCAAGGCAACACACAAGGATTTATTTAGACTTGAGTAATAGTAAATTTATGTAGCCAAACAACATGCAAGGATTTGTTTAGACTCAAGTAAAAGTAAACTTCTGTACCCAGACATGCAAGGATTTGTTTAGACATGAGTAAAAGTAAAGTTCTGTACAAAGGCAACACTCAAGGATTTGTTTAGACTTGAGTAAAAGTTTTTTTGTAGCCATACCACACTCAAGGATTTGTTTAGACTTGAGTAAAGGTAAATTTCTGTACACAGGAAATACACAAGGATTTGATTATACTTGAGTAAAAGTAAATTTCTGTAGTGATACAACACACAATGATTGGTTTAAACTTGAGTAAAAGTAAATTTCTGTGTGGACTTGAGTAAAGGTAAATTTATGTACTCAAGTAACACTCAAGGATTTGTTTAGACTTCAGTAAAAGTAAATTTAAGAAGCCATAAAACACTCAAGGATTTGATTATACTTGAGAAAAGGTAAATTTCTGAAGCTATATATAACACTCAAGGACTTGTTTAGACTTGAGTAAAAAAAATTCTGTAACACACTACACTAAAGGATTTATTTAGACTTGGGTAAAAGAAATTTTCTGTAGCTCACAACATTCAAGCAGTTGTTTGGAAGTGAGTAAAGGTAAATTTCTGTACCCAGGCAACACTCAAGGATTTGTTTAACTTGGGTAAAAGTAAACTTCTGTAGCCATACCAGACTCAAGGATTTGTTTAGGCTTGAGTAAATATCAATTTCTATACCAAGGCAACAGGAAAGAATTTGTTTAAACTTGAGTAAAAGCAAATTTCTGTACCTGGACAACACTCAAGGGTTTGTTTAGACTTCAGTAAAAGTAAATTTATTTTTACAGCACATTATTGTTTATGTTCATACAAATTATCAAATGCTGGTGTGCAAATGTATGTAAACCACTTTATTTAGAGTTGAGTAAAAGTAAATTTCTGTACCCATACAACACTCAAGGATTTGTTTAGACTTGAGCAAAAGTAAATTTCTGTACCCAGGCAACACTCAATGATTTGTTTAGACTTGAGTAAAAGTAAATTTATGTAGCCAAACAACACTCAAAGATTTGTAAAGATTTGAGTAAAAGTAAATTTATGTACCCAGGCAACACACAAGGATTTGATTAGACTCAAGTAGAAGTAAATTTCTTTTTCCAGCATTACTGTCTATCTTCATACAAATTATTAAAGGCTGGTGTGTAAATGTATGTAAACAGCCTTGCATATAAATATCCATTACCATGCAACCCTCCATATATATCCATTATTACACAGCCATGCATATAGATATTGATTATCAAACAACCATGTATATCAATATCCATTATCACACAACCATGAATATAAACATCCATTATCACACAACCATGTATATAAATATCCATTATCAAACAACCATGTATATAAACATCCATTACCACACAACAGTGCATAAAAACATCCATTACCACACAACCATGCATATAAACATCCATTACCACACAACCATGTATATAAACATCCATTATCACACAACCATGCATATAAACATCCATTATCACACAACCATGTATATAAATATCCATTATCAAACAACTATGTAAATGAATATCCATTATCAAACAACCATGTATATCAATATCCATTATCACACAACCATGTATATAAAGATCCATTATCAAACAACCATGTACATAAACATCCATTACCACAACCATGCATATAAACATCCATTATCACACAACCATGCATATAAACATCCATTATCACACAACCATGTATATAAATATCCATTATCAAACAACCATGTATATAAACATCCATTACCATACAACAGTGCATATAAACATCCATTACCACACAACCATGTATATAAATATCCATTATCAAACAACTATGTAAATGAATATCCATTATCAAACAACCATGTACATAAACATCCATTACCACAACCATGCATATAAACATCCATTATCACACAACCATGCATATAAACATCCATTACCACACAACCATGCATATAAACATCCATTACCACACAACCATGCATATAAACATCCATTATCACACAACCATGTATATAAATATCCATTATCAAACAACCATGTATATAAACATCCATTACCATACAACAGTGCATATAAACATCCATTACCACACAACCATGTATATAAATATCCATTATCAAACAACTATGTAAATGAATGTCCATTATCAAACAACCATGTATATCAATATCCATTATCACACAACCATGTATATAAACATCCATTATCAAACAACCATGCATATAAACATCCATTACCACACAACCATGCATAAAAACATCCATTACCACACAACCATGCATATAAACATCCATTACCACACAACCATTTTTTATAAATATCCATTATCAAACAACCATGTATATCAATATCCATTATCAAACAACCATGTATATCAATATCCATTATCACACAACCATGCATACAAAAATCCATTATCAAACAACCATGTATATAAACATCCATTACCACACAACCATGCATATAAACATCCATTACCACACAACCATGCATATAAACATCCATTACCACACAACCATGTATATAAACATCCATTATCACACAACCATGCATATAAACATCCATTACCACACAACCATGCATATAAACATCCATTACCACACAACCATGCATATAAACATGCATTACCACACAACCATGCATATAAACATCCATTACCACACAACCATGCATATAAACATCCATTATCACACAACCAGGCATATAAACATCCATTACCATACAACCATGCATATAAACATCCATTACCACACAACCATGCATATAAACATCCATTACCACACAACCATGTATATAAATATCCATTATCAACCAACCATGTAAATAAATATCCATTATCAAACAACCATGTATATCAATATCCATTATCAAACAACCATGTATATAAACATCCATTACCACACAACCATACATATAAACATCCATTACCACACAACCATGTATATAACTATCCATTATCAAACAACCATGTATATCAATATCCATTATCAAACAACCATGTATATCAATATCCATTATCATACAACCATGTATATAAATATCCATTATCAAACAACCATGTATATAAACATCCATTACCACACAACCATGCATATAAACATCCATTATCAAACAACCATGTATATAAACATCCATTACCCCACAACCATGCATATAAACATCCATTACCACACAACCATGTATATCAATATCCATTATCAAACAACCATGTATATCAATATCCATTATCACACAACCATGTATATAAATATCCATTATCAAACAACCATGTATATAAACATCCATTACCAAACAACCATGCATATAAACATCCATTATCAAACAACCATGTAAATAAATATCCATTATCAAACAACCATGTATATCAATATTTATTATCACACAACCATGCATATAAACATCCATTATCAAACAATTATGTATATAAATATCCATTATCAAACAACCATGCATATAAATATCTATTATCAAACAACCATGTAAATAAATATCCTTTATCAAACAACCATGTATATCAATATCCATTATCACACCACCATGTATATAAATATCCATTATCACACAACCATGTATATAAATATCCATTATCAAACAACCATGCATATAAATATCCATTATCAAACAACCATGTAAATAAATATCCATTATCAAACAACCATGTATATCAATATCCATTATTACACAACCATGCATATAAACATCCATTATCAAACAACCATGTATATAAATATCCATTATCAAACAACCATGTATATAAATATCCATTACCACACAACCATGCATATAAATATCAATTACCACACAACCATGCATATAAATATCCATTATCACACATCTATGTATATAAATATCCATTATCAAACAACCATGTATATAAATATCCATTATCAAACAACCATGTATATAAATATCCATTATCAAACAACCATGTATATAAATATCCATTATCAAACAACCATGTATATAAATATCCATTATCACAAAACCATGCATATAAATATCCATTATCACACATCCATATATATAAATATCCATTATCAAACAACCATGTATATAAATATCCATTATCAAACAACCATGTATATAAATATCCATTATCAAACAACCATGTATATAAATATCCATTATCAAACAACCATGTATATAAATATCCATTATCACAAAACCATGCATATAAATACCCATTACCACACAACCATGCATATAAATATCCATTATCACACATCCATATATATAAATATCCATTATCAAACAACCATGTATATAAATATCCATTATCAAACAACCATGTATATAAATATCCATTATCACAAAACCATGCATATAAATACCCATTACCACACAACCATGCATATAAATACCCATTACCACACAACCATGCATATAAATATCCATTATCACACATCCATATATATAAATATCCATTATCACACAACCATGTATATAAATATCCATTAACACACATCCATGCATATAAATATCCATTACCACACAAGCATGGATATAAATAACCATTATCACACATCCATGTATATAAATATCCATTATCATACATCCATGTATATAAATATCCATTATCACACAACCATGTATATAAATATCCATTATCACACAGCTTTTGCATAAAACAGTCATTATCACACAGCCTTGCATATAACAGTTATTATCATACAGTTGTGCATATAACATAATCATTATCCCACAGTATTGCATATAACAGTCATTATCACAAAGCATTGCATATGGTATACCCGATTATAACATAAATTCCCTTATAATAAACCTCACATGTATGTCTTTTTTGAAAAGCAAAATTGTAAGGAATCACTGAAAATCTTTAAGGTATAAAAAATACTAATAAACAAAAGGTGTGTATATATATATATATATATATATATATATATATATATATATATATATATATATATATATATATATATATATATATATATATATAATGCAATCAACTTACTCTATGTTTATAGATAGACCACCCAACCCGTTGAAACAAATACACCTTAATTTCAATGTTCCAATACTTAGAACTACAAAGACAATAATTCAAAACAATACTTTCTGGAGTTGATCAATTAACATTTGAGTTGCAATGTAGATACAATGAAATCAAAACCTTTGTAGTGCATATATTGCATGTTTTTGAAATCTTTAATGTAAATTTTGATGATTCCAAACTAGAATATACTTATATAGAATACAGCATTTTGTCAATATCAGTGCTCTTCATATTGTTAGAACTGGAGTGCATGATTATCTAAGTGTTTATATGTTCATGTTGTTTTGTTTCCAAATTTAGAGAATACTTGAATAGAAATAGCAGCTTGTCAATGTCAGTGAAGTTCAAGTTGTCAGAACTGAAGTGCATCATAATTTTAGTATTTATAAAATTAACTTGTTTTAGCTTAACTGGTAGATTGAAGAGATTCTGTCAAAAACTAACGAAATCTTCATATAAAAAAATTACAAATGATAAATAAAACCTTTATGCCAAAAACATCTGCAGAATAATCAGTTCCTTATTTCATGTCTTTACTTATAATCATGAGCTTGGACCACATGAGTTAGTATTATAAAATCTCTCTCTCTCTCTCTCTCTCTCTCTCTCTCTCTCTCTCTCTCTCTCTCTCTCTCTCTCTCTCTCTCTCTCTCTCTCTCTCGATAATTGTAGAAACACCTTCTGGAGACGTATATATGTCCAACATTATTTACCTAAGTGGAGAAGTATTATATTAATTAATTACAGGGGGATTTAATCATTCTAGATGATAGATGTATGTAACGGTAAAAGGTAAAATAATTTTATGCAAATTTCATAAACCACGAAATCCAGTGTATTTCTTGACTAAGACATTTTGTGGTTATGACTGCATCAACAATGCATCTTAACAAAGAACTATCCAGTGTAATGAGTCACAACATGACATACAAAGGAAGAATTCAAGCAATTTTCAAAAACTTTGGGTTCATTACAAAACTGTTTTTAGAAAATATCACGAGTGTCCAAAAACTTAGTGTCCTAAAATAGAGTAAAGAAAGGATTTCATCTTTGTACCATTAAGATATTGTACCTATTTACAGTTCTACCTTTTTAAACAACTTTACTGAGTACATTCATTTATATTTACCAATGACCAATAGCCATGTTGCCACCATTGCCTGTTCATTTTGGGTTTAATTACATTTTTCAGCATACAATAAATAAATGTATGTTGCTTGTATGTTATGTATATTTAATTTCTACCATGTATTGTCTTTGTCCATGATTACATGCCATGTTTATTTAAATTGCATTATGTATTGGCTTATGTCCATGATTATGTCATGTTTGTTTAACATGTATTATGTATTGGCTTTTGTCCATGATTACATGTTATGCATATTTAATTTGTATTATGTATTGGCTTCTGTCTATGATTACATGTCATGCATATTTAATTTGTATTATGTATTGGCTTCTGTCAGAATTTATGTCATGTTTATTTAATTTCTACAGTGTCTTTTGTCCATGATTACATGTCATATATATTTAATTTATATTGTGTATTGGCTTTTGTCCATGATTACATGTCATGTATATTTGATTCATATTGTGTATTGGATTTTGTCCATGATTATACTTTTAATTTGTATTGTGTATTAGCTTTTGTCCATGATTACATGTCATGTATATTTAATTTATATTGTGTATTAGCTTTTGTCCATGATTACATGTCATGTATATTTAATTTATATTGTGTATTAGCTTTTGTCCATGATTATACTTTTAATTCGTATTGTGTATTGGCTTTTGTCCATGATTATGCTTTTAATTTGTATTGTGTATTGGCTTTTGTCCATGATTATATGTTTATTTAATTCATATTGTGTATTAGCTTTTGTCCATGATTACATGTCGTGCATATTTAATTTATATTGCGTATTAGCTTTTGTCCATGATTACATGTCATGTATATTTAATTTATATTGTGTATTAGCTTTTGTCCATGATTACTTGTCATGTATATTTAATTCATATTGTGTATTAGCTTTTGTCCATGATTACATGTCATGTATATTTAATTTAAATTGTGTATTAGCTTTTGTCCATGATTACTTGTCATGTATATTTAATTCATATTGTGTATTAGCTTTTGTCCATGATTACATGTCATGTATATTTAATTTAAATTGTGTATTAGCTTTTGTCCATGATTACTTGTCATGTATATTTAATTTATATTGTATATTAGCTTTTGTCCATGATTATACTTTTAATTCATATTGTGTATTGGCTTTTGTCCATGATTATGCTTTTAATTTGTATTGTGTATTGGCTTTTGTCCATGATTATGCTTTTAATTTGTATTGTGTATTGGCTTTTGTCCATGATTATATGTTTATTTAATTCATATTGTGTATTAGCTTTTGTCCATGACTACATGTCATGTATATTTAATTTATATTGTGTACTGACTTTTGTCCATGATTACATGTCATGTATGTTTAATTCATATTGTGTATTGGATTTTGTCCATGATTATACTTTTAATTCATATTGTGTATTAGCTTTTGTCCATGATTACATGTCGTGCATATTTAATTTATATTGTGTATTAGCTTTTGTCCATGATTACTTGTCATGTATATTTAATTCATATTGTGTATTGGCTTTTGTCCATGATTATACTTTTAATTTGTATTGTGTATTAGCTTTTGTCCATGACTACATGTCATGTATATTTAATTTATATTGTGTATTAGCTTTTGTCCATGATTACATGTCATGTATATTTAATTCATATTGTGTATTGGCTTTTGTCCATATGTTAAGTTTATTTGGTTTGTATAGTGTTGGTTTTTGTCCATCATTATGTTATTTATTTAATTTGTATTGTTTTGGCTATTGTCAATGATTATGTTTATTTAATTTGTATTGTGTTTGCTTTTGTCCATGATTATGTGTCATTTATATTTAATTAGTATTGTGTATTGCCTTTTGTCCACGTTTATGTTATGTATGTGTTTAATTTGCATTGTGTGATTAACCTTTATCTATAATTGAGGGTAGAATTTGGGCCTACCCGACTAATGACTTTCTTTTATAAACAATATATTACAGAGCTAATATTTGTTTATCATTGTTGATTATACATTATTATAATCTGGAGATAAATATGTTTACTAGGTTTGAGTTCAAAATAACTGCCTTAATCCTGACCTTAAAATTGTCTAGAAACGAATTTAACATACTGTTTGATGGAAATTTCTGTTAAGATGACCCTCCTCCTGGTCCTGAGATGGTGTCCTAGTTTTATATATTAAGGTTGATCATATTAGAATTACTGATTCCTGCCTAAACATCAGTCTTTAGATGAATACATTTTATTTATGTTTCAGTTTTAACTTGTGCTTTTGGACTAAATTACTTTTCTGGGATTATGTTTAATGTGAACTCATTCAAGGACATTTTAGAATTATATCATTGTGATATATCATAGCTATAGGCACATTGACACTGTTCCTTTTTATTATTATTATTTTATTATTATGACTTTATTTAAAGAGGGTAACTCACTCAGCTAAGAACTAATCTACCTTGAGGCCCTCATTCAAAGGAATTTACGTATTTTTGCTGCATCTCTGAAGCCACTGTATATACTGAGTTTGGAAAAAGGAAATAGAGTGGGCATTTCTAATCTCAACTGGAATACTATTCCAGAGCAAAGTTCCAGAGTATTGGAAACTTTTTTTAAGTAATTCCTTATTTGGTTTGCGAATTTTGTAATGTTTGGTAGACATTGATCGCATGTGGGGAGTATTTCCAGGTAGCCTATACTTGAATAGTGATTGTAAATATTCAGGAGCACTATTATTGGCTATCCTGTACATTAATTTGGCTTTTCTTAAACAGATTCGGTCTTTAATAGGTAGTATTTTTAACTTACCAGCTAAATTTTCCTTGCTTTCTTTCTGGATTGATATTAACTCAAAAGCTCTTTTTTGGAGATGTGCCAGCTTTGCTAAGTTTTTATCATTTGAATTACTCCATACTGTATTACAGTAGTCTAAATAGGGTTGTATTTAACTGTTATAAAATAGTTTTCTGTGCTTTTCCGGGAGAAAGTGTCTTATCCTACTGAGAAGCCATAAACTTGTTTAGGGCATTCTGTAAAGATATTTCGAGTTCTTGCTTTGTGTTTTGGATGTCTGACAATGTTGTGTCATCTGCATAGAGATCTGTAGATGATACAGAGTGCTTTAGTACAAGTGGTAAGTAATTAATAAATAAAATAAACAGTAATGGACCTATAATTGAGCCTTGTGGTACTCCATATCTAATTGTTTCAGGTTTAGACAGAACCTTATTTATATAAACATGTTGTGTTCTCTCACTTAAGTATGAAGTAAACCATCTATCTGTGCTTTCATCACATTGGTAGATTTTCAGTTTCTTCGAAAGGATTTCATGATCCACCATGTCAAAAGCTTTCCTGAAATCTACAAATACAGAACTTATTATTCTACCTTGGTCAAGTGCTTGGAGCCATTTATCAGTTAGGGAGATCAAGGCAGTCTCATATGGCTTTTGGTTCATCAGCACATTGAAAATTTAAATTCAATCAGAGCACCACTGGAATTCATTTGAAATACTATATGTCTGGAAGGGTTTGAATCCATGAAAATTGCTTTAGCTTGAATGATAAAATGATCATTCTGAAGAGAATGCTTCTTAATGAAGCAAGAAATAAAAATATTTTGGTCTAATATTTAGTGGAAAAGTATCTTTTTTTAATAAAAGTCATTGGGGTTTCTGGCTCTGAAAATGAAAGCAATAAAATGGAAACAGAGTACAGAAGAATCAAATGCTGATGCAGAGTTACAGCAGCAGAAAGAGGAAAGAGGAAAATGGTAAAAGAAGTGATGGAAATACATATGCAGAGAGAAAGAGAAAAAAAAGAGAAATGAAATTTAGATTATATTGAGCTCTAAAAGCATTTAAGTTAGCTTTAATATTATTAGAAGCAATAAGTATATAAAATTGTACAATGTTTGTGTAATTATTAAAATGATTTCTATGCAAATGTGGTAAAATTGACTTACTATATACAGTGGAACTATTAATTGACTTGTTTGGAATTACTAATACTACATCAACTGTGGAACTGTTGACTTGTTAAGAATTATTAAAGCTGAAAAATGATCCAATATATTGGAAATGTCAGACTTTCTTCTGAGACAGGGTCAATAAATTATAAGGACAAAGGGAAAGAAAATTTGAGGACCATCAATTACACAATTCACATTCTTCTATTGTTAAATGTAATTTAATTACTTGTGTGTTTAATGTTTTATTTTATTTTTATTTCATTACATATTATTGTAATGAAAATCTTATTCACTGAAATTGACATTTTTTCAGAAAATAACCAGCATTGCTACATTGTGTTTTTTGCTGAACTAGTTCATTCCTTACCTTGATTCAGAATTCGTAAACACAGAGTGAATATCATTGGTTATAATTAAGGTCATACTTGGCTTGCATGTAAGCTCTGTTGTAAACAAACTTTTTTATATTTTTTTATCACTGCATTTTATATTAAGATTTGTTCAGTAGAATCAAATTCATCTATGGTATACATGTCAGTTGTCCTATGGTCTAACTGTGCTATTCAAACTAAGAGACCCTGTGAATCCATCAGGTGATCTAAAACTGCTTTTAAAACTAATATTTTGATGTGATTTAATTTAGTCGTAAATTGATAAATTTGGAGCTCAAAGGTATTTTGTGTTGTGATAAGTTTGAATTAAGTTTTTCTAGTTTTTGGTGGTGTGGTGTTTATAATTTTTAACATAGCTTTTAACAATTTTTCAGTCATATTGCTACGATGTCAGTGGTGTGGCAGTTTATAGTGATGTCTAGCACTAGGGCATCATGCCACAGACATGCCCAGTCACATTATCCTAACACCAGGCTGATCAGTCGTAACACTAACCTCTTAATGCTGAGTGTCAAGCAAGGCAGATGTTAGTACTATTTTTGTAAGTCTTTGGTATGACTCGACCAGTCATTGAACCTACGACCTCCCACATCCAAGGCGGACACTCTAACCACTAGGCCACCGGAGCGGTCTAGTTTTTGGAATTAGCAATTAATTTCTCTGGAAAACACATACATGATCTTTATCAAAATTCTTGGACAAAGACATTTGCTGGAAATAATTTGTAATTCAAACATTAGAATATTATTGTGGATTCATAAAATTCAACAAGAAACTGTTGATACAACAACACTAAACAGGATATAGAAGTCATCACCTTCCATCTTGGAACTTCATTGGGATTCAAACTTTGTTTCATTTAGAACTTTTCTAGTGATGGGTTTATAGTATAAATTCTAGGATAAATTTTGGATTAGATTTAAAAAATGTAAGTCCTTTTTCATATTTTAATCTTGTATTCTTGGGAAATAAATTATTTGTTAAATTTTACAAAAATTGTTGACTTCACTCTTTTCTTTGTTACTTTAGTATGAGCTTATACACCTAACACTATTTAATATCAATTGACTTTATCTTCATTATTTCTGCAGGACTATATTTAAAATTATCTAGTGGCCGTGTGGTCTAAAGTACTCTCTGTTATGGATCACTGCCATCTCACCTCTGTCTGCGTGTTCGAGTCTAGGATTCGGCAAATGTGGATATGTGAGAAAGCTTGCCAGTAGCTTCTCGTGGGTCGGTGGTTCTTTCGGTGATTTCCCGGTTTCTTCTTCCACCATTAATTCTGGCCGCCATGAATAGCCTATTGTGTGCTGAAAAATGGCGTTAAGCCCAACAACAACAACAACAATAAAATTATCTAGTATGCCTCACTATGAAAGGAATGGACTTATCCATAATGCAACCTTTATTCATAAACTATCATTCCATCCATCTATCACATGTGGCTAAGTTTGGGATTTAGGTCATGAATTCATACATTGTAAAACAAGGAGAGGGAGGACATTTGTGTCATATAGATACATTTCAAATAAACAGCAGTTCATCATGAAATCAGTTTAATTTGACTTACAATATATTCCTTATCACACAGATCTTATGAACATAAAATTTAGCAATCGGGTCAAAAAGCAGTCTCTTACATTTTGGCAATTTTAGTGATTGCAGAATTGGGAGTTTTTATTTTAATGGCGACAATATCTATTCAAAAAATGTCTATAAAATAAAAAATATGCTATAAGCATATCATAAATTACATTTTACTAAACAATTAGGTCAAACTGTTAATTAAGCATTTAGGGGAGAAAACCATGAATAAACTATGCAATCAGATTATGTCATTTATTGGCAAACAAGTATTCTCAAATAGAAACAAAACACATAAAATTAAACTGAGCTGTTGGAACTAAAAATAATGCAAGTCCTTCTGTGAGTTTCACTGACTACTGTGTGTTCACAGCCGTAACTCGTTTTTGTGGTCTCATTAAACTAATTTCAAAATAGCTTTTCAAGTATTTTCTTTGCTCAAATGACAACCAGTGTTCACAATAGCTACTCAATTCTTGTGAGCTCAAATGACTACTCCAAGTTCACAACTGCTACTTGAGTCTTGTAAGCTTGATTAACTACTGTGTGAACAATTGCAAATTCAATTGACAATGTGTTCAGAATTGCTACTCAAGTCTTTCTGAGCTCAAATAACTACCATATATTCACATTGGCAACTCAAAACAACAAGTTCATAACTGCTACTTGAGTCTTTTGTAAGCTCAAATGACTAATATATTCACAATTGCAACTTAAGTCTTTTGTAAACTCAAGTGACTGCTATATGTTCATAAATGCAACTCAAGTATTTTGTAAACTCAACTAACAATGTGTTCATGATTGTTACTTGAGTCTTTTGTCAACATGACTGACTACTGTGTTCACAATGCTACTCAAGTAACATCATGTAAACAGTTGTTCATAGCCTTCCATAGTGCTAGTTAAGATGAAGTCCTGTGAACTTTTTAATTGACATTGTTAGCAATAGCAATTAATGAAATCTTCTTAATGATAATGAAACAACTTTATTTAATTATTTAGTGTTACAGTAACAGCTTTAAAGAAACATTTGCAACTCTCTTTGTTGCATACTGCATGCAGAAAACATCAAAGTATTCTCACTTGACAAAATAGGATTTGTTTCATTTCATTTACCCCCACCCCCAAATTCTATGGAATTATAAAAATTGTCTCCACATTTTTTTAAATTTATATATTTTTAAAGAATTTATTTTTACAATATCTGAGACCCCCTAAATTTCTAAAATTTCTTAACCACAAAATAACTACTATACAGTATTTAGCACTTTACCACTAGATTATAGCAAACCCAAATGTTACATTTGAATCTAGACACAATATTACAGTATGCTCATAACACTGATAGTATTTACAGCAAATGTACACACTAGGTTACAATTTTACAACTGCTTTTCATAAAACATTTCTGACGTTGCATATTTAATTTTTTCTCCATCAATAAGAATCAAGATTGTAGCATCCTAATTTCAATACGTAATATTAATTAAAAATCAAGATTCTAATAATAGTTACATCTTAATTTCAATGATTCATTTAAAGTCTTGTTTCTTCAGGCTTCTTAGCTAACAATTTACATTCAAGAATCATCATAATAACAAAGTGTGTATGGCAAAATTTATTTAACCAATTAGCTATGCATTATTTTGGAAAATCTGTTAATGAAGCTAAATATGCAGTACCCAACATGCGTATTAAACTCAGCAAGTTTCGTGACTACATACAACAGTGTAAAAAGAAACTGCATGCAAAACCTTAACATAGACATCCATGCCAACAACATAACTGGAAAAGCGATATTATAGAGACCTGTAGGTGAACAGACAACAGCAAACAAACCCGTTGAGGTTCCTCCATTCTTTCATTTAGAAACTATCAGTCATCCAGACAATAAAACTTACTTTAAATAATGGCTACAAATGAAATGTCAGTTTCACTCAAAAGCTTTACTATCACTGAATTTTTAATTATGAACAGAAAAAGTTCTTGTACAAGTTATCTATTTGCCTGCAAGCTGACTGATAAAAGAAAAAAAGAAAACATCAAAACACTGCAAAAACTAGATTAGTCCAGTTATAAATTATTTCACTATATATTAGTTTATTGTATGAAGTCCAAAATATAATCCTTGTATTTTTTTTAAAACCCCCCTGAACATTGTGTGTGTAATATACACATTTAACAGTTCAATGTAGCTGAATGAATCCTACATATTCAAGACACGAGACATATATTAACTTGTTGCCAACACCCAATCAGCAAGCAAAGACACACTGTAGCATAAAATTACAAGCTCATAAACAAAATGAAGTGCCAAAAATATATTGTGTAGTTGTTAATATTTATAAAATAAAATAAATCAAAGTTTTCATTCTTTCAATGCACACTTGATGGCAGAATGGTTACATTCAACATTCAATATGTAAACATGTACACATACAGTATAACCTACCATAAAGAGTCTCCTCCCTGCAACACCTCTCATATCCAACCATTTTCAGATTTTCATTTCTATCTGCATATTTTATCCACTTATAACAATACTGTTTTTAAAACAATCCCATCCCTTACAATAGTCTCATCCCTTACAACAATCCTTTCTCTTGCAACAGTCCTATCCCTTACAACAGTCCCATCCCTTGCATAGTGTTGTCCCTTACAGTAATCCCATTCCTTACAACAGTCCTGTCCCTTACAACAGTCCCATCCCTTACAATAATCCCATTCCTTACAACAGTCACATCCCTTACAACAGTGTTGTTTCTTACAATAATCCCATCCATTACAACAGTCCCACCCCTTACAAACAGCCAAAAAGTATCCATCTTGTAAATGGTTTGTTAAAAGAGATTGTACTATAAAGAGAAAACTGGATAAAAGGACATATTCAAAGGACATTACAAATTTGTCCATAGTGGACCAGTGTCCTTTATAAACAAGTGAAATGTGTCAGTAAACTTATAAAAAGGATCTCTGAAATGTCCTTGATAAGCACATTTTTTTTTTTTCAAAGGATATCTGTTTTGTAAGATTAATGCAATGCACATTCCAAAATGATATGACCACAACATCATAATATCAACAATAAAATGTCACAGTTCTAAGTACTCTGGAAACCGGTACTCTGGAAATGATGTAATGTGATTCTGTTTCTTATTAAATGACAAAAACAAATTCTTATGCAATTTAATAATCACAATAACAGTCCAGTAAAAGAAAATGATAAAGACAATGAAATGTATACAAGACCTTTGGAGATCTTGAACAATGTCCGACTTGCCAAAAATATGCTGCAAGGGTTTTCTGTTATGGAAAAGTGATGTGATCCCAACAAAATATTTTGTACTAAAATATTCATTTACCGACATGGTACATTTAAAATAAGGCATCTATTATATACAACTTGATTATACACAACTTGAAAAAATGTTGAAGAAATTTAAGCACTCATTCAGCAATCAGTGACAGATTTTTTGTCATTATTTTTCTTATCAACGGATAAATATTAAAATTATATCATTTCTTTTTTAAGTTGATAAATTTCAACCTGGTATAAAGCAAGAAAATGAACACCAAGCTATACATTTTTTATTGACATTGCATTTATCGATAAATCCTTCAGTGGAGATGACTCTCAATGGAAGTATTCTTAAGTTGTATATCATTTATTTGAGTTATACTTTAATGCGCTTATCCTTATGGAGGTATCCTTAAATGCAGGCATCCTTTAAAGGAGGTGTCTTTAAAGGCTGGTTTCACTGTATTTAAAATTAATATGTGACCTTTTTTCTAGCTACAATGACAATTATAGTAATAAACTTCTGAATCTATTTACAAAAATGAATGTCATCGACCAATGCCTCTTGAAATATTCAACAGCAAGTTGTATGATAACAGTAGCCAATATAACATTCAAGAGATAAATATTGTCACAGGTCACAGACTCCTCAGCTGAACATGCCAAAAGCTGTCTTCAAGTCTTTTAGTAACATTGTTCCTATCACCATTTGTTCACAGTTAACTATGATAGTTGCTTTGGTATCCTTCCATTTTATACTGATTAAAACAAGAGTACCCGCTGACACCGTCTTTGCTGCAAATCGGAAAACATTTTCTTCGGATGAAGTAACTTCAAGTGTATTTACTACTTTGTAAACTGTTGTTACTACTGTTTTAGGGTCTGGTTTATCACTGTGAATTTCCACTGAACCTGTATTTTCATTCATACCAGATAGTTTTCCTGAAAAAGGGAAATAATAATTATAAATTATACACTAAATAATACAAAATTTAATGTTCCTTTTTTAATTAGTCTGCATACATTTATTAAATGGTGTGGTCTCTAAACAGAAGTTTTCATGGAGGGGATTTCTTCCAAAACTTACTTAAGAGTTCTGTGTTGAGTTTTCTCTTTCATGCCAATGGAAGGGAAAGCAACACCCATACTGGCATGGTTTTACTTTACATGATCACAATGAAAACTTGAAGTGCTTTGATCTGAATCACAGAGAAGCACATGTATAAGTAGAGACCATCAGGTCAAGGTCCATAAGCCTGTGAAATGAGTTCTCTCCCCTAACTGAGGAAAAAAATTAATACAGTTTCACATTTATTACATACCGCTCTTTTAAGCTTTAATAATAGTTTCAGATTTACTCAACAAATGAAACTAAAAATGAATTTGAATGTATAAAAGTTCAATCCACTGCATCTAAAAATGTTGATGTGCAGATATAAAAGAAGATGACTAATTTGGGTGTAATACAGAAATATGGATTTGACCATTGCTTCACATGCCACATCATGCATATAAGATTAAATGGGTATGGAATAAGGTGATATCTCAATATCCCATTATAGGACACCAAAACAACAATTATATGTGTAAATCTATGTGACATAAATAACTAAACTGACATTTTGTAAATGTTAAGTTTAACACTGTGTAGTCATTTTTATAGGAATCAACTTTTATGGTTTTGTGAACGCAACTCTGATATTTAGACGTAACTACTCTTCCCCTAATCATACTGAATGTGGTCCCGACAACACTTTTGTCAGATTGGTCTTAAGTGTGACAAAAATCATTTCTCCCATGACAACACTTTTTCTGCACTCACCTTGTTGGGTTATAAACTCCTTCTCATTCATCGTGTAAGGCTGACAGAGTTCTCCCACTGGTGCTGTTATGGAAACCTGGAATTTGTGGTCTTGAGCACAAATGTCAAAGGTCGCTGGCTGGGTTGTATCATTAAAATTTATTGCCATTAGCACAGATGTTGTTGCTTTCACATCCAAAATAGCTGTTAGAAAATACATATTGATTCAAATGATCAACTGTGCCTTTAGATTCATATAAATTTACATTTGATAAAATATAAGCATGCAAATAAAATTAAACACTGAATTTTTTTAACATTATGCAGACAATTTTTTACACTTCTTCCAACATTTTACTTTTGTACTTAAAAGGTATTTTGTAATATTGGCTTTTATATGGAGTTCTTCATAATCAATTTATTTTTCTAAAGAACTCTTCTTATAAGAAATAACATTCTCATTTACGACAGACCAATGTTCATGATTCTAGTCCCTATCTGCAATCTCGTTTAAAACAGACTAATGTTCATGATAGTACCTATCCACAATCTCATTTAAAACAGAGTCATGTTCATGACAGTACCTATGTGCAATCTAAAATAGCGGAAAGCAGAACATATTTTGCCATGGAATTATTAAAAATAATTTGACAAAGAAAAGTCTAATCTGAGGTTTTTGAGAATTTCAACCTATAAACTTAAGTGGAGAAGTTTCTTTGGCATTATACTTTATATTTGCAAGTAGAAAAAAATCTTACTTATTTCTGGGAAATCCTGCATTTCCATGCCTTTCTGAAACTTCTGTCAAACAAAAAAGAAAAGATTTTAAATTGAATATTAACCTTGATGTAAAGAGTCTGTAGCTCACAGTCATTCTCCATGACTTCCACAGAGATGCTAACACATGAGAAAGCACATCAGGAATCCATGCAAAAATGTGTTAGAATCTAGAACATGCATTCACAATGAAAAATGAGTTTATGAACTTATTAACCCCTGAGCCAAATAGCTTGGCAGTCCCCTACAGCATACTTGCAGAGATCACCTAGACCAGTGTTAGTCTTATCAGTGCCTGTATCCTTGAGACTTGCTATCAGTACTTGGCTTGCATATTTTTCCAGCGGGTTTACTTGCAGTAAATTTGTTATTATTTTATTTATATTTGTTTAATTAGGCTGAAATTTGCCACAACAGTTCTCATATAAAATTATGCATATAATGGTATATATTTAATGCTAAATGCAGAAATAAAACTCGTGCATAAAGGTGAAAATAAATGATGTACTTATCAATTTCTTTCTCTTGCCATGAATAATCCATAAAATCAATTAGAAATACACACACACAATAATTAACACATGAAATAATTATATTTTATGTACACATAAATTCCACTTGTCATCTCATTTGTAAACTTAACCTCCTGTGAATACTATTCAAAGATTTTCTTTGTTCTTGAATTACCATTCTTTCTTAAAATTCTCACTGAAAATTTAAAACCTAATAAAACACTTAATATTAAAATCTGAACTCATTTTCATCACGTTCGCTGTTATCATCAATGGCTAATTTGATGTCACTATCAATCTCATCTGATAAAAATCCTAAAAATTCTCCGTCAGAGTTTCTAAAGTAAAAGTCTGCTCCAACTGGCTGATTCTCGTCAATTTGCATCATTGTAGATCTAAATATTTTCACTATTTCTGCTACTATCAAAATCACTCAAATGCCCAGGATACAAGTTAAGTAAACTCTGCCACACTATTGAGGCGCTCAGGAGATGAGGGAGGAAATGTGTGACAAGTTATTGGGGTGCCAGAGGTTAATGAGTTAAAAGTATTACACTTCAATACAATCATAGGTTATCATGAATGGTCAGCATCTCTGTATTTATCAGAAAGTTTTGACTTAAAAAAACGTAACAAGTGATTCAAACTCATTTTTCTTGTACACAATCCATCAATCAATACCAATAATAAACATTTATAAGTTTAATAACTGTACAACTTTTTTTTTTTCATTTACAAAGGAACACATTTTCATGCTTAAAAGTTAAATTATATTATGTTAAAATTATACATGCATCAGCAAAAGAGAGAGAGTGATAGAAAAATGAAAAAAAAATGATCAAAAAAAATTTCCAGCGGGTGTTGAACCAATCCATGTTCTTCATCAATAACAAGATTTTCAAACTAGATAATGTGGTAGTCAGATTGACACAAACTTCACTTAGGAACAGACATCATTTGGGACAAGTAAGATATAAGAAGACTTCTGGTGAAAACCACATGTTTATATGACTTTTTGTTGTGTAAAAGTATCAAGAAGATTTTGAAAATAAGCTAACATCATTTAGAACAAGTAAGATATCATAAGAAAACTTCTGTTGGAAACCACATTTCTGCTTTGTAAAAGTAACAGGAAAATTTTGAAAATAAGCTGCCATTGCGGCCATGTCAGAAAGACACCATTTCCATTTCAGGCCAGCATAACATTATAGGATATCTTTTAGTGAAAATCTCCATGTTGATATGACCATTCATGTGAAGTAGTGATAACAAAATTGGACATCCCATTGTCACCATATTCATATTGGACCTACTAAATAAGAATGACTTTCTGTTTAGGAAAAGTCAAAATGTTTAGGAAAAGTCAAAATGGGATTTTCATGATCAGATTGTCACAATTATTATTTAAGTTTAACTGGGCATCTTAAGAAATCCTTCAGTGAAAACGCCATGTTGATATTACCATCCTATTATGATGAGTGACAATAGCATGATTTCAAAATGGCAACTGTGGCAGCTATGTGGAATGTTGAAGCTGCACCATTTTCATTGAGGACAAACCAGACCATGAGATAGTAAGGTTTCATGGCCACCATACAAGTTTTTTATCAACAATAAACTTGCACTAATGTATGGAAAACAGACCATCCCATAAGCCTCTCCGACCAGTACAACTAAAACTTATAAATAATATAAGAACACTAGAGGTAACTGCCAACTCACCTTATCCCCAATTTTAATGGAGTTTATAGGTTTATCACTTAGATTGGTAAATATCATCTCTATGGAGACCATTTTTGGTGAAAAAACAGAAATTGTTCTTGTAAATTTGTAGGATACAGTTAATCCTTTGCCTTGCATCTTATTCAGGAGTTCATACATCTTCAATGGCACCTCTAATGGTGAGATCTGTGAAAAAAGCAAGAATTCTCAAAACAAATAATGTATGGCATGATAACATAAACAAAGTTGAACATTGGTGAATTATACTCTCTGAGATATATCCACCAATACATAATCAGTCATCTCTAGACAAAAAGCCCACACTGCTCATGGAAACGCTACACTGTATACACTACTGTGGCAAATTATTAATTTTTGAGAGGCAACATCTCCATCTTCCACAGGTTTTATCTGGTGCAGCTTTCCGTGTCAGTGATGAAAAACAAAATGTACAGGCTGACTGAAGCTAATAATATACACAATACGCAATGACCCTTAATAAAGTTAACAACTTTTGACTGACTTTCAGTGATCAATTCCATATCACCCCTGTTATGAGACTGGACAATGTGGGTATGTGAGGAAGCTTGCCCGTAGCTTTCCATGGATTGGTCATTCTTACCAAATTTTTCCCTCCATCAACTATACTGGCCGCAATGTATTTAACAACCATGAATAAAATATTTTCACATTGATTTTTTTTTAAGTCACCTTAATGAAGTCACTGTCATTATAAATCAAGAATTATTATCAATATTTTTTGTATCATTACATGACATGTGTAAAATAATCCTCTGTAACAAACATTTAGATTGGTTAAAACCACATCATGCAATGCAGAAAACATTAAGTTATTAGTTCATAAAACCAAACTGGAACTATTTCTGAATTCATGTGCCTTTCTTAGGTGCTTGGCACAATGTATTTAACAAATATGAATAAAGTATTTGACAATATCTGTAAAACTGATTAAAATACAGTTTTGTTTTTTTACAACCTGAGATTCATTATTTAATGATATAAACAACTTTATATTTTACAAACTATGCATCTATGCATGAATGAAATTCATTTCATGAATCCATAAAATAAAGAAATTTAACAACCCATGGATGGCACATAAAAGGTGCTATATCAGTGGTGAGAGTAGCATGCAAATGGTAATAATGACATTCTAAAGTTTTGCAAATTTAACACACACACAAATTGGTGTATTTCACTTGTAAAATTTAGAAACCAGTATTTTGAAATGACTCATGAATTTAGCCTTTCATAACCAACATTTTCTTGGGAAAGTTGAATTTTTGCAGTTTAAAACAATTTAGGTCAAGCACATACAACCATTTAAAAAGGATATATATTGTAGAAAATGAAATAAGCAAATATCAATAATCGATGGTGTAACACAAAACACTTACCATAGTACTGGAACGAGAACTTGGACTTTTATCACTGATTGACATTGCACTCATACTGGATGCCATCACTGGGGTCAGAAAATCACCGGGAGTCCCCGTAGTATTGCTGCTTGCACTACTAGCTGGAGCAACTGGTCAAAAGAGTGACATATGATACAATCTGTGGGTAGCAAACACTGAGTGGACTAAACATAACTAGTGTTTTTTCAGATGACAAGCCTATATATATATATATATATATATATATATATATATATATATATATATGCAATAAACTGACGACGAACAGTACGAAACTAGTAACTAACTAGCCTAAGCGCTTTCGACTCTTAATGATTGTCTTTTTCAAAGCCAAATACAACACATAGTTATGACAAACAAATAAACACAAAAATGTTGTGTTTGTAAACCTCTACATTTCTGTCTTCACATGTGCTAAAACTATAAATACAACCAGCTTGTATAGACTAGTTGCGGAAACTGAAAACGTTGTATAATTCCCTAAAAGTCTACAAGCCAAAGCGACATCTATTTTTACTTTGTGTACATATGTAACGCAGATTATATCCCGGATATTTGATTCTATACCGGTTATTCTTATAGTAAAAATTGAAGGATAATAAGAAGATTTAGAAAATGTTAAATTCTACTAGTGCATAGTTTTCATTTTCTAGTCTTCTTGGTTTAGACCGCTTGGTTTCAATGTTCTAAGGCGGCGTATCCAGTATGATTCCTTTTCCTTCCTGGTTTCGGAACTCCAGCTGTGGTTGTTAGCAATAGCGATAAGTATTATATCACTGAAAGTGTGGCCAGGGGAGGAGAAGTGTTCTGCGACCGGGCTTCTGTACAGCTTTTTTGTCATCCAATCAGATCTATGAAGGTTTATCCTTTTGTGTAGCTTTTCAGTTTCTCCCACGTACTGAATTTGCATCAATGAAATTCATTTTGCTATGGCAATATGTAAAAAAAAAAAAATCAAGATTTCATGAATCCATAAAAAAAGACCCTACTATATCACACTTTGTTACAATATGAATTGGGATAGATCAGTCATCACAAGGCTCCAGTTTCACCTCTTCACTAATCTTCCCTGACCCATTTTTGATTTAGGAAATTTTATAGTAAATTGTTTCTCAGAAAATACTTATCCAATAACATTCAAACTATATAAAATTAAGAATTACTTCTGTTATCTCCATAATCCAGCCCTCAAAAAAACTTGACTAGTCTGTCTATAACATGCATAGAATATGGGAAGTAACTCTTATAGATTACTTCCCCTTACCTCACCCAGAAAGTACTCTGTATACTTCCTAGCAGTTTTATTTTGACCACTGAATAAGATAGGATGGTGACATTGCAGGGAGGGTTAGAAAGAAATATTTATGAATGTGACTATTTATGGAGAAATATAATTTACTATAAAATTTCCTTTTCCATCGACAACATTACCCAATTATATCCATGTTAAGAAAATAGGAAAGAGGAGGAGGAAATGATGAGCATCCATCCTTATCGATGTTTACAAAAAAAAAATCTTTTACTTTAAGGGTAAAACTTTCCATATGATAAATAATGCAACCAAATGTAAGTGTATATACATATGCAAGGAACTATTCTGTGGACAACTGACTTAACATACAATTACCAGGAAAAGTTTTTCTCTAGTGAACCCAGTGCAAGTTGACAGGTCCTACCCAATGATGTGGTTGTGTCAGGAGTGGAATGGTCTGGTGACTGTCTAGACAAACTGGATTCAACTCCATTGGAGGCAATTTTACGCAAATATAAAATGGAAAAAGTGGTCTAAGCATGCCAAACAACAGATTCCCATATATCATTAACTGAAACATTGGGATGAAAGGCAAAGCGCATAGAAATAGCTCATATTTTTGTGAGCCAAAATAATCATTAGACAAATCTGTTCTCGTGTGAGATTTGGGTATGCCGACTGGATGACTGCCTTTAACTAGGACACTAAAACTTGCAGAGTTAGGCCCTGTTTCCATGGTTTTAGAAAAAAGCACTCTGAGTTTAACTGGAAAATGTTTAACCTGAATGCTTATTTGATATGGGGAACAACAACAAAGGTAATCCCAAATCAGCATGCATATTTGTTGCGACTTCATACCACATTTACTTCATGATACATCATGATACATAAGTCATTCTTTGTACCACAATACAGATGTATCAACACATGACACATCATGATACATAAGTCATTCTATGTACCACAATACAGAAGTATAAATACATGACACATCATGATACATAAGTCATTCATTGTACCAAAATACAGATGCATCAATACATGATACATGGCACGTAACAGTCATTCTATGTACCACAATCATTACAGATGTATTAATACAAGACATATCATGATACATGGTCATACTTTGTACCACAATACAGAGGTATCAATATATGACACATCAAGATACATTCTAGTTCATATATATCATTATAAACTGCCACATTCCAGACATTGTAGTTATATGACTGAATATTTTTTACAGCTATGTAATCACATCACATTTAATCCATATATATGAGCAACTTGATTTGATTCACTTTATCACCTCAATTCTGCACTATATTAGCACTTGAATGTCAAGAGTGTTTAAATGTCAAGAGTGTTTAAATGTCAAGAGTGTTTAAATGTCAAGTGTTTGAATGTCAAGAGTGTTTAAATGTCAAGAGTGTTTGAATGTCAAGAGTGTTTAAATGTCAAGAGTGTTTAAATGTCAAGAGTGTTTAAATGTCAAGAGTGTTTGAATGTCAAGAGTGTTTAAATGTCAAGAGTGTTTAAATGTCAAGAGTGTTTGAATGTCAAGAGTGTTTGAATGTCAAGAGTGTTTAAATGTCAAGAGTGTTTAAATGTCAAGAGTGTTTGAATGTCAAGAGTGTTTAAATGTCAAGAGTGTTTAAATGTCAAAGCCAGCCAGATTAGGACACATGCTTGGCGGTGGTGGTGGTAATGGTGTAAAAGAGAAATGATGCAGTTTTAAAAATATCATATCAATTTACAAATCTGATGACCTTGCCAACTTTCAATGGTCAACAAATAAAAAAAAAGAAACAAGCATCTCTCAGCTATGTTTAAAATTAGATGGTTGGATAAAATGGCTTTTAAAAAAAAAAAAGGAAAGTACAAACCTTTATTACTGAGATTTATCTAGGGTGTATACAGATCAGTGCCGGATTATCAAATAGGGGCTCCACAACAATGGATCAAAATAATATTTCATTGATTCTACCCTGACATATTAGCAGATAATTTGCAGGGGAGGGGGGTGAGATTTCAACTGCCTAGGGGCTTCCACAGGGTTTAATCAGGCACTGACACAAACAGATGGATGGACAAACACATGATGCCAAAATGACTGTATTATCAAGCTTTCAAAAGATTGACTCAATAAAAAACAGTCGAAGATTTATTAAATGATCAGACTGTATCATGAATGCTATATTGAGATACAAGCATTTAAACTGAAATATTGTACCATGAATACTGCAATGAGATATTAACATTCAAATTATCATATTGTATGTACCATGAATATTGCAATATGACATACTATGATTTATAATGTCATGTTGTATCATAGAGATACTGCAATAAGACAAATAATGACTTTGAATGTCATGTAATGGATACTACAATATGACAAACTAAGATTAAAAATGTCATCTTGTATCATGGATTCAGCAACACAATCATTTAGATGTATGTACCATGAATATTGCAATATGACATACTATGATTTTAAATGTCATCTTGTATCATGGATTCAGCAACATGACAAAATTATTTAGACATCATCTTATATCCTGACTAATGAAATAACAATATCATTTAGATGTCAAACTGTATCATTTAGATGTCAAACTGTATCATTTAGATGTCAAACTGTATCATTTAGATGTCAAACTGTATCATTTAGATGTCAAACTGTATCATTTAGATGTCAAAATGTATCATTTAGATGTCAAACTGTATCATTTAGATGTCAAATTGGATCATTTAGATGTCAAACTGTATCATTTAGATGTCAAAATGTATCCTTTAGATGTCAAACTGGATCATATAGATGTTAAACTGGATCATTTAGATGTCAAACTATATCATTTAGATGTTAAACTATATCATCAATACTTAAATATGACATAACAAATACTGCAATATGATGTAACTTTTTGATTTCATACTGTACCATGAACAGTGCAATATCACATAATATCTGGCTGACAAATTATATCATGAATACAACACTATGACAATAGCATTAAGTGTCAGTTCATATCATGAATACAACACTATGACAATAGCATTAAGTGTCAGTTCGTATCATGAATACAAAACTATGACATAGCATTAAGTGTCAGTTCGTATCATGAATACAACACTATGACAATAGCATTAAGTGTCAGTTCATATCATGAATACAACACTATGACAATAGTATTAAGTGTCAGTTCATATTATGAATACAACACTATGACAATAGCATTAAGTGTCAGTTCATATCATGAATACAACACTGACAATAGCATTAAGTGTCAGTTCATATTATGAATACAACACTATGACAATAGCATTAAGTGTCAGTTCATATTATGAATACAACACTATGACAATAGCATTAAGTGTCAGTTCATATCATGAATACAACACTATGACAATAGCATTAAGTGTCAGTTCATATTATGAATACAACACTATGACAATAGCATTAAGTGTCAGTTCATATCATGAATACAACACTGACAATAGCATTAAGTGTCAGTTCATATTATGAATACAACACTATGAAAATAGCATTAAGTGTCAGTTCATATTATGAATACAACACTATGACAATAGCATTAAGTGTCAGTTCATATTATGAATACAACACTATGACAATAGCATTAAGTGTCAGTTCATATTATGAATACAACACTATGAAAATAGCATTAAGTGTCAGTTCATATCATGAATACAACACTATGACAATAGCATTAAGTGTCAGTTCATATTATGAATACAACACTATGACAATAGCATTAAGTGTCAGTTCATATTATGAATACAACACTATGACAATAGCATTAAGTGTCAGTTCGTATCATGAATACAACACTATGACAATAGCATTAAGTGTCAGTTCATATCATGAATACAACACTATGACAATAGCATTAAGTGACAGTTCATATGAATACAACACTATGACAATAGCATTAAGTGTCAGTTCATATCATGAATACAACACTATGACAATAGCATTAAGTGTCAGTTCATATCATGAATACAACACTATGACAATAGCATTAAGTGTCAGTTCATATCATGAATACAACACTATGACAATAGCATTAGGTGTCAGTTCATATCATGAATACAACACTATGACATAGCATTAAGTGTCAGTTGATATCATGAATACAACACTATGACAATAGCATTAAGTGTCAGTTCATATCATGAATACAACACTATGACATAGCATTAAGTGTCAGTTCATATCATGAATACAACACTATGACAATAGCATTAAGTGTCAGTTCATATCATGAATACAACACTATGACAATAGCATTAAGTATCAGTTCATTTTATGAATACAACACTATGACATAGCATTAAGTGTCAGTTCGTATCATGAATACAACACTATGACATAGCATTAAGTGTCAGTTCATATCATGAATACAACACTATGACATAGCATTAAGTGTCAGTTCATATCATGAATACAACACTATGACAATAGCATTAAGTGTCAGTTCATATTATGAATACAACACTATGACAATAGCATTAAGTGTCAGTTCATATTATGAATACAACACTATGACATAGCATTAAGTGTCAGTTCGTATCATGAATACAACACTATGACATAGCATTAAGTGTCAGTTCATATCATGAATACAACACTATGACATAGCATTAAGTGTCAGTTCATATCATGAATACAACACTATGACATAGCATTAAGTGTCAGTTCATATCATGAATACAACACTATGACAATAGCATTAAGTGTCAGTTCATATTATGAATACAACACTATGACAATAGCATTAAGTGTCAGTTCATATTATGAATACAACACTATGACATAGCATTAAGTGTCAGTTCATATTATGAATACAACACTATGACAATAGCATTAAGTGTCAGTTCATATCATGAATACAACACTATGACAATAGCATTAAGTGTCAGTTCATATTATGAATACAACACTATGACAATAGCATTAAGTGTCAGTTCATATTATGAATACAACACTATGACATAGCATTAAGTGTCAGTTCATATTATGAATACAACACTATGACAATAGCATTAAGTGTCAGTTCATATCATGAATACAACACTATGACAATAGCATTAAGTGTCAGTTCATATCATGAATACAACACTATGACATAGCATGAAGTGTCAGTTCATATCATGAATACAACACTATGACATAGCATTAAGTGTCATTTCAATTCCTGAATAATGCAATACTGAGTTGTTATGAATTTAACAGTGATTCTGAATAGAGCACTAGTAGTTTCTCATTATAAATTTTTTTCCCAAAAGAGTACCCCATTTTTACACAGCATCACTTATTACAATGACAGTATAATGTGACCTTGTCTATAACAGAAGACTTTAATGCGATACACACTAAACATTCATTGCACTTACAATCATCCAGATCAAGTAGAAAATCTCGGCTAGCAGGTCCTGTCGATTGGGCTGGAGCTCCTGGTGTCTTCTTGTCAGTCTTGTTTGTAACCTTTGAGGATATTAATAAGAAAATATAAGAAAAATATTAAAAACTTTACGATGCAGCTTGTTAATGAACCTTGCCGTTTACAGTTTCTGCTACAAGACTGAATACTTATGACAATTTGTATTTGCTATACAACATGCTGACATAAATAAATAAATTATATTAGTATCTAAAACAAAATGAATGTTCTGAAAGAAAAATTGATGGAACACTTTATGCAAATAAATTACCAAATTAAGCTTCAATCTTCAATTAGCATGCACAAGTTTCAGTCAATTATGACTGGGCTAGCCATGAAACAAAACTTGTTCGTTGCAAGACATTAATAGCAATTTGAGTACATTAATGGCTAAATAATGTTGTCACGAAGAAGCTAAGTGCAATTCCTACAGGCACTGGAAGGTAACAAACCCACAATATTTAGTTTATGAGTCTACCAAATGAAATACTGTAGCTCTCGTAAAGCAAAATTTTCATGAAATCAGCATAATTATCAAAACTCAATGAACAATTGTGGACTCCATGCCAATCCACAAACTTAAGTACCATCACTATCACAAAAAACAACTGGATTTCTTCCCAATCCACAAATTATGTACCATCAAGACCCAATAAACAACTGGACTCCTTCCCAATCCACAAATTACAATCAAGACATGAAAAACAATAAAATTCCTTCCTAAGCCACAAATTGTGTACTATCAAAACCAAAAATACAACTGGACTCCTTCTAAATGCACAAATTTAAGTACCATAAAGACCCAATGAACAGCCGACTCCTTCCTCATCCAGATTTAAGTACCATCAAGATGCAATGAACTGGACTCCTTCCTAATCCACCGCTTTAATTACTAACAAAAATGTAGCAAAACCAAGAAAACTGACTGCCACCAAGATTTAGAATTTGACTCTGTGGAATGTTAAGAATCTCAAAGTTCTTCATATGAGTATCTATCATATCCCAACATAACCATAGGAGTTGTGACCAACAAGAAACTGTCATAACCCTGCATATATAAAAGGATTTGGTGTATTTACACAATGAATGCACATATATTTGAAGGCCAAAATAATGCCTGTGTTTCAAAGTAGCTTTTAAATCAATATAAAAAAATAAACCCAAAATTTACATTTATATGTTTTACAAACCCGCGCTTTAGGTTTAACTTCCTCTTCTGATGCACTGTCGCTTTCCTCTGAGCCTTCTTCACTTTCCTCATCTGAATTCTCTTCCTCACTTTCATCTTCTGAATCCTCCTTACTCTCCTCTGATTTCTCTGATTTTTCATCTCCATCAGATCCTGACTCATCATCACTCTCTTCCTGGTTGCTTTCCTCTTCTGACGAATCCTCTTCACTCTCATCATCACTACTTTCTTCCTCAGAATCCTCTGCAAAGTGAACAAATTATGAGAATACATGTATGAATGTGACATAACATCTGATTGGTTGAGGTACTAATACACTTATGTGACATACAATCTTACTGATTAATGTGGTAATACATTTATGAATGTGACACAATCTTACTGGTTAATATGATAATACATTTACAAATGTGACACAATATTATTGGTTAATGTGGTAATACATTTATGAATGTGACACAATCTTACTGGTTAATATGATAATACATTTAAGATTGTGACACAATCTTACTGGTTAATATGATAATACATTTACAAATGTGACACAATATTATTGGTTAATGTGGTAATACATTTATGAATGTGACACAATCTTACTGGTTAATATGACAATACATTTAAGATTGTGACACACGATCTTAAGGCCACCAAAAATTAGATGTGTGGTTCAGGTTTACTTAACCCAAAAAGTAGGGTAGGTCGGTAGGCTTTTTTTTCTTTCAAGAATATATGTATGTGTATCATCATTAAAGTTCACTTCGATTAAATGTTGTGCCTTAAGAAGCATCTTTATGTATTTATGTGCCCTCAGCAGCAAGTTCTGTTGATGGAAGGAGACCCCATGAAAGGAGACCTTCAATCTATTTTCAAGTGTAGAACCAAGAACTATAACTAGGAGCTGAATACCTTTGCCATATGCATAAATCCCCTTTGTGGTTATCATTCTAACCAAGTTTGGTGGAGAAAACATTTGTTGTCCTGGAGGAGGTGACACATGTGTCAGACTTGATTTATACTAGAGACATTTCAAACCTCGTGTCTGTCCTCGTCTGCAGCTGTTGGCAAAACTGAACAGAGCATCTGGTTTTCTTTCAGGCTGATGACTGGATGTTTTGACTGAAACAGGTCCATGAATGTCTAATCATCATTCACGGACAATAAATAATTGTCACCATTTTTCTGATGGCAGTTATTAAAGTTCACAGTGAGTAGATACGAAGGGATACTTCTTGCACACGCCATGCTGTTTATTATTCACCGCTGCACGTCCATTTTACAAGAAAATGAGCCAATAAAATGGAGTATTCCGATTGTAACTTTGGTATGGTCTACATATGTACAAATAGTAATTGTCGCAGACAGGAATAGTAACTCTGTGAAAGTGTTTTAGTTGTTTTAAGCGAGAGAAAAACTGTTAGGGTCTGAGTTGATACAGCATCATATTTGGATTCAAAATCACTCACTGTATTATCATTAACTCTTTTTCATCTCCAATGATCTCATGTCCTTAAAAACTTTAAAAATCATTGCATCATCACTATCATAAGCCAGTTTATGCCAAATGAAATCATCATGTGAAGATGAAGCATGCTGGGGGTCAGTTGTTTTGGATTTTCTGTGGAGACCTTATTTTGAAACAAGCATTTGTAAATATCCTTGCTGACAGCAATGATCAAATTATGGATGAATGCATGTTCCAGGGCATAATGTACTAATCGCATTTAATTTAACAACCATTCATGTTTAACCAAAAGTACCCAAATGTGCAAACAGTTGCCTATCTGAAAAATGACAGATGTCTTGAAAAGTGCTACCAGACCTTTACTGGCAGTAAATAAAAATTGTACACTGTGCAGAGTATAATAAATGTGTGACTTTACACTAATTTGTGGCAGATATTGAACATCACTACTCTTTGTGCACACAAATTTATACAAATTTAGTGCAGTTCACATTCTTGTTTACCTTGCTGTTATCTCTCTTGATATGTATTTTGTTTTACTTATGATCTAAAACAGAGAGGTTTCTTCTAGCATGATATTACTCTATTTATGAATTACTGTAAACACACCATCTGCACTTGATGATTCTTCATCTGAATAAAAGGCTTCCTTCTTGGGTTTCTTGTCTTTCCTCTCCTTAGTGGTTGTCTTCTCAGTCCAAGGCATAACCACCTCTACATTCCTTACACTTGGGTCAGGTTCCACCTCTGGCCAATCAGGCAGTTCTTGATACCCTGTGCTCCTTTTGTTGATTACATGGGACAGGGTCCCAAGCTGGAACTGGTCACGATCTGAAACAAGAGGACAAAGTGGGCTTTTTATCATTCATCTAACATTTAACTCTCTGAGCCAAAGATCAAAGAAGTTGGACAAAGATTGTTATAATACTTGCTGATAAATGTAAAGGGTTTAACTCATTTTCAGAAATCTAAGCAATTTCTGAAGACTGATCAGCAACATTTGTGCAACTTAAAATGCTTTATGTAAGAATGCTTTCTGTGAAATTTGGCCAACTTGTTTTAATTGGTGTTCAAAAAAAAAGAGTTGCTCAAACATTATCTTTTTTAAAAATATTGTTGTTATATTTTATAACAGATCAGCATTCCTGTATAAAATTTACTGGCCTCTCTGCAATGTTTTTTTTCTGTCCAATTAGGTCAAACTGTGTTTTTCAGGTTTTGAAAAATCAGTTTTCCTATTGTGTTTATGTTGGACATATGTAAAAATGGATTTCAATAAGTTTTAAAAGTCTTTATGCTAATATGGGCTGTGTTAATTCTTGTCAAATTATGTTCAGGATATTTGAGAAGTTATGTTTTACTATATTTAGTATAAATAGAAAACATATCTGATAATAATAAATCATCATCATCTTTATAAATTCAAATGGCCTTCATGCTTTCCATCAGTCAAGTACTTGTTGAGACAAAGTCATCTGACAGGTTTCATTCTTTTTTAGAACCTACTAACATGTTTAACAGTGAAACAGCATCATTTGCACAAGCCTTTTCCTGGATACTTTGTGTTAAATTTAATTAATGGTTTTTGAAAAAAGTTATTTGACAAATTTTCAATGTAGTGAAGCTGGTTATACTTGATGGATGGATACTACTGGTAAAAATTTAATAGACCAAATGCCACAATGCTTTATGTCAAACTTGCTCAAATTCTGCTCAACAGTTTTTCAGAAAAAGTTGTTTGGCAGTTTTTCAGAAAAAGTTGTTTGGCAGTTTTTCTGCTTTCTGTTAGACCTGACAGCTATCAGAGTTAAATGGATAAACTGAAAGGCCTTTGTTTTCTCTAAAATGTCATCAAGATCCACTCTGCAGTTTCTGATATGATGTTAATAGAAGATTTTCTTTTTGTAGTAACGGTGATCTGATGGCAGATATGTAGTATTTGTACAAAATTAAAAAGGCATGTAATCCCAAATGCTTTGTCAAATTTGTTCAAATTCTGTTCATGTTTATGAGAAGTTGTTTTCTTATTTCTACAAATGATAGATATTTTTGAGGATGGTTTACTACTTCTACAAATGGTGGAGGGGCCCCAAGTGGCCAAGTGGTCTAAAGCGCTGTCCGTTACGGATCACTACCATCTCACCTCTGCGTGGGTTCGAGTCCAGGATTTGGTGAATTTGGATATGTGAGATAGCTTGCCAGTAGCTTCTCGGGGGTTGGTGGTTCTTTCCGGTGATTTCCTGGTTTCTTCCTCCACCATTAATACTGGCCACCATGTATAGCCTATCGTGTGCTGAAAAATGGCATAAAGCCCCAAAACAACAAATGGTGGTCATTTTGGGGATGATTTTCCTATTTCTACAAATGTTCAATGTTTTTGAGGATGCTTTTCCTATTTCTACAAATGATGGATGTATCTATGATTGTTCAGCCTTAAACCTTAAATGGGTGCTATGCAAGGTAGTTTTCTGTCAAATTTAATTAATCATGATTTGTGAAATGTTTTTAAGATTTGTATGTTCTACAAATCAACATCGTCGTGCTTTAAAGACAAACATTCAGAATGCACTAAAATATGGTAATTTTCTGTTCAGTGACATTTGAAAAGTTACGAAACTGTTTTGTAATTGTAATAAATGCATCCATATCTGATGGTGGATCAGCATCTAAATATGACTGGTTGAAATTTGTGAGGACCTTTTTAGAAAAAGTTTCTAAAAGCAGTAATTGAGAGACAAAGGAGACCAAACACTGGATATAGAAAAATACCACATACAACAACAATAAAACTTTTAAAAAAATAGGATTTTGACTTGCAATGTCAACAGATCATAATGGGTATATATTTTCTAGCAAAGACAAAAAAGGTACCAACAGCACTGGTGACAGCTGAAGCTACCAGAACTGGTTTGAAGTCAAGACAGTCATCACAGTGCTGTTTGCTACATACATATTTTTCTTTGAAAATCTTGTTTAACCTCTTTATGCCAATGACAGTCACAAATTTGACTATATTATCAGAAATATCATATTCTATCTTCAAAATTGGTATACCCAGTGCTATGTTAACTGATCTGTTACAGACATTATAAGACTTACTGATTTTACACATGATGTATAGAACATATGCTACTAAACAAAACACCTCATTAATTCACAAATTATAGCAGTTTTCAATTGTTTGATTTATTACAATTTAATAATTTCTTTCTTTCATAACTTTTTAAAGTATGCACCCCACATAATTAGAACAGCAAAGTACTGGAGGTGTTAAATATAATCGTTTGGTTTTATAATTTTTCTAAAAACATGGATGCCAGCAAAATCATTTAGTTCTCCAAATATATATTACCTGATGAAATTCCAATAAGATTTTGCTTTTCAGTAAATCAAATTCCTTAATAAATCATTTGCTTCATTTTTCAATGATATAAACTTTAAATTTAAACAAAATCAGCATTTAAATAAAAGTTCAGAACTGCCATTAGATTTTTGCCTGATATGAATATTTAGCTAATGCCACAAAATATTTTGTTCCCCAAACTTTGTCCTCTTGTACTGTTTATGTATATAAATTACATAATTTATTTTTATAAGTTAAATTATTTCTCTCTCATACCACAAAAAACAAAGAAACAAGACAATCATAATCATTCCAGAGTAATTCTTTACCATTGTAAGTTTCTGCATAGAGTTATGACTAATTGCTCTTTAAAGGCATTTATAAGTAGATGGATTCTGAAAGTAACTAAAATAACCTGTGACAATCTAACCATGGGCAATCAGCATATTACCATGAGTGCATCATCTGGTATTTAGCAAAGTAATCCATCGTCTGGTATTTAACAAAGTAATCCATCATCTGGTATTTAACAAAGTAATCAATCATCTGGTATTTAACAAAGTAATCCATCATCTGGTATTTAACAATGTAATCCATCATCTGGTATTTAGCAAAGTAATCCATCGTCTGGTATTTAACAAAGTAATGCATCATCTGGTATTTAACAAAGTAATCCATCATCTGGTATTTAACAAAATAATCCATCATCTGGTATTACACTCAGCAATCCATCATCTGAATTAGCACTCAGCCAGTACTGGACTGCTGAATGTAAGTAAGGAGTAGGTTTATAATTTACCCTACCAAGTGCACATCATACCATTTTACATTTGATATGAATAACATTTAAAAGACCTACTGGTTGCCAATTCATTCTAATTTTTCAAAACAGTAATCAAACTCATCATACTGTACAGCCACCAAAACCTTGCTAGCTGAGCAGCCAGCTTTGACTGTGAGACACTTGGTTGACCAAAGCCAAACATTTTTTTTGCCCTAAGCTACCAGGCAATGGATTTATCTCTCCTTGCCTCTGAAATTATCTGCTGATGAAAAGATTGCCATACATGCAAAAATCCATGCGAGAAACTGAAGACTAAATCCAATGAAATTTCAGAAACATTTAAATTATTAGATTTCAGTTGCTTCTACACTATGTAATTTTGGAACTAGACATTAAACTGAAAATTTAAAATACATATCATAAAATACTTTAAACTCTTTGCTTTGTTCTACAGTAAATGAACTATTAATTTAAACAATCCAGTAAGGTTAACATTGAAGTTGAGAAAACAAAATAAATTGATAGAACCCCTGGAGAGATCCACTGCCTGCTTAGTGAGTAAAATAAAAAGTTACTTCTGTTACACTTCTCCTTCTCTGGATCAGACAGAACCTCCATCATAGAAGGGGAACATGAAAGATGGCTGTGTCAGAAAAATTCAAAATCCCTCTGAAATAAGTTTGATTACCAATTTGTTCTGTGAAGACAAAATTGATCCAAGCCTACTGAAAATGAAAAAAAAAGTCTGGCACTACAGGCTGGCTAGTGCTGTGTAATGACACTGGCATTTGGAAAAGGTGAAATGTTTCCCATCCCATTTATTCCACTACCTCTGACAATGAGGGTCCTGATATTGTATAAAGATAGACCAGTCAAAACTACACACGACGAGTGTAAATCTAAAGATATCCAGTCAAAACTACACATGACAAGTGTACATTTAAAGATAGACCAGTCATAACTACACATATTGAGTGAACATCTAAAGTTAGACCAGTCAAAACTACACATGACAAGTGTACATCTAAAGATTGACCAGTCAAAACTACACGAGTGTACGTCTAAAGATAGACCGGTCAAAACTACACATGATGAGTGTACATCTAAATATAAACCAGTCAAAACTACATATGATGTGTACATCTAAAAATACACCCATCAAAACTACACATCAAGAGTGTACACCTAATGATAGACTTGTCAAAACTACATTTGACGAGTGTACATCTAAAGATAAACCAGTCAAAACTACACATAGGATTTCTCTCCTTTTGCCTATGTTCAGTCAGACCTACTTCTGTTGAGTGGACTTAGGACTTCACACCTTTTGTTTATGACCATTTCTGTTATGGCCAAGACTGATGTGGAAAACAGTTCTTCATTGCTGTAGCTAATCAGCAGTGAGCATAAAATCAATGAGGGAAGACAAGTAGAAGTCAGCAGGACACTGATCATGGAATGATGCACAGTCCTGTTGATGACCTTGGCAATGCTAACAGTAGACTCTACCATTTAATACTGAATGACACCATCTAATACTGAATGTTAGCTTTTAATACTGAATGACAGCTTTTAATACTGAATGACAACATTTAATACTGAATGACACCATCTAATACTGAATGACAGCATTTAATACTGAATGACACCATCTAATACTGAATGTTAGCTTTTAATACTGAATGACACCATCTAATACTGAATGTTAGCTTTTAATACTGAATGACAGCTTTTAATACTGAATGACAACATTTAATACTGAATGACAGCTTTTAATACTGAATGACAGCTTTTAATACTGAATGACAGCATTTAATACTGAATGACAGCATCTAATACTGAATGACAGCATTTAATACTGAATGACACCATCTAATACTGAATGTTAACTTTTAATACTGAATGACAGCTTTTAATAATGAATGACAGCTTTTAATACTGAATGACAGCATCTATTACTGAATGACAGCATTTAATACTGAATGACACCATCTATTACTGAATGACAGCATTTAATACTGAATGATAGCTTTTAATACTGAATGACACCATCTATTACTGAATGACAGCATTTATTACTGAATGACAGCATTTAATACTGAATGACACCATCTAATACTGAATGTTAACTTTTAATACTGAATGACAGCTTTTAATACTGAATGATAGCATTTAATACTGAATGACACCATCTAATACTGAATGACAGCATTTAATACTGAATGACACCATCTATTACTGAATGACAGCATTTAATACTGAATGACAGCTTTTAATACTGAATGACACCATCTATTACTGAATGACAGCATTTAATACTGAATGACACCATCTAATACTGAATGACAGCATTTAATACTGAATGACAGCTTTTAATACTGAATGACACCATCTATTACTGAATGACAGCATTTAATACTGAATGACACCATCTCTTACTGAATGACAGCATTTAATACTGAATGACAGCATTTAATACTGAATGACACCATCTAATACTGAATGACAGCATTTAATACTGAATGACACCATCTAATACTGAATGTTAGCTTTTAATACTGAATGACAGCTTTTAATACTGAATGACACCATCTAATACTGAATGACACCATCTATTACTGAATGACAGCATTTAATACTGAATGACAGCTTTTAATACTGAATGACACCATCTAATTCTGAATGTTAGCTTTTAATACTGAATGACAGCTTTTAATACTGAATGACAGCATTTAATACTGAATGACACCATCTAATACTGAATGACAGCATTTAATACTGAATGACACCATCTAATACTGAATTACAGCATTTAATACTGAATGACACCATCTAATACTGAATGTTTGCTTTTAATACTGAATGACAGCTTTTAATACTGAATGACAGCATTTAATACTGAATGACACCATCTAATACTGAATGACAGCATTTAATACTGATTGACAGCTTTTAATACTGAATGACAACATTTAGTACTGAATGACAGCATCCAATACTGAATGACAACATCCAATACTGAATGACAGCATTAAATACTGAATGACAGCATCCAATACTAAATGACAGCATTTAATACTGAATGACAGCATTTAATATTGAATGACAGCATCCAAAAATGAATGCTAGCATTTAGTACTGAATGCCAGCATTTAATATTGAATGCAAGCATCCAATATTGAATGCCAGCATTTAATACTAAATGACAACATCCAATACTAAATGACAACATCCAATACTGAATGACAACATCCAATATTGGATGACAGCATTTTATAATAAATGACAGTATTTAATACTGACAATATTTATTACTGAATGACAGTAAATGACATCATTTAATATTGAATGACAGTATCCAATACCGAATGACTGTATCTAAATGAATGACAGCATTTAATATGGAATGACAGCATCCATTACTGAATGACAGCATTTAATACTGAATGACAGATATCTGGAACTGAGTGATAACATGTAGTACTTAAGAATAGCATTTAGTACTTACTGACATCTAGTACTGAATAACAGCCAGCTATTTATGATACAGTCAACACTGATTAGTATTTATGCCTAGTCTTATCTGAGATAAACTTGCCTTTACATTTTCATTTTAATATATGTGTGAGACAAATTTGCCTTTAAATCTGATTCCAATATAAGTATGAGAAAAACTTGCCTTTAAATCTGGATTCCAATACAAGTATGAGATAAATTTGTCTTTAAATCTGGATTACAATATAAGTATGAGGAAAAACTTGCCTTTAAACTTGGATTCCAATACAGGTGCTGGTTTGGTAGCCAGGAAAATTTTCTTGGCATGTTTGGTAAATAATCCACGGCTATTCTCTCCAGGCATAACAACCTGTCGAAGAAATCGTGCTCGATCTCGAATGTCGTAGTTCTGGTCATATTTGGCCAGGTTGAACACATACTGGACGAGTAATTTGGTTTGCTTACTGTTTGTGATAAACAGTTTGGCTGCCAGATTCAAAATTTGCAGTTTTACAATGTCCTCCTGGAGAAAATACAATAAAAAGAATTAAAGTTACTATGTTAAAATTTTAATCATTACATTTATAAGATAAGAATTTTTGTTAATTAAGCCATTTATTAATCAAACTTAATGTTTCTATTAATCTCCTAAGTGCCCACATGTAAATATCCAAGCCTTTTCTCCAACTTAATTGAAAAGTACACTCATATCTGCCAAAGATTTAACTTTTTTTAAGCGATCAATGTTTTAAAGTCTTTTTTTCTATATCTTATTTAACTTTATGATGAAACTCCATTATGCACCCAACTGCCATAAGCAGGCAATTATCACACTTCATGTAAGTGGCTGGTTAAGACAGGTTTGTTTTCTACAGCAAAGTATCACACTGCTGTTAAGCTCATTATGGATTCCCAATATCCTCCCCCCCAAGAGGATCAATACAAATTCTATAAAAGCCTTAATATGTGCATTTAAAAATTATCTCGCAAGATTCTAAATCTTTGTCCTGTGTGAGTCATTAATTTAGGAGATATTTAATAATATTCTTAAATGAATTTATGCAACTGTCAGAATCATATGTCTTCTAACCTCTGAAATAAATCCTTTAGCCATCTTGCGAAGAACATCAGGTGCTATTTTTGGAACTCTATCACTGTACTCCCCAATCAACCACAAAATGCTGGCCCTTGCCATGGGAACAGTGATGGTGTCCACCATCCTTGCCATGTGTATTATGATATCCTTGTGTCCTGAGGACTGAAAATTATAAAGAAACTTGTCCCTATAATCTCTAATGTTGGATTTCTCTTAGTTACTTTAAAATTGTCATGGTGGTTGGATGATAAACATTTCTTATTTAAAGCCATGTGTTATTTTGTAAATATTTCGAATGGCACTAAAAAAATTTTTATTGCACTCCCACAACATAAAATACAAGCTGCCAACCTTTCCTTTATTATGTATACTGTATAGGATCCCCCTCCGTCAGATAAAGTGACATTTTCATACTTCAGTGACAGAATAAGACCCATGGATCAAGTTTTTGGCCCCACTCCTAGGGTCCCTGGAAAAAGGTCAAGATAAAATATACAAACACTGCAGTTAGATTTATGTTTTTAATTTTTGGCTAAACTTGATATAGTAATAGTACAGGAACATATAAGCAACAGCTTTAGGTTTACCTTCCCTGGGTTAAGCTTGGTAAGGGGGGTAGCATAATGCAAAAGGTTTGGGGTTGTGATGCTTCTTTGGGTATGTGAATTCAATATGCACTTATGATAAATTTGAGTATATGTTCATGTAATAAGCATGTTGTACATATTAAATCAACATTAACACAGGTTCATAAAAAGTTTTCTGATCTGAATTTGTAACATAGCAAAGAAACAGAATGCATGTGCTTGTTTTTGTAAGTACCTGAGTTTGGAGCAATTTCTTTATTACAACAACACTCTCAGCAACAACACTCTCTGAAATAAAAATTACACTATATATTAAAATCTACCTAATATTATTATTATTATTATTATTATTTTTATTATTCTAGATTTAAGATAACAATGCAGTCTTTATTGTTTTGTTTGTTTACTTTTTGGTTACAGTACTTCATAGGGTCAGCAGCATATGCAGACTGCAAACAGTAACACAAAGGTGATGAGGCCACTTCATGCAGATTGCCAAGAGTAACACATGCATGATAATGACTATACAGAATGCCAAGAGTAACATAGTTGATGAGGCAACTTTATACAGACTGCCAAGAGTAACACAAAGGTGATGAGGCAACTTCATGCAGACTGCCAAGAGTAACACAAAGGTGATGAGACAACTTCATGCAGACTGCCAAGAGTAACACAAAGGTGATGAGGCAACTTTATACAGACTGCCAAGAGTAACACAAAGGTGATGAGGCAACTTTATACAGACTGCCAAGAGTAACATATAGGTGATGAGGCCACTTCATGCAGACTGCTAGGAGTAACACAAAGGTGATGAGGCAACTTCATGCAGTTTGCCAAGAGTAACATATACAAAAACTCATACATGATAATGTCACTTCATACAGATTGCCAAGACAGGTGATGAGGCCACTTCATGCAGATTGCCAAGAGTAACATATAGGTGAAGAGGCCATTTCCCTTCAACACCCATAAAGTCAACAACAGCCATGCCATTTACAGTTATCACCTGTGCAGTGTTATTGTGAACAGATTAATATATTCATCACACATTTTTACCACTCTTGACAGAAATATGAACTGCTTTGAGAACAGGTACTAGACTTGGTAAAATGAGACTAAGGCATTACATTAAATATATTTAGGTGGTTCTTTATGAATCATACCATCTCACTTCATAAGAAAGAGACCAAAGTAGGTCTGAGTCTATTCACTTGGTTAACATCAGCCCAAAAGCAACCTGAAAGAGCAGCTGGCCAATCAATATTGATTAATACAATATTTTCTTTTAAATTTGGTCCAGATCTTTTGAATGGTTTCTGCAGAAAATGGTCCTTTCAAGGCTTGCATTTATTTCTTGTAATGGAGGTCAAATGAGTATACTCATCTGCACCATTAGTACAAAATAATCTGAAAAACCATTGGGGGCGTATACTATGAAAAGGCATAACAACTCTGGCCATTTTAGAGGGTGTGTGTGTGTGTGTGTGTGTGTGTGTGAAAATGTCATGTAGATATGACCATCCATTTTAGAGGGTGTGTGTGTGTGTGTGTAAAAATGCCATGTAGATATGAACATCCATTCTAGAGGTGTGAGTGTGTGAAAATGCCACATGACCATCCATTCTAGAGGGGTGTGTGAAAATGCCATATGACCATCCATTTAAGATGGTGTGTGTGTGTGAAAATGTCATATGACCATCCATTCTAGAGGGTGTGTGTGTGTGAAAATGCCATATGACCATTCATTCTAGAGGGGTGTGAGTGTGAAAAATGCCATATGACCATCCATTCTAGAGTGTGTGTGTGTGTGAAAATACCATGTAAATATAACCATCCATTCTAGAGGGTGTATGTGTGTCTGAAAATGCCATGTAGATATGACTATCCATTCTAGAGGGGTATGTGTGTGAAAATGCCATATGACCATCCATTCTGGGGGGGTGAAAATGCCATATGACCATCCATTCTAGAGGGTGTGTGTGTGTGGAAATGCCATATGACCATCCATTCTAGAGGGGTGTGAGTGTGAAAAATGCCATATGACCATCCATTCTAGAGGGGGGTGTGTGTGTGAAAATGTCATGTTGATATGACCATCCATTCTAGAGGTGTGTGTAAAAATGCCATATGACCATCCATTCTAGAGGGCTGTGTGTGTGAAAATGCCATATGACCATCCATTCTAGATGGGTGTGTGTGAAAATGCCATATGACCATCCATTCTAGAGGGCTTTGTGTGTGAAAAAGCCATATGACCATCCATTTAAGAGGGTGTGTGTATGTGTGAAAATGCCATATTACCATCCATTCTAGAGGGGGGTGTGTGAAAATGCTATACGACCATTCATTCTAGAGGGGTGTGAGTGTGAAAAATGCCATATAACCATCCATTCTAGAGTGTGTGTGTGTGTGTGTGTGTGTGAAAATGCCATGTAAATATAACCATCCATTCTAGAGGGTGTATGTGTGTGTGAAAATGCCATGTAGATATGACTATCCATTCTAGAGGGGTATGTGTGTGAAAATGCCATATGACCATCCATTCTAAAGGGGGGGGTGAAAATGCCATATGACCATCCATTCTAAAGGGGGTGGTGTGAAAATGCCATATGACCATCCATTCTAGATGGGTGTGTGTGTGAAAATGTCATGTTGATATGACCATCTATTCTAGATGGGTGTGTATGTAAAAATGCCATATGACAATCCATTCTAGAGGGGGGGGTGTATGAAAGTGCCATATGACCATCCATTCTAGATGGGTGTGTGTGTGAAAATGTTATGTTAATATGACCATCCATTCTAGATGGGTGTGTGTGAAAATGCCATATGACCAGCCATTCTAGAGGGGAGTGTGTGTGAAAATGCCATATGACCATCCATTCTAAAGGGGGGGTGTGTGAAAATGCCATATGACCATCCATTCTAGAGGGTGTGTGTGTGGAAATGCCATATGACCATTCATTCTAGAGGGGTGTGAGTGTGAAAAATGCCATATGACCATCCATTCTAGAGGGCTGTGTGTGTGTGAAAATGTCATGTTCATATGACCATCCATTCTAGAGGTGTGTGTGAAAATGCCATATGACCATCCATTCTAGAGTGCTGTGTGTGTGTGTGTGTGTGTGAAAATGCCATATGACCATCCATTCTAGATGGGTGTGTGTGAAAATACCATATGACCATCCATTCTAGAGGGCTTTGTGTGTGAAAATGCCATATGACCATCCATTCTAGATGGGTGTGTGTGTGAAAATGCCATATGACCATCCATTCTAGAGGGGTGTGTGTGAAAATGCCATATGACCATCCATTCTAGACGGGTGTGTGTGTGTGTGAAAATGCCATATGATCATCCATTCTAGAGGGGTGTGTGTGAAAATGCCATATGACCATCCATTCTAGATGGGTGTGTGTGTGAAAATGTCATGTTGATATGACCATCCATTCTAGATGGGTGTGTATGTAAAAATGCCATATGACCATCCATTCTAGAGGGGTGTGTGTGTGTATGAAAATGCCATATGACCATCCATTCTAGATGGGTGTGTGTGTGAAAATGTTATGTTAATATGACCATCCATTCTAGATGGGTGTGTGTGAAAATGCCATATGACCATCCATTCTAGAGGGGTGTGTGTGTGAAAATGCCATATGACCATCCATTCTAGATGGGTGTGAGTGTGAAAATGTCATGTTGATATGACCATCCATTCTAGATGGGTGTGTGTGAAAATCCCATATGACCATCCATTCTAGAGGGGTGTGTGTGTGAAAATGCCATGTTGATATGACCATCCATTCTTGAGGGTGTGTGTGAAAATGCCATATGACCATCCATTCTAGAGGAGTAGTGACAAGATTATTTTGATTGCCACCATACTGGACATCAGATTGGCACTTTTCATTTATGACCAACCGGACATCATAAGAAAACCTTCGGGTAAAAACCTCATGTCAATATGACATTCAAATTAGAAGTAGAAGCAGAGTTATTAATCAAATACAAATAATTCTAATTTAGGATGAACTAGATATTCTAAAGACTTTATTGGTCAGAAACCCATGTCAACATATCTTTGCAACAGTTTTCAATAGGTAATGTTAACGATGGTGCCAGTAAACAGTGAAAGCTTAAAAATAGTGCCACCTGTTGGTTCCATGAAAGGCAACTGGCAAGAGTTATAGCCCTTTTCTATATAATACAGACAGAAACCAAATTTTCCTTGTAAATTATGTTTCTTCGAGAATACTGACCTGATCATAACACCTTTGAAGTACCAATACTACCTTGAAAATCCAGCCCTCCCAGAAAATACTTTGAGCTAAAGGGAGCTTAAAGTTGTCAGTTTAACTAGATGGCTGTCAGGCAGAGTGATCTCCCTTTAGGTATAAGGCTTGGCACCAAATTATATGTATCTGTCAGTTACTACTGGAGCTGAAGGTACATTCTCTATGGATGTAACTGCGGTTAGCTGGGAGGGTGCATGTGTATTATGATTGGATGAGTATTCTCAAAGAAACATTTTACAAGGAAAAAAATTGGCTTCATTAAATACATTACTTAATCATAACACATTAGGAGAATAGGTAAGAGGTAGCAAGGGAATACATCCCCTTATTTCAGAGAAATCCTCTCTATTCCCTTATTAGGGTTCCTGCAGACTTAACAAAAACAAATTCCATGACTTTTCCAAAACTTTTCCAGAGCCATTTCATAAAACTCAATGACCGCACTATCTTGCATTGTCAAGTAAATGAACATAAAGAATGACATCTTTCAATCTAAAAAAAGAAATAAGTTAACAACAAATACTTTTAATATGTACATTTTAAATTTACCTGGGCTATCACACTTTGACATTATGTAGTACTTCATGTCATAATCCAATGATCAAGGTAATTTGTATTCAAAAGAAAAAAAGGAAACAATTCTATATAGTCTTTGTATGTGTTCCTATTTGCAATATTAACAAAACACATTACTTTTCAGTTGCTTTCTTTTATTTAGTGAACTACACCGGAAATCATATGATACTTCCATTAAGGTAACTTACTCTTGTTATATGAATTGAAACCAATTATCCATTGTAATTTTATCATTTTATTTAATTGGTTCTCGGTGCTCTATGAAATTTGAAGTAATCAATTTCTTTAACTCCATTGTCACAAATTCCATGACTTTTCCAAAACCTTGCAAGGTTTTGACAAATTCCATAACTTTTCAAGGCCCTTGAAATTTATTTTTTAAATTCCAAAACTTTTCCAGGATTCCATGGCCTGCAGGAACCCTGCCTTAAGGTATATGAGACAGGAGAGAATACCACACTTAATCCAGGATGAAATAGTCTGTGTTGATACATCCTCCTGTTCTTCTTGAAAGGCAAAACTCTGTGTGATCTCCCTCAACACAGCGGCCAACGTGCCATTTCCCTTTGTAAGCTTTCAGAGTGGAGGGCCTTCATGCTAGAGTGATTCTCTTAATCAATGTTTGTGAGAACTGTGTTTTTTTTATGGTCTCTTTAACAAATACAGACATGCATTTAGGTCAATGACTGGAGGCAGAATGCCACTTGCCTTTGAGACCATGAAAAGTCTGGAATAAAACCCAGAAAAACATTGGAACAAGCAATAGGACCCTCTTAGAGCTTTATCCACTTTGGTTTGTGGGAACAGTGACTTTCCTAGGTGGAGCTTTAATAGGACAGTTTTCAGAGGCTTGTGTCCTACGTGTGGTCCTTGGGTTCTTTTGTTGATTTCCCATACTATCCCTGAATTGATGATGTGGTTTTGGAGAAGGAAATTGATCTCCTTGCTGGCTGATTTGTGAACTTCTTCAATCTGGCTATTGACCAGAAGGAAGATAAAGACTTGAAGCTTGGCCTTATGGTGGTATCCCAGAAAAGTGTAGGCAGAGAGCACTGAATCACGATCCACCAAATGTAAATTGTAACTATGGTTACAGCACTGGTCAAAGTGTGTTGAGTACTCAGGACATTATTGAGACTGGCTCTAATGCATGCTCTGAGGTATTTGGAGTGGGAGAAGATAAGCCATGTTCTGCCTATTGGAAGAAATTCATAGAGATGAAATCCAACACTGAAGCCACAGCAACAATATTGTGCATTAATTGTCAAGTGTAATCCAATGCCATCTGATCCATGTGTATGGAGTGTGTCATCCCTAAAGCGGTGATTTCAATGTTAATTGCTGGGGTTCAAAATGAAATACTGGTGTATTGCCAAGCTAGAACTGACAATGGACTGATGATAAAGGCAGCTAAGAATGGTCAGAATTCTCCCCGACTCAGAAGAAACTGAAGACTGACTCTCTTGTTTTGTCATATGATAAACAGATGCTGGACGTCTGGTTAAGGTAGTTGATGGAGTGGAAGAGGAATACAGGACTTGGGAGTGGGTCAAATACAAAAACATCCTCAATGGAGGCTCAGAAAGCTGAATCTTCCCGTGATATCAGATAGACTGGATAGTCTAGAAAAGATGACATAACTTGAGAACAAGCAACATATTGGTTGTATGAGGTGAGGGTGTATGTCTGCAGAGAGGGTTCCACAATAGAAATAGAGTCGAACCCTGAGGAGGCAAGGTAAAGGCAGTTGCCAATAATGTTGAGTCCTGTGGTGGCGACTTGGGTACTGGAGCATTTAAATGTCTGGCACTTCATGGCTGAAGGGTAAGAGTTGATTCATTTCCCTTGTCTGCCAGAAAATCTCAAAGAGGAAAAGTCAGCATGCAGTCTGGTTATTTCTTCATCCAAACATATCAAAATGTATGAAACTTTAGCCCTGCAATGACAGAGCAGAACTAAATCTTAAGCAGTTGACAGTTAATAAAGCTGTGAAGCATACAGGTAAAATATAATGAGAATACCACCTGTAAGGACAAGTATAATCCTGTCAGCCTGCACATGTTGTTTAAAAAAAGAGCTATACCAAATGATGGTTACCTGCAAAATAGTGGAAGGTCAAAGACATCTGTATAGGTAGAATCATCGAAGCATGGCATTCCATGGCTAAGGATGATATGGTAATGGGAATTAATATGTACCAGAAATGACAGAATTATACATATAAAAAGGAGTTTCTTAAGGGCATAAAAGAATACATGAAATATTGTAGCCTGAACCTTTCTTGTGAAGTCACAAAAGCAGCACATGTGAGTGACTAAGTGCTATTTAAATATAATGGAATGGTTATGCAGATAAACATAAATCAAGTGTCATCTATAGACACGACTGAGTAAAACATTGATAGAAAGCTGACCTGTACCTGTCCAACTAGAGTTTAAGCAGAAAATACAGAAATGAACAAAAATGTCTATATTACGCACACAAACCTTCACATAACAGGAATTGTCTTACCAATATTGATATGTACAAAGTAGGTGTGACAATAACCATTATAAGGTTTATTACCTGTAAGGAACAAGACCCACAATCTGCCTGCACCAGTAAAATCACTTAAGTTGGTAATTGGATGCTATGAATGCAGTGAAATAAAAACTCACCAATATGTACCCATTCATAATGGAATTACACTACACATATATTAGGAGGGTTATGCAGCATTGACAAGTTCTCCAGTTCCTGCACAAGCTTTGGTCTCACCATCAATGCTAAGAAGACTGAAGTACTGCATCAGCCAGCCCCGGAAAAGCCCTATACTGAGCCAAACATCACCGTCAACAGCCAAAAACTCAACATAGTGAACCACTTCACCCACCTTGGTAGCAGTTTCACAGAGTGTCACCATTGACGACGAGGTGAACCTCTGCATTGTCAGAGCCAGCGCAATTTTTGGCAGAATGTATGAGAATGTATGGAATAGAAGAGGCATCAGCATCATGACAAAACTAAAGGTCTACAGGGCAGTTGTATTCCCCACATTACTCTACACATGAGAAACGTGGACGGTGTATCAACGCCATGCCAGGATGCTGAACCACTTTCACACCACAAGCTTCAGGAAAATAATCAATATCAAATGGCTGGAGAAAGTCACAGACACCGAGGTACTAGCCAAGGCAGGCCTCTCCAGCATTCACAAAATCCTGATGCAGTCCCAGCTATGCGGGACATGTATGCATGCCAGACCACTGGCTGCCTAAGAGACTCTTCTATGGCGAGCTATAGCAAGGACAGAAATTCCATGGAGGTCAGAAGAAATGCTTCAAAGACAATTTGAAAGCTGCATTGAAAGCGCTCAGCATAGACCCTGAATCATGGGAGGAAACAGCTAGCGATCGAGTCACTTGGCATTCCTATCTACACAAAGGCTCCAAGCTGAGTGAATTGAGCAGGATAGCAGCTGCAGAGATAGAGGCAAGTCAGAAAAGCATGTGCCAGTGACCCTCCTGGAGATGTCCCACTTACCCAGTGTCCATCTGCAACTGAACCTTCCATTCAAATCAGCCACCTGTGCACACACAGAACAGAACCAGCCCCCTCCAACTCACGGACGACTAGAGTGGTCTTCATTAACTCAGCAGACAAAAAACAACAGGAGGGTTATTATAAGCACTAGAGGCTTGCACAGACCTAAAATAAATATAGACTAAACTTTATGTGAAGTTGCTTATCTCCCTTGCAAGTACAAAAATGTATGAGGACAACAAAGTGTTAGTAAATTGTAAAGGCAGAACTTTGTTGGCTTAGGACGAGAAAAAGATGGGAACTCGGATGGAGTCTACTTTGCTTAAAAGTGAAAAAACTCCACCAACTTGAAATGGTATATCTTCCCTGTAGAGTCTGGCTTTTGAGAGGTCTCTCATGATCACAACATGTTCTTTGGCGTAAATAGTAACTGACATATACCTAAGGGAGGATCACTCTGTCCAACCATCTTTTGGTTCGAGGACAACTTCTAGCTTCCTTAACTGACATATACCTAAGGGAGGATCACTCTGTCCAACCATCTTTTGGTTCGAGGACAACTTCTAGCTTCCTTTAGCTAAAGTAGTTATCTGGAAGGGCTGGATTCGTGAGGTGGAAGTAGTTATCCTAAGTTATTATGATTGGGTAACATATTTAGAGACAAATTTTGTCTATGGGAAGGCCGGATTCAGGAGGTAGATGGGCTTATATTCCTAATGTTAATGGGATCAGGGAATGTATTTGAAGGAGAAACAGATTATTTTCTACAATAATGTTATAAATTTAATAGTCAGCAGAGATGATGTAATGGTTTATGTAACAGAAATTCACATTTTTATCAGTATTGGTACATACCATCCCTATTGGACATCAGTCGAACCAATCCATTTAGACACGTGTCTGTGATCTCAGCAATACTACTAGCACATCGACCAATGGCTTGAATTGTGGCTGCAGCAAACTCTTTGTCTGAGCTGGTCACATATGTCTTAAAGTAAAAATGCATTTATCTTGAGTAATTCAGCTAATTTACAGTCTGATAGCTTAAGCTAATTTACAGTCTGATAGCTTAAACTGATTTACAGTCTGATAGCTTAAGCTAATTTACAATCTGATAGATTAAGCTAATTTACAATCTGATAACTTAAGCTAATTTAGTCTGATAGCTTAAGCTGATTTACAGTCTGATAGCTTAAGCTAATTTACAGTCTGATAGCTTAAGCTGATTTACAGTCTGATAGCTTAAGCTAATTTACAGTCTGATAGCTTAAGTTGATTTACAATCTGATAGATTAAGCTTTGACTTTAATACTATGCACGCAGTGAATGCCTCATAAATGTATGAATAACTTTGCCATGTAAAACAATTATACTTGTTATGGATGCAAAATTTAAAATGCAATAAATATGAAATAAATGTCCAACAAAGTGTATTATAAAAGGTGACTGTTACACATTCATCAAACTACTATAAAGAAGACTTATGCGACCATCAAATTGCAATATAAATGGTGACTGTTACACACCAATCAAATTATCCTAAAGAAGGTGACTGTTACACATTCGTCAAATTTTACTATAAAAGATGACTTAATCAACTATCAAATTGTACTATAAAAGATTTGCTATGTATAAATGCTTGTCACCGCAATCTAAACATACTTTTTAAATCACAATTCTCATAATGCTTTTCAGTATTTTCAGGGACATTTTCAGTATTACCTCATAGATGTCATTTTAAATTCATTTTCTATGCCGTGATGCTCTTTACACTACATACAGAAGACAGAGAAACTCTTCACGTGCAGTTTTCTACATATGTCTAAGGTGATCTGCTTTTGCTTCATTTTGATTTAATTTTTTTACTTGCTAAATACAAGCTTCCCATATCTTCAAACAATTTAATAGTATTAAGAAATTTAACAGTATTAAGCACTTTAACAGTACTGTGCAATTTAACAGTATTAAGCACTTTGTTTCAAGTACAAACCATCTTTAAATGTATTCTCTACCCAGAAAAGAGGGCAGCTGAATCTATGACATTTTTTAATACCTGCAGTTCTCGCAGAATTGTAGAGATGTTGGTTTCTGTGGCAAGATTGGTCAGGATTTCCAGCTGAAATTTACATGAATATTGGAATCATCCCTAGCAAATATCAAGGTTTAGATACTGAAGAATAATATATAGAAAATCTTATCTATATGAGACTTTGTGCAGTCAATAACAAAAATGGTCATCAATGGATAGGAGCACTCTATAATGCTTAAATATGAAAATGAATTCAGAAAGAGTACCACAAATGCTACAAAATCAGGGCTGATCAAATATTTTATTTTTTAACTACTTGTCCAGGAGAAGGTGGTTTCAGAAAATTCATTTGTACCCCCACCTTTCACAAACACACATTTTCACTTGTTCCCAAAATTTCACTATCTTGCCTAGATTTGACAATAAGTAAACATTTTAATTCATGCACAAAAAAAAAAACAAGGTACAACATATTTATTTCATTAATGGACCTAATTGTTAGCTTTTGTTATATCTTATATACACTATTTCTTACTCCAACATTGCAGCATCTGTATTACCATCAGCAGAAAGGAATTTACTGGATTTCCAACCTTTCCTGACTCTCAAGACATTATCAATTGACAGAATGAAATCTTATGCTCTTTGGTCTGTTCTAATAATCAGTAGTTTAGGACCATTCTTTTCTTGAATTTCACATAGCATTTCCATACCAAAATATGGTTCTCCATATTGGTATAGGTTGTAGACTGTGTTAAAGAAAGCTCTTATTTCTTTTCATTTTTATTTAGTTTTTAATTGGGTTTTCCTAGAAGAATGTTAGCAAATTTTACTTCTGGGATTTTCTGACTACTATTATGAGGTCCATAACTGCCATGAGACCTGCTTGATTAAATCCTGAATTCATCAGTTTCATTGACAAATACACTGGCTGAATTTCCAACCTGTACCAGTTCAAGATATTGTCTGAAATAAATGCAAATCATCTTTCATTCAAGTCATAAATAATTATCAACCCAATGTGGCTGAACATATCTTTGTTTTTTAGTTGTCATATTTGACATTTCTTTCCGCCAAAAGTTTGACTTATGTATTCGAAGGAATAGTTACCTCAGACTCAGTGCCAGCTATGTCCTTCTATTTTCATGTGAATCTCTCATAGACCGTCATTGTGAAATTGATTTAGTAAAAGATCACCTTTGCTAAAACCACTTCTGCTAAAATGATCACAACATATATTTTCTCCTTTAAATGCAAATGCAGACACCTGATTTAGCATCACAGTTTCCCTTCAAATGCAACACTGTACATTAAAGCCAAGCCTCTTTATAAAGACTAATTACTGTCAGTTAATCAATTTATAAAGAAAACAGACACTTACGTTGATAAAGTTCCTTTCAAATAATTTAATTTCACTGACCCAGTGGATTGAAATCAAAAGACAATATGCTTATGAGTATCTGTATTGAGCAAACTCAATATAGCAAGGACAATTGAATCCGCCATGAAGACTGCTCCGTTGGCCTAGGTGGTTAAAGCATGTGCCTCAGATGTGAGAGGTTGTGGGTTCTAAGTAAACACCAAAGACTTATTAAAATGATACTAGCAGCTTGGTGATCAGCATTAGAAGGCTGGTGTCAGGATAATGTGACTTTGTTGGACTTGATGCTATGTGTCTGTGACATGATGCCCCTAGACATCAATACATACTGCCACACTGCATACAGTGTAAAGATATGACTGGAAATGTTTAAAGCTTCGTTAAAAATCCAAATTACACACATGCACGAATTAGCCCTTATGATGCAAGCATCTTCTGACTTTTCTCCAACAATGACTAAGAAATATGAACTAGGTTCTTGATTACTGTATGGGACATGGGTAAAATTTCTTGAAAGAAAAAATGACAATCTACAAACTGGGTCAAGTACTATACAGAACTTAAACTAATGCATACCATAAAGAAGGCAATTAGGATCAGCCTGTCATATCAAAAAGTTAAACAAATGAAGTACAGATATATATTTACAATGAAATATCCCTGGCTAAATTGAGAAGCTCCTAATAGTGGCTTTATGAGGAAACTCAATATTTGCAAGGTTTTGAAAAAAAGCATGCTGAAAAGGTATGAATATCTAGAGCATTAATTTCATCTGTCCTAAGCATAATATAGAATGATAAAATAAGGTGAAATTGTGTTGAATATATTTCTAAGGAATGTCTGTAGATAGATAGAAAGATAGAGACAGACAGACAGACAGATAGATAGACAGAGACAGACAGACAGACAGACAGACAGACAGACAGACAGACAGATAGATAGATAGATAGATAGATAGATAGATAGATAGATAGATAGATAGATAGATAGATAGATAGATAGATAGATAGATAGATAGATAGATAGATAGATAGATAGATATGCACATTGCTTACCTTAAGAAGTTTTATGGGTGCTGGATCATTCATCCGGACATAAAAACTTTTCAGGTAAGGTTCAAACATCCCCTGAAATAGATTTTTAAAAAAAAACAAGGGATATGTAAGGTGCAAACAAATGCACAGCATATAAATTTAAATTCTAACATATCTCTGAACATAATACACTGTTTGAATTGTCAACATACCACAAAGTCTGATTGATAATGTCTGCCATAGCAAAATCCATCATAAACATGATTATTGTGTAATGATGCACTGTAAATTTTGAATGAGAGTTTATAATAATTTTTATCCACTAAATTCTCTAAAATGTGAACAAATTATACATAGATAACATTGTCGTTGTTAGGATTTTAGGACTTAGACTTTGGCTTTAATCTTGCAAATATTATTTGACCACCTTGGAAGATGTATCACAGTTGAAATTAAATTCTTAACACCACTACCAAAATCTCAAGGACAAATAAGTTACTTCCTAAATATTAATGAAGTATTGTCATGGAGCTCATTTAAGTCAATACTGCTAAAATAATTCTTACTGGAATTGTGTCTCTTTGTACACTTAAATGTCTTAATATGTTAAATCTAGTAAGATGGAAAATATTGATAAAACTAAAGTCATTTTTTTAGAAATAAGGGATATTTCAAGGCAAAGGAGGTTTAGTTTTCCAAAGAAAGACATGTTAAGTGTGTGCCTTGCTACAAATATGTGGGTCTATTTTTCACCCCTATGTTCATTTGGACAGAAGCTAAGAAGACACTAGCAGCTCAGGCAAAGTTAGCAACTGAAGGATTCCAAATTATCAAAAATAATATGGCTGTTTTAGTAGTAGGATGCTTGTAAAATATTATGCGATAAAACCAATTGCTTGCTATGTGTCAGAAATTTTGGAATATGAATTTTTAAGGGCTATTGAAATTGTGCAATACAATTTTGCAAACAATGTTTAGGTGTTTCTAAAAGTACCAATAATGTAAATGGGTTAGGCAAGTGCGGAAGATATCAACTTTTACCTCATATTTTTTGTCTGTTATTACAACAAAATTAATGATTAGTTGTAGAAAGTCTGTTGATCACATATGACATGAAATAAATATCTACAAAAGTTTTTCTCCTATGTGTTTGAAGTGCATCAACACAATTAAATCCAAGATAGTTATCGTTTTATTACAGAAACATTCTAGATCAAAAGCCCTGACATACACTTTATATATTATATAAAAACCAATATCAAGAATTGCAACTCTACCAATTTAATTTTTATCATGTATTAATCTATGGGCAATAGTGTCGGAGAAAATGAGCTAAACAAAACCCCTAACCTGGAGAAACTAAGCTTCATTGTGAACAGATTAACTTCACTCACTGGATTGAGGTCACAGTGACCTGTTTCTTACTCCACATGATACAAAATGATTTTCAGACAAATGTCAATAGATAAGCCTTTCGAGCTTTGCAATCAGGTCAATAAAAGTCTTTCTCATATTTCTGAGTGTCTAAATGCAGATACATTTTTTCAAAGTAAATTGAGATACCATGTTGGTACATAAGTAAATTTAGATAACTTGTTGGTATACAAGTAATTTTAGATAACATGTTGGTATATAAGTAATTTTAGATATCTTGTTGGGATATATATAGTTTTATATTCCTTGACCCTGTTGGTACATAAGTAATTTTAGATTATATATATATATATATATATATATATATATATATATATATATATATATATATATATATATATATATATATATATATATATATATATATATATATACCTTGTGGGTACATAATGATTATTGCTAACCAAAATACTTCTCTACCTTTCTTTTGATGGACATGGTTGCAATATTACACAGAACTACATACTGGACCTCCCTGAAAATGAAAAAGAAAACATTTCTCATATTTGTGAACAATTAACATAGATTGCTATGGAATGATTTATTTGCTTATCAAAAATACTCAGCTTTATGTCTGGTCCAACTACAAAAAACACTGTCCTAGACCAGCCCCTGATTAATGAACTGATAGGTCCGGTCTATGCATTTAGTTCTATGATTAATCTTAACAAATCACAGACACAAATCTACCAGCACATTAACAATGGCAGATATAAGTCTATGCAGTTGAATCTGGATCTAATACATGGGTACAGACAGTACACAAGGATTCCTTGGCATCAAATCAATACATGGGTACAGACAGTACACAAGGATTCCTTGGCATCAAATTAATACATGGGTACAGACAGTACACAAGGATTCCTTGGCATCAAATTAATACATGGGTACAGACAGTACACAAGGATTCCTTGGCATCTGATTAATACATGGGTACAGACAGTACACAAGGATTCCTTGGCATCTGATTAATACATGGGTACAGACAGTACACAAGGATTCCTTGGCATCAAATTAATACATGGGTACAGACAGTACACAAGGACTCCTTGGCATCTGATTAATACATGGGTACAGACAGTACACAAGGATTCCTTGGAATGAATCTAATCAATACATGGGTACAGACAGTACACAAGGATTCCTTGGAATCTAATCAATACATGGGTACAGACAGTACACAAGGATTCATTGGCTTCTGATTAATACATGGGTACAGACAGTACACAAGGATTCCTTGGGATCTGATTAATACATGAGTACAGACAGTACACAAGGATTCCTTGGCATCTGATTAATACATGGGTACAGACAGTACACAAGGATTTCTTGGAATGAATCTAATCAATACATGGGTACAGACAGTACATAAGGATTCCTTGGAATCTAATCAATATAAGGGTACAGACAGTATACAAGGATTCCTTGGCATCTGATTAATACATGGGTACAGATGGTACCCAAAGATTCCATGGCACCTTATTAATACATGGGTACAGGTGGTAGCCAAAGATTCCTTGGCATCTGACTAATACATGGGTGTAGACGGTACCATTTGATTCCTTGGCAGATTTCTTTAGTGTCATTATGTACTACAATCAGCTATTTTGTAAACAAAATTAAATCTAGCTTATTCAAAGACATGAGATTATCAAATTATCAAGGATATCTATCCATCTTGGTTTGTCAGGATTTAAATCATGGAATAATTACAAGTTTACTCCCTAAATTTGCTGAAAATACATGCATACCAAGATGTTGGAGACTTACAGTACATCTTTAAACATTTTTTAAAAGAAATATAAGTTTTTGAAAATGTGAAGACTTGAAAGTAGATTTTTTTTACATCTGAAAAACACCAACATGAAAAACAATCAAAAAAGATATACTGATACAAACCTGAGAAACTTTACTGCTTGCCAAATATTATAACTGTGTCAGTAAAATCATTGTTTATTTCTAAATCACATTTTCCAAATTGAATAGGTCTAACTATAATAATGATTTCCTTAACAAAAGATAAATTCTTACATCAGTTAAATGTATTTTTGTTTGAAAATTCAAACAAGCATTTCATAAAACACTCAGTGTGCATTATCCTTCTGGTAAAACATTTTTATACATGAACTCTTAAGCTCAGATCTAAATCCTGATTCAGCTATTAAATTTATATCTGTCATGCTATCTGCTAAAAGCAAGTGTGACAATAAAAATTCATCATTTTGAATGACTCCATGCTATTCCATTTACATTTACCTGGAGTAATGTGAATTCACATTTTTGTAGGAATAGGATCTGAATGTGCACATTGTCTAAAAGAGATATTTAATTCCTCTTAATTTTGGTATCCCTACAAAAAGTGACATTACAACCCCACCCACCCCACCATTGTAATATGACAGTGAATAGCACTCACTTGTGACTTCTTAAAAGGCGTATCAGTGAACGTGATACAATTCCAACTTCAGATTTAGGAGCACAATGATGATAAAGCTGGGCTACAGCCATCACAACCTGAAAAAAAGATGACAGTTCAGACACGCCAATAGAAAGAATGAATTTTTGAGACTTCAAAAAAGTAACAATTAAATACATAGAATTACTCCCTTGCATGATTCCATTACTAAATCCATTAGTACAATAAGTGGAAAACAACAACCCAATAATACTTGATGGACTGATAGGGATTCATGCTCTAATTTTCTGGGAAAATCATCATACAATAGTAAAGTATTTGATAAATTTGAATGTACGTAGCTAGATAAGATTGATCTATGTTCTAATTTTCATGAGTAATATCCAATAGCAATGTAATTTATATTTTCAGTATGTAGATACATATAATAGTTTCACATTCAACTTTTCATGAATAAAATATAATAGTAATATATTTACAAATCTGAAGGTAGGTAGGTAGGTAAGTAGGTAGATAGATCTATGTTCTACTTTTGAAGGGAATCATTAATTGTAATAAAATTTATATTTTTGCAAATCCTATATATATATTCCACTTCTTCAGCACTTTCACATCAACAGGGGCAAGCTCAAGATGAGTCTGTTACAATGATACAGGCAACTTGAAGAGACTGTTACAATGATACAGGTGACCTGAAGATGAATCTGTTAGAATGATATGGGCTACCTGAAGACTTACAATGATACAGGTGACCTGAAGATGAATCTATTAGAATGATATGGGCTACCTGAAGACTTACAATGATACAGGTGACCTGAAGATGAATCTGTTAGAATGATATGGGCTACCTGAAGACTTATAATGATACAGGTGACCTGAAGATGAATCTATTAGAATGATATGGGCTACCTGAAGACTTACAATGATACAGGTGACCTGAAGATGAATCTGTTAGAATGATATGGGCTACCTGAAGACTTACAATGATACAGGTGACCTGAAGATGAATCTGTTAGAATGATATGGGCTACCTGAAGACTTACAATGATACAGGTGACCTGAAGATGAATCTATTAGAATATGGGCTACCTGAAGACTTACAACGATACAGGTGACCTGAAGATGAATCTGTTGGAATGATTTGGGCTACCTGAAGACTTACAATGATACAGGTGACCTGAAGATGAATCTGTTAGAATGATATGGGCTACCTGAAGACTTACAATGATACAGGTGACCTGAAGAGACTGTTACAATGATACAGGTGACCTGAAGATGAATCTGTTAGAATGATATGGGCTACCTGAAGACTTACAATGATACAGGTGACCTGAAGATGAATCTGTTAGAATGATATGGGCTACCTGAAGACTTATAATGATACAGGTGACCTGAAGATGAATCTATTAGAATGATATGGGCTACCTGAAGACTTACAATGATACAGGTGACCTGAAGATGAATCTGTTAGAATGATATGGGCTACCTGAAGACTTACAATGATACAGGTGACCTGAAGATGAATCTGTTAGAATGATATGGGCTACCTGAAGACCTACAATGATACAGGTGACCTGAAGATGAATCTGTTGGAATGATTTGGGCTACCTGAAGACTTACAATGATACAGGTGACCTGAAGATGAATCTATTAGAATGATATGGGCTACCTGAAGACTTACAATGATACAGGTGACCTGAAGATGAATCTATTAGAATGATATGGGCTACCTGAAGACTTACAATGATACAGGTGACCTGAAGATGAATCTGTTAGAACGATATGGGCTACCTGAAGACTTACAATGATACAGGTGACCTGAAGATGAATCTGTTAGAATGATATGGGCTACCTGAAGACTTATAATGATACAGGTGACCTGAAGATGAATCTGTTAGAATGATATGGGCTACCTGAAGACTTACAATGATACAGGTGACCTGAAGAGACTGTTACAATGATACAGGTGACCTGAAGATGTATCTGTTAGAATGATATGGGCTACCTGAAGACTTACAATGATACAGGTGACCTGAAGATGAATCTGTTAGAATGATATGGGCTACCTGAAGACTTACAATGATACAGGTGACCTGAAGATGAATCTGTTAGAATGATATGGGCTACCTGAAGACTTACAATGATACAGGTGACCTGAAGAGACTGTTACAATGATACAGGTGACCTGAAGATGAATCTGTTAGAATGATATGGGCTACCTGAAGACTTACAATGATACAGGTGACCTGAAGATGAATCTGTTAGAATGATATGGGCTACCTGAAGACTTATAATGATACAGGTGACCTGAAGATGAATCTGTTAGAATGATATGGGCTACCTGAAGACTTATAATGATACAGGTGACCTGAAGATGAATCTGTTAGAATGATATGGGCTACCTGAAGACTTACAATAATACAGGCAATCGAAAGATGAGACTGTTACAATGATACAGGTGACCTGAAGAAAAGCCTGTTAAAATGATATGGGCAATCTGAAGTTGTAACTGTTACAATGATATGGGCAACCTGAAGATGAGTCTGTTTTAATCAAACAGTCAACATGGAGATGAGACTGCTCCAAAGATACAGGTGACCTGAAGAAAAGCCTGTTACACTGCTATGGGCAACCTGAATTAGTGGCTGTTACAATGATATGGGCAACCTGAAGATGAGACTGTTACAATAATATCGGCAACATGAAGATTAGACTGTTCCAATGATACAGGTGACTTGAAGAAAAGCCTGTTGTAGTGATATGGGCAACCTGAAGTTGAGACTGTTACAAGGCAACCTGAAGATGAGACTGTTACAATAATACAGGTGATCTGAAAAAATGCCTGTTACAGTGATATGGGCAACCTGAACATGAGACTGTTACAGGGCAACTTGAAGATGAGACTGTTACAATGATACAGGCAACCTGAAGATGAGTCTGTTACAATGATACAGGCAACCTGAAAATCAGCCCATTACAGTGATATGGGCAACCTGAGGTTGAGAGTGTTACAATGATACAAGCGACCTGAAGATGATACTGTTACAATGATACAGGTGACCTGAAGAAAAGCCTGTTACAGTGATACAGATAACCTGAAGATACAAATGAACAAAGGAAGCAACCTAAAGATGAGTCTGTTATAACATCTGGAGCAAACTGATGATGCATCTCTTATAGCAATACCGTGCAACATGAAGATGTGTTTGCTAAAACTGATGCAAGCAATTAATGAAGAATCTGTTACAACTATAGGAACAACCTGAAAATAAATGTTACAATAATTGGGGTGTAAACAGAAAATGAGTTTGATAATAATAAGAGGGACAACCTGAAGGTAACTGTGTTGTAAATCACTTATATATTACATAAGATTCATTTTGTTTAGATTTCTGGAGGAATTAAAATCTCTTTCGATTCATTCAAGGAAAGATGTGAAAAAGGAAAATAAAATCTCTTTTGACTCATTTAAGATGTGAAAAACACAGTGTATGAAATATAACGATCAGAAACTCCCTTCTCTGTGAACAAAATTAAATATGTACATTTGTAAAGCATACATGATTGACAGTTCAGTACTTACAGCTGCATTTCGACTGTTAAGCAAAGGCTTGGTTTGTCTCAGCAGCAGTCGATGATCAGGGTCCATAATGTAAGTCTTAGGTTGAGGCTTTTCCTCTGCTGCTCCTTCCTCCTCCTCCTCTTTGTCAGTGTCATAGAATGGTCTATCAGCTTCATCTTGCATCTCCTATTAAAAACAGGAAGCAGTAAGCATTCTGTACAAAACAGATATTATTTATTCCTCTTTTACACATTATAGTTACCCAAGCAAAATGTGTTACTTTTTGTAAAGCCTGTATTGAGCTCAAAAATAAATACTTCAACATTTACCTCATACCAAATAGCTTTAAAATTTACCTTAATAATGCAGACAGATTGGCATATGAATGTAATGTACAGGAATGCATATGAATACTAAAACAATCATACAGACAGATTGGCATATGAATGTACAGGAATGCATATGAATACCAAAATAATCATAGACAGATTGGCATATAAATGTACAGTATTGCATATGAATACCAAAATAATCATATAGACAGATTGGCATATAAATGTACAGGAATGCATATGATTACCAAAATAATCATATAGACAAATTGGCATATAAATGTACAGGAATGCATATGAATACCAAAATAATCATACAGACAGATTGGCATATAAATGTACAGGAATGCATATGAATACCAAAATAATCATACAGACAGATTGGCATATAAATGTACAGGAATGCATATGAATACCAAAATAATCATACAGACAGATTGGCATATGAATGTACAGGAATGCATATGAATACCAAAATAATCATACAGACAGATTGGCATATAAATGTACAGGAATGCATATGAATACCAAAATAATCATACAGACAGATTGGCATATAAATGTACAGGAATGCATATGAATACCAAAATAATCATACAGACAGATTGGCATATGAATGTACAGGAATGCATATGAATACCAAAATAATCAGTAAGTCTAGCTTCTACCTGGATAACAGTCGCTATTATCACTAACTTGCGCAGCTACCTGTCTGTACATATCAGTACAGTCATTAACAATTACCAAATCTACTCACTAATAATTCAGGCTAAATTCTAAAGACCAATATCTACTGTTACATGATGCACTGGTGGATGAGGCTTGACAATGATTGCATTTGGTTATAATCTAACAGCTGGAGCTTCGTGGGTCTCTGCTGAGTGCAAGGATAAAAATGTATCAGAAGCCCTCAAAATGAAGGGTTGTTTTCTTCGGCAAAGCCATATACACTGTCTTTCAATGCAAGGATAACAAAGACTTACCTTTGACCTTTATGTGTTACAGAAATGAATTGTTTTGTCAATATTTTATGTTAACAAGGATATATGACTGAGTAGGTAAATAACTAATAAAGCATTAAGCAATTTCTTTGTTACTATAATAGATAAACCAAAACCCACCAACCTCAAATTTTGGATTAAGTAAATTTATTTGCTTGTAAGTGTATATAAATCTACTCACATCTTTGTTGGGGTTGGTAAACTGTGTGCGTGCATAGCGGGTCAACATATTTATAATGACCACCTGTCCCCACTCTTCCACATCCACCAGAAGGTTACACAGCTTCCGATAATTCTTGTGTATCAGGTCGATTCTCTCAGGACACACCTCCTCAAAGGCCTGAATAGCACTGCCAGCCACAAGCTAAAGCAAGAAAAATATGTAGTAGAAATATTGGATGAGGTATATTTGTTTATTTCATGTGAAATTATTGAAAAAAGTCATACAGTGCTGATGCAAAACTGCTTCCAGTGTCATATAATTGTTTTAATAAATGAGTTTCATACATTCATGTCAACAAAAAGTTTTCACACAATCAATTGATGTCTACACTTCTAATTACTCAAATAAGATATTCCAAGTCTACATTTCTAATTACTCAAAAAAGATTTCTAAGTGACAATCCTTGGCATTATGCCAGTGATCAATAAAATCTAGAACATTGCTAAGTGAAATACTTTCCTTTATGCTACATTGATATGTAATATTTAGCACACTGCTCAGAGACAATCATTTGTGTTATGCCAGTGATAAATAAGATTTATCATCTTGTTAAGTGCCAATCCTTGTTATGCCATGGTGATACAAAACATTTAACACATCATTAAGTGACAATCCTTGGTGTTATGCCACAGTGATATAACATTTATAACATGTAATTTTTAAGTAGGATTGTATGTAATAAAAGTTACCCATATGGATTCATCAAAAGACAGGGATTTAATTTCTCATGTAAAAATTACCATTCTGCATTCATAAAAAAAGGATTTAATTTCTTATGCAAAAAAATGTTTTTCCACTCATATCATGTCTTGTATTTGAATATTTGTAATGCCACTGGTTTGCATTAAAACATTGCTTTTACAGGGTTCATATAATTGTTGTAACAGTACTGTAATTAAATCAGAACACAGCTAGAATCAGCAGTTCTGCAGTATTGCATATTCCCCCCTTCACACCACACACCCTCACGAGATAAAACAAAACTATGAAATTCCTGTAAATATCTCAAAACTTTTCCTAATCATATTCAAAGGTGTCAAGATGTAAAAGGAGTTGTCAGGCATGAGGTACACACTAACAAATGTGTCAGTCTCTAATGTTAATAGTGTAAAAGGAGTTGTCAGGCATTATGTACATACTAACAAAGGTGTCAAGTATAATGTCAATGGTGTAAAAGAGTTGTCAGGCATTAGGTACATACTAACAAAGGTGTCAAGTCTCTAATGTCAATGGTATAAAAATTGTCAGGCATAACTACATACTAGCAAAGGTGTCAAGTCTCTGATGTAAAAGGAAGAGTTCCAAGTAAATAGCAGCATAATATCAATGGTGTTAAGTTTCTAATGTCAATGGTGCAAAAGGCATTGTTAGGCATTAGGTATATGCTATCAAAGGTGCTAGTTTCTAATGTCAATGATGTAAATATTTTGTCAGGCATAATGTACATGCTAAAAATATATTGTCAGGCATTAGGTACATGCTATCAAATGTGTTAAGTTTCTAATGTCAATGGTGCAAAAAGCACTGTCAGGCATTAGGTACATGCTATCAAATGTGTTAAGTTTCTAATGTCAATGGTGCAAAAAGCACTGTTAGGCATTAGGTACATGCTATCAAGGTGCTAGTTTCTATTGTCACTGATGTAAATATTTTGTCAGGCATTAGGTAACTGCTACATATATATTGTCAGGCATTAGGTACATGCTATTAAAGGTGCTAGTCTCTAATGTCAATGATGTAAATATATTGTCAGGCATTAGGGACATGCTATCATATTGTAATGTCTCTAATGTCAATGATGTAAATATTTTGTCAGGCATTAGGTAGACACTAAAACAGCATTACATCTCTAATGTCAATGATGTAAATGAGTTGTCAGACATTAGGTAGACACTAACAACAGCGTTACATCTCTAATGTCAATTATATAAATGAGTTGTCAGACATTAGGTAGACACTAACAATGGTGTTACATTTCTAGTGTCAACATCAAAAGACTTATCAGGCGTTACATATACATTAACCAATGTGTTAAGTCTCTAATATCAGTGATATAAAATGGAGGAGTGTTCAGGCATTAGGTAAACACTAATAAAGGTGTTTAATGTCAACTATGTAGAACAAGATGACAGACATTAGATACATACTAACAAGTCTGTACCAATGGGAAGAAGCATTAACCTATTTTTGATTTTAAAATTATGAAGATAAAAAAATCTGAGCAAGATTTTCTGTCATTTCTAAGCAAATGGAATAGTATTAAATAATGTGAAAACATACTGTGGTTTTATCTGCTAACAATTTTTCAATGACTTCAATCAACTGTTCCTTTTGTTCTGGATCAAGGCTGAAAATAGAAGTGTTATACTGATATAAGGGCTACTGATGTCGGACTATTATGGAGGAGTAAAGTTTGGTGTCAATGCAGAGACTGACAGGAGCTTTTCTAAATAATCTTGTTTGAAGTGAACAAATAGCTAAATAAATTTTAATTGGCACATAAATAAACTTTCCATATCCTTAAATTTTTTTTCTCCATGAATATACAAATAAAAATTTTGGGAAGCTATATGTACTGACCTTGATCTTGTTTGAGAATATGCAGTAGACATATACATATATGAAATAACAGACCTCCTAGATTTTAATGCATTTTAAGTTTCATACCTTTCCATCTTAACAGAAAAAAATCATTGATAATTTGAAAATGACCTCATTTGAGGGTCAGAAAGAGAGTAAGGGTGAGTACAAAAATTAATTGCTTGATCTACAGTGTACGTATAATAGTTATATATTTATTACACAGTAATACACTTGTAAATATCAATCTAATGATTAAGGACAATGCAGTCACTATCACCAATGCTAACGAAGATCAGAAAAAAACAGGGTAAAATATGTGCCCACTCGTTCAATATGTCTACCTAATGTTTCTTAATTATCCCAGGGTTGTTTTGTGATGCTTAACAATGGTATAAAACAAACAAGATATTATGTATAGTAACAAATGAACCAAAATCACAGCACCTTAATTCTGAATAATTAACTGCCACTGAGGTTTGTAACAATAAAAGTTTCCATACAACATTCTGAATGATTTCAGAGTTTGTTTAAATTGAATTTTCACTTCGGCATCTTGAAATGCAGCTAAATTTTTTAATTAATTTTGTGCAGAAATAATTTAAACATAATTCAAAATAGCATAAAACAATTTACTCAATACATGCTGTATGCATGTAATCCACCATGTTTGTCCTGCATTCCGGATGAGTCATTACGGCCAAATAAAAAACTGATCACTTCTTAATAAACAAATCAACTCTTCCAAAGGTTATGGTATAATCAAAGAATGTGATGTCAACAGATTTTCTTATTTCAGCATGTAATTTGTGGTAAGCAATATGCTGTTTTTCTGTGTTGAAATAGTTCATGTGGGAAAAGCATTAAATAATTTTATCATTAATGATCCTTTTGTGGAATGATGTTGTTTTGTTGTTGTTTTGGGGCTTAAACCCATTTTTCAGCACACGATAGGCTATGCAAGGCAGCCAGTATTAATGGTGGAGGAAGAAACAGGGAAATCTGCGGAAAGAACCACCCACCAACAAGAAACTACTGGCAAGCTTTCTCACATATCCACATTCACAGAATCTTAGACTCAAACCCACGCAGAGATGAGATGGGAGTGATCTGTAACAGAGAGCACTTTAGACCACTCGGGGCCCCTTTGTGGAATGAAATATAAATGGCAGAATGCATACATGAATATGAAATTTGCTAATTATCTAGTGTTTATGACTTTGACCCAACTCCATTCTCTGATTATACAGCTACTGCCTTGACCAATGTATGAACAGAGAGACAATGGAGAAAGAAAGAGGGGGAATACAGACAAGAGGGGAAATACAGATAAGAAAGCGGGATATCAAGAGGTGAACTGTACCTGTACATTTTAGGTATGGCATGAGCAGCTGTCTTCCTAACAAAGGGAGACATGTCCATTACAGACTCTTTGATGGCAAGCATCATGATAGGTGCAATCATCTGAACTCGGATACTGGACAAAACCCGCAGGGCACTGGCACGGATTAGCTGGTTCGGATCCTATGAAAAAAATTTTGTCCAGTAACAAAAGCCTCTTCCAGATAGCTTAACCTTTCTATGTATCACTAAGATCTATTACCTCTCATAACAGTTTCATTATCAAGACATTATAATGTGAAAGAAAGTTATTCTTAAGAAGAAAAAGAAAACAACTAAATGTGGATAATTTCAAACAATGGATTATGAATGATAGACCTAAAACATTTCACTAGCAATGTGTTGCAAGTTTATCTTCCTTTAAACCATCATTAATTTACATCATATTCTACACAAACATTATTAAACTATTTCATTTCTTTAACTAACATAAAGTACCCATAAAAACCCTTCTTAATATGCTGTTGAGAATTAGGAACAGTAACTACACAATGTCATATAACAGTAATGGTAGTGCTGGAAATAGGTCAAGAGTGTAAAGGCTTTCTACCAAATGCTATGGTAATGTAAAGGTAAAGCACAACCCATCGTAACTCACTCAGCTGAAACTGAATTTTGGGCTTTTCTACTATAGTTAATACCAGTACCTAACAGTTTTCAAATAATTCTTTACCATAGATTAAAATCAAATGGACATCACAAGTTTTGGCATAAACTATTACTAAAATCTCACTTTAATCTCTTAGGTAGAAAAAAAGGATGGAATCTATTCAGTTTATGGAATACAAGATAAAGCATGATATTAATACTTTTCTTCCTATTGCAGTAGAAAGAATATTCCATCAAATGTTGATTCTATTTGTGACTAGAACCTGTATTAACAGTCAACCCGCTTCTTAACTCCCATACTCAAGTATTCCCAATTTCAACATCTATTTTAAATACATCTCCTGATTTCTTATTATCACCATAACAGAATGTATGCAACATATTTCATACACACACTCACTGTGTAGTGTATGTATAAAATCATACACTACAGACCTGCCAACAGACAACTGCCTCAGTAAGGCAGTTGAAATTTTTCTATAAGTTTGACCAGCTTATAGCAAGGTGTAACAAAATATAATGCACTGTTATTTAAAGTTGGAAAACAGATTTAAATGTTTGGCATTTGAAACTGATATAGTGATTGTAAACATTATGTTCAATTGAAAAGTTTGCATTTACCTCTAGCACAGTTGTACAAGCATGAGTTCCAAAACTTATGCAGCTTAATGGCTTGTTGGTTTCTCTCAATTTGATGTAATACTTTGAATTTTTTATTTATTTCACATGACAGCAACTGTATCTCCCAAAAGATATACTCAAATTGAAACAGACTCAAATTGACACAGCAAGTCCAATAAAAGTAATTATGTCTCAGTTTATTGACACAAGTCTGAATATTCCTTTAAAATTTTCGGTATTGATTATTACTACTATTTAAGAGACTTATTTTCACTTTCATCTTCAGCTGGATAATATTTATTTTTAAATATTCTATAATCAACAGTTTGATCATGTAGAGGTTTTGCATGAAAATATATGTGCAGTTTAAAGCATATGAGGTAATAATTCCCCTATATTTAATATGAAATCTGGATCCAAATCAAACACTGACGAGAAAATTATCCAGATTTTACTGAAAGAATCATTTTTGTAGTTTTTGCTCTTATTCTGTAACTCTGTTTTTTAAGGGTCATTTTCGTAAGACTTGTGGTAAAAATCATAAGGGTTGGCAGGTCTGACAATACACTGCATGTAAATTATGTTACGGGCTCCTGTGACTACCACCATGTTTGAAAAGAATTTTCTAAGTAAATTATGTTTCTCTGAAAATACGTACCTGATCATATCAGCATTTGGAAATATAAACATACTACCTCCAAGATCTAGTCCTCCAAATACAAAAAAATGGGCATTATAGACACAAAAGGGTAATAACCCTTGCCTATTATCTCCCCTGACACTGCCAGGCTTTGCTAGTTTTAAGCCAAGTGATGCATTAACAAGTATACTCACATGGCAGGGAGGTGGGAGGGTGTTATAGTAACTGGGGAAGACTTCCACAAAAACATGATTTACTTCAAAATGTGGCTTTCTCCTTCAAATAAATTCCCTGATCCCATTAACATTAATAGAAGAGATAATATGAGGATAGAATGCTGAGAAAAATATTATCATTGTGATATTCCAGGACCAACATTGCTGTTTAGAGGAATGATGGAAGGATCTGTCAATGGTATTTCAACATGCATACAGGACAAGGAAGAACACTCCTTCCATATTATCATTCTTCATAATTGAAGAATGAGACAGCCCTTGAGGCAATCTTTACACCAAAGGGGATGACACATTCATAGTCCCAGTGACAACCTAGGCAATGGTGAAGATTGGCTAAACTTTGGTGCCAGGCTCCTCCACTTTTACTGAAGTTATTATAGCTGATGGCATTTGCCATCACAATTTCAATTGGGTAGGGGGTTGACCTAACAATGCCCCCACCAATATAACGACTAATTCAGTTGTAGAAAGAATGATCAACAAACTGCTTGCTGATGGACTTTGTTTATTTTTTACCATTTTGTGCAGAATAGTAGACCATGTATCTTCTGACCAAGTCCCACAAACACTTAATGACCAGTCAAATACCATGTTACACCAGCTAAACCAGACTTTACGATGCAAACAGACTTTATTTTGTTTGACAGACCGAAATGCTGGATACTGGAATAAGCAGAGGAACTAATAAAAATCTAGAACAGGGCAAAAATGCCAAACAGAAATGAAAAATCCATCTACAACTTTCTGCAAAAACATGGAATTCTTATATCACGGTTACAAGTTACCTTCAGTGCCCTCTGAAAGGTGCTGATGGACAGTAAGGCTAAGTCTTGTTGCTCTTCTGCATAACGAGTCAGGTACACATACACCAGCTTTTTAACCTAAAAAAAGTAAAAATTGATCGTGGAATCCATTCAATACATGAGGCTAGTTATTTACACTTGTCCAAGTGCATTGGACAACCACATCTGAATTTAGACAAGTAAAATCTGCATCCTACTTGTCATCTCACAAGGGGCTTAAAGGATTAAGCTATTTATTAAAAATTGACACTTGCTTTCAACACATTATAACTTCTTTTTGAGCAAATGAATCTGACGGCCTGAATGGACTGGTAATTTCAAGGCTAATGTTACTGATATATACAACTTTCTCAACAGTTTTAAGATGAGGAGTCCTGAACTCCACAGCTTAATTCTGCGCGGAATGGGTCTCTTAAAATAAACTTATAAGTCCTTAACTATAACAAACAAAATAGAAAGGAAACGAATTTTTGTTATTTTATTAAATATTTGGATTATATTTTCAGCCTTAAAAGATCGTGTTACAAAGTAATTATTTTTCAATAATGGTCCAGATCAAAATGTACTCTACTATCTGTCATAAATGAAAACAAATTTACTGGATCATTTTTTTTACAACAGAATACTTTTCTGCTTTATTTAGAAGTGTCTACTGATACTGTTGTGCACTAATCTAAAAACATGCACCATTATTATTATTATTATTATTATTATTATTATTATTATTATTATTAATTATTATTATTATTATTATTATTATTATTATTATTAATTATTATTATTATTATTATTAATTATTATTATTATTAATTATTATTATTATTATTATTATTAATTATTATTATTATTAATTATTATTATTATTATTATTAATTATTATTATTATTAATTATTATTATTATTATTATTATTATTAATTATTATTATTATTATTATTAATTATTATTATTATTATTAATTATTATTATTATTAATTATTATTATTATTATTATTAATTATTATTATTATTAATTATTATTATTATTATTAATTATTATTATTATTATTATTATTATTATTATTATTATTATTATTATTATTATTATTATTATTATAATTATTATTATTATTATTATTATTATTAATTATTAGTATTATTATTTATTATTATTATTATTATTAATATTATTATTATTATTATTATTATTATTTATTATTATTATTATTATTATTATTATTATTATTATTATTATTATAATTATTATTATTATTATTATTATTATTATTATTATTATTAATTATTATTATTATTATTATTATTATTATTATTATTATTAATTATTAGTATTATTATTTATTATTATTATTATTATTAATATTATTATTATTATTATTATTATTATTATTATTATTTATTATTATTATTATTATTATTATTATTATTATTATTATTATTATTATTATTATTATTAATTATTATTATTATTATTTATTATTATTATTATTATTAATATTATTATTATTATTATTATTATTATTATTATTATTATTTATTATTATTATTATTATTATTATTATTATTATTATTATTATTATTATTATTAATTATTATTATTATTATTATTATTATTATTATTATTATTATTATTATTATTATTATTATTATTAATTATTATTATTATTATTTCTACTAATGCATACTAATTACTGTACAGAAATGTCCAACTCAATCTGAGAAAGCTTATATAACTTTCATGATTCCCTGTATTTGAACATTGTTAAAACAACAATAGGCATCATTATTTGCTGAATAATCTTTGGTGCTTGCATACATATTCAACAAAAGATCTTTTTTTCTTAAGTCATCACACCATAGAAAGTTTAACTGTTAGGTAATCATAATCTTGCTTGTTATGCCACAGAAAAATGTATTAACTTCATATTAATTCACAACAATACAACAATACGAGAATCTATCATGCAATCTAGGAAATAGAACATGAAAAATTTTAAGCAAACATCCACAAAATTCCAAATTCTGACAACAGTCATTGTGTAGGACCAGTGGCTTCTATGTCTCACTTTATCATTAATATGGGAAAAGCTCACTTTACCGTTAATATGGGAAGAGCTCACTTTACCATTAATATGGGAAGAGCTCACTTTACCATTAATATGGGAAGAACTCACTTTACCATTAATATGGGAAGAACTCAATTTACCATTAAAATGGGAAGAGGTCACTTTACTATTAATATGGGAAAAGAACACTTTACTGAATTCTCCTTCTGAAAGAAAACTTTGAAGTTGGTCACACTACAAGAGTTTGCCTTGATATATCACACTGGACTTAATAGATTAATTTCAATTTATATTTAAAAAGTATCTTTAGATCTCTACATACAGTTGTTTTCTTACCTCCAAATTCTTAGAGACCACATTCTTGACAACTGCAGGGAATAAGTCAGAGGCATCCTTACCCTTTGCAACCATCTACACCAGAGATATAAAGAATAAAACATTTTGTAATTGTCATTTATTACTTCTAGCAAGAAAATTTTCCTCATGCAAATTTGTACTAATATATGCTTGCTTATGGTACTAATAGTATACACATAAGGTATTGATATGTTTGTCCAATGGTACTAATATATGCTTGTTCTATGGTACTAATATATACTGCCCTATGGTACTAATTTTAGCTTGCCTTATACATTACTCCCTCGATAACTCGTGCCCTGATAACTCACGAACAGGATTATAATGCAAGGTCAGGCACGGATCTCAATTTTTAGATCAGAAAATAACAAAAAATTGATCCTGGTTTGTTAAACTTGAAGAAAATTGCAATCATAATTGGTAATCGAAACTTGATATATTGCTCAGTTTATCATCCAAAACATTACCGCTCGTTTTATCATCAAAAACTGTAGATAGGACCTGGAAATTTATTCAACATTATGAAATATCTACTTTTAATAAGAAGTTATATAATTTGTTACATTTTCTCTTTAAACAACATTCTTAGTAAAGTGCAATTAACAATATTCAAGGACATTCCAATCACTGAAAATGTCACTTGTGGAGACAGTACTTTAATAAATAAATACCAATTAAATAAAATACAATATTATCAATTGAAATTTGTGTTCTTTTTATATCTTTTAGTTCCTTTCAAGTGTAATCATCATAAAAGAAATGTGTTCTCTTGCAATTAAATGTCAAATGTGATAATCAACTGCAACAGCTGTGTCTGCATGCTTTTCGCTGAGAACCTAATTAAGTGCCCACCTTGTTTTGATATTGGACTAGTGGAAGCATTTGTTGTAATGTTGCACTAAATAACAAAAAGGCCTCCTTTTCTATTATCATGGTACTTACATCCTCTGAATCATATAAAGCAGGTAACTCATTTCATTTGATCAACAGAACACTGAAACATTTACTCATGTACATATCTAATTAAACTACCTTAAATTAACCTACTCAATCATAAATGTGATTAAAAATAGCAAGGCAACCAAGCGAAATGAGTGCTTCAGTAAAATAAAGAGCTTCCTTTCACAGATACAGATTGTTGTGGGAAAAATGAGTTTCTGAGAAATCTTGAATTCGCAGGTAGATATCCTCAAGCATGATAAGAAATTTCACTGTTACATTTGCAATGAAATCATAGCATCAATAAATTACTAATTGAAAAGTACAAAAATTGAGTTTCAACATAGACAATTATCTCACGAAATAAATATGTGTATTTGATAAAAAGGAATCTTGCTTGGTAACGTTTCAACAGCTAGTATGGTACCCTGCTGCGTATACTCCTAAATTCATTAAAAAATACTGTACTTCAGTCCAGGAACAAGACTAATCAATGAAACAAAAAGCTGTGATGTAATAAACAAATATTTTTGTGTACTGTGTATGGTTGTTGAAACCAGTTGCAATCAGTTATCGATCTTTCAGATGTTGATCATTTTGAAAATAAATGTGATATATAGATAATAACAAACAACTTCATCAGAAAAAGCGCTTTATTGACAATTTTTCTTAACTCTATTATTAAACAAGGATTCAGCCATTAAAAAGTCCAGTTCCCCACCCCACCTTGCGTTTTTCTGGATGTCTAGCAAGATTTTGGAGGTTATATGGTATCTTGCACCTTCATTTATAATGCAATCTGTGTTTTTGGACCCCCGATGTATGCGAGTTATCGAGGGAGAGGTGTATTTGCACTAATATAAACTTTACTTATGGTACTAATATATGCTTATATGATACAAATATATGCTTGCTTTATGGTACTAATATATACTTGCCTTATGGTACTAAAATATGCTTGGCTTATATTTGTACTAATATTATAAACATGTGCTTACCCTATGGCACTAATATATGCTTGCCTTATATCTGTACTAATATATGCTCGCCTTATGGTAATATTATATGCTTGCCTTATATCTGTACTAATATGTTTGCCTTATGGTACTAATATATGCTTGCCTTATGGTACTAATATATGCTTGCCTTATGGTACTAATATATGCTTGCCTTATGGTAATATATGCTTGCCTTATGGTAATATATGCTTGCCTTATGGTACTAATATATGCTTGCCTAATAACTGTACTAATTATACTTGCATTATGGTACTAATATATGCTTGTTTTATGATAATAATATTTATTTGCATTATGGTACTAATATAAGCCCACCTTATGGTAATAATATATGATTGCCTTATGGTCCTAATGTATGCTTGCCTTATAACTGTACTAATGTATGCTTGCTGTATGGTAAATAATATTTCTTGCCTTATGGTCCTAATATATGCTTGCCTTATAACTCTACTAATGTATGCTTGCCATATGGTAAATAATATTTCTTGCCTTATGGTCCTAATATATGCTTGCCTTATAACTCTACTAATGTATGCTTGCCATATGGTAAATAATATTTCTTGCCTTATGGTCCTAATATATGCTTGCCTTATAACTGTACTAATGTATGCTTGCCTTATGGTCATAATATATGCTTGCCTTATAACTCTACTAATGTATGATTGCCTTATGGTCCTAATGTATGCTTGCCTTATAACTGTACTAATGTATGCTTGCTGTATGGTAAATAATATTTCTTGCCTTATGGTCCTAATATATGCTTGCCTTATAACTACTAATGTATGCTTGCTGTATGGTAAATAATATTTCTTGCCTTATGGTCCTAATATATGCTTGCCTTATAACTGTACTAATGTATGCTTGCCTTATGGTACTAATATATGCTTGCCTTATAACTGTACTAATGTATGCTTGCTGTATGGTACTAATATATGCTTGCCTCATGGTAATAATATATGTTTGCCTTATGTTTTCTTGTTTTTGTTTTGTTCTATTTTAAACAAGGAATATATTCTTGGCTGCATAAATAGTTAAATAAAATGTTTTGAAAACAGCACTGAATTAATAATTAATTTTGGTCGTTATTCAAAACAGCAATCATATATGAAGATATATAAATGTACAGCACATTATATGCCAGCATAACGATTAATAGTCCTGTCAGCAGAAAACTGAAATTTTTTGTCAGAAACCATTTTTATTGTTTCAGTCACAGCCCATGACCTCTGACCTGAAGACCACTGAAAATCAATATAGTTCTCCCTTAACCAATAGTGCAAGTGTTACAAGTCTTAGCTCTTGAAATAAGTAACAGAAAAGAGTGAAGACAACAAGCTTCATAAACTTTAACAAATAATTTATTTCCCTACAAAACCAAGGTAAAAACGAGAAAAAGAAAAAAGTTTTAAGAATCAAATCCAAAATTGATCCAAGAATTAATAAAATAGAAGTTCTATTATTAAAAAGTCATAAATGAATTTGAGTTTGAGTCTCAATGAAATCCAAAATGGAAGGCGATGATGTCTGTTGTCATCAGTGTCATACTGACGTGTCAACAGTTGGTTTATTGAATCACAAAAAATAATATTCCAGATTGGAATCCCATATAAAAATTTCAGTCAATGTCTTTGTTCATGAATTTTGTAGGAGCACTTATATATTTCCAGGGAAAAGAATCACTAATTCTATAAAATAAGATTTCAACTCAAACTGGTCACAACAAAACACCTTTAAGTGTCAATGGTTTGGAGCCCAAACTGAACAAATTTTATCAAGAAAACAGTTATACACTAATTTAAGATGCAAAACAGATTCCCAGATAAACATCACTACGTCACCCTTCCAGAACAAAATATAAAACTATTTATACTCTCAGCATGGCCTTGACTGAAATCAATGGTTCTTAGTCTGGGAATGAATAAAATAAAATTTTACAAAAAGTTGTTTACCTGAACCCTTACTGGTTCTGATTCAAGGTCAGCCACTACATACAGCATTTCTATTTCTGGTTGTTTATCAATTAAAAAAAAGTCAGGTCAAACAGAACTGAACTGAACGTCTGGTCAATATCAAATCCAGTAAACAAAGTTACCTTATAATAGCATGAAATGGAATAACAAAATTAAAATTAACAAAAATTTAATTAAATATACATAAAAGGATGAAGATCAGTTGTGTGAATCTACTAAATGCTGGTTATGTGCCTTGTATAATTAAAGATGTGTATAATTTCGGATGATTTACTTCCCTTTGTTGGATCGCTTATATCTCTAAAATATGGTAACTCTTGAGCGTATGGGTCAAAATAAATAAAATAGCATATGACATCTTTTTAAATGTAATAAGGAAGAATAAGATTTGGCAAAAATGATGAATAAAGCATCTAGTATTTTTGGGAATAAACAAGGATGTACAATTTGCACTGTGTAAGTACTGTTCTGTACACTATATATAGTACCAGTCACCTGGTAAACTCTAAACACCCTGTGGATTACTTGAGTTTTTATTTACCTTTATATTGTTTCATGTTGGACAAATTTGAAACTACCTATAACATTAATAACGTAATTAGTCATAGTAGTTTATAACAGTTTACTAATATATTAAATGACAAAAAGCTGGTCAATGCTGTGTGCAGAATGTAGCAACCCCAGTCAGCGCCTATTTCGTACAGGTAAACTGGGTGAAAATCAGCTTTCTCTTATACTGTGTGCACTTCATTTTCATTTTATGAAATTAATTTTTTTTAAAAGGTCTTTGAATTATCTACAAATGCATATAAAATTCATTAATATATACATGTTGTTTTTTAACCATATGGCCATGTAATCATTAATCAGTAACAAAATTGTCGGCTTTCAGTTAATTGCCATTTCCTGTGCACGCGAGTTGATACCAGTGTGTTTGTTTTGCAAATGCGAGTCGTTAGATCCTCATGAATATTAATAAGAATTTGAACTGTGAATGGCGAATGAATAACATTTCCAATGGTGTTTTGAAAATTTGCATATGATGACCTCGTGCTGAGAAAATAGTCCCTAAAGTCTCGCTATTTTTTTTAACTCACGACATTATATTTACAATTTCAATATACCATTAGAAAGTACACATTCTAAGCTTTCTTTTGATACCAAATTTGTTTTTCGGAACGTATATTTAAGTACCCGCATTTAATTTTGAAAGTTCGGAATTTACAAGTTGACCTCTATAAGACACATGCGCTAGGTCGTCATATTGGATCCACGTGGATAAACATAACTTCAATGTAAATAATCGGCGATCACAAGACAAATGCTGTGATTTATGTACACTGTTCGAGTGTTCTGTATCGGTAAGTAATTATTTCGTATTTATTAAATATATTTGTGAAATATAGCGTAAATTGTATCACATAAATGATCATCCTGATGTTGACATATATGTAGATTGAACAGGTTTACTCTTGAATTATTTTACTTTTTTTTTCTTCTTCAAAACTTTTATCTAAATACAAATTAATGTCAAATTGTATGCAAATGATTTTTCAACATTTAAAAACAAAATTGCATATCTGTAATTGAAATTTAAACAAATTACTTGGAAATATAGGTAGAACGAATAGAGAATGAAAACGTGTTTTACAGATTTACATTTCATACCATGATAAAGAACAGCACAGCAATTTTATATGATGAACCACAGGAGTCTGCAGTTTTATCAATAAAGCATGACGAAATTTCTAACAACATGAAATCACCTTTACATTATTTAATAAATATTTAATAATACTGTAACGGTAATTTCATGTTGTCAGAAATTTTGTCGTGCTTTATTGATAAAACTGCAGGCTCCTGTGGATGACCTATATATCTTTTTAAATATATATAGTTTTTAAACTGTTCCTAAAACATTTTTTTTTTGTTCATTTTCAGTGCAGAAATATGAGATTATCCTGGACCTTACTGCCAAAATGCAGTCATCATTGTTGATACAATATCATCAAAATCTTGTATAATTATTCACAGACATTCAAATGGAATTGTGATATAAATTTTCAACTTGTATAAGAAAAATAATCGTACATTTGCTGAATTTTGCTGATTCTGGACATCAGTGGACATTCTCAGAGCATAGAAAATTTGATGAACTGTTTACAATGTATGCCAATGTTTTCTTCTGAATTAAATGATGTGTTAACAAATATCTTGTCCAGTATCTCAATTGTCTGGTAGAAGAAATTTTTCTTTTAAACCCCTTATATTCTTCCCTATACTGAAATCCTGTGGACATTGTTTAATTTACTGCAGATATTTGAATTTTACAGGCAAAATTTTATAAGACTGCCAAGTTTCATGGAGATATGTTGCTTAGATCAAAAGTTATGATAGAAATACTTATTTTATTAAATGTGTCAGGTCCATGACTCAGAAGAATTAAACATACATTTATATAAGGTAAAAATTCACCGAAAAGCCAGTTTTTGCCAGTATTCAAATAGTCATAACTTTTTAACTAATCATCATATTTAAAAACTTAAAACTGTTCTGAAAATGTCAGAATGAGATCTATAAGAATCAACCATTAAAATGCAAATATATTGACTTTGTAATTTTGACTGGGGTTGCTACAGAATGGTGATCTGGCCAATTAGATCTTGATTATTTTTATAATACGTCTTTTGACATTTTAGGACATCAAAAATGCTATATATTTTCAATGGATATAAATCTTGGGACACAGGAAAAAATAATTGTTTTTTTATGTCCCAAGACTTACAGCAAAATAAAGTAATTCGCTTTTCAATGTAACTAATTCACTTATTCATAGTAACTAATACTCTTTTTGGTGTAACTTTTTCACTTACTCCAATTATTCTTTTCATAGCCTCTAGTTTTGATGTATCTTTATTGCTGTCCAACATCGACTTCAAATCATCATGCCTGAAAATGTTAAAACAAATTATATAAAACATAATTTGGGTTAAAAATCTTTCTGTCACCAGGATTATCATAAAGGGGAAATTTTATTCTCCATCAGTTTCGAATGGGACAATTTTAAACAAAGGGGAAGTCATAAATTCTATTAACAATCTCACATGGTAAGATTTTCAATTTTAACGAAGCGAGGTGGAGGTGAGAACAGTATCAATGAAGTAGGGCTTTTGTCACTGGACTAGATTATATCAATGCATTACCACATTGGATATACCAATATATAAGAACAGCAGTGTTTAATTAGCTAAACTCTAAATATTTGGGAACAAATTTCAAACATATTTCATCAAACTGCTAAATAATTAACTCGTGATAACTGGATACATTCAAGAACCATGAACAGCCTGGTAAATCTTAAGGTTTACAACCTGTCACCCAGGGGCCAGTTTTCCTCTGCTAGTGATGAGCCACAGGATCAATGTCAGTTGTAAGTATAAATTTGTTGTATTCTTAGTAACTTGGTTACATGATGTGGATCTCAAAAGGTTACCATGGGGGTTAAATCTCTGGGTACATGGATAAACCCCTGTAATCATCATCATTGGGATTGGGACCCATTTGTGACTCCTTCCCCCAATTTTTTTTTGTCTTATACAAAAAGCATGGTTACTAATCTACCCATCTCTATTCCAAAGGTTTATCAAACAAATCAGACTGGATTACATAACATAATCTGGCACACATACTGTATAGTCTGTTGACCCTTCCAACCCCATTTTACCTATTTAAAACTTATTGTGGGGTGGGGTCATAGCCAAATACCCATCAGAAAATTAGAATTCGATGTTTTCACTGTATTACATAAGTACAGCGCTGTCATGTATTCTGTGCTTGATGAATATGGTTTCTTCCGAGCGTCATTCTCAACAGAGGTGTACCATTGTTTTTTTTAATTCAAATTTGTACCATTTCTGATACATGAAAATTCTAACTTGTGCATTTTTATGATTTGAAGCAGAACAGACCCTTGATTCATCTTTGGCATAATTTTCTTCCAAATTATGCCAGTGATTGACATTTGCTTGACTTCTGTTAATGGTTTAGTGGCCAATAATATCCCACCTATGCAAGATCAGCCAAATTAACATGTCACTGATGACACACTTGACTTTGTATATTTAAGTGTTCTATCCTCATATATAAACTATTAAGCACCAGTCTAATGGTTACAAGAAATGTTTTACCAGTACAATGATGTGTGCCTCAATAGTGACTGTGAACATGCTTACACATCAAATGGTTAAATGACTTTCAGGCAAAAAAAAAATGATTTTTATATGACGTATCATAAATTAAAAAAAGGGTGAGGTGATGTAATGTGATTATGATTAATAATATAGCCTTAAAAAATTTTCAGTCATATTGTTACGATGTTTGCAGTGATTACGATGTTAATAGTGATGTCTAGTATTGGGGCATCATGCCGCAGACATGATATCCCACCCAGTCACATTATCCTGACACCAAATCAACCAGTCTTAACATTAACCTCTTAATTCTGAGCATCAAGCGAGGCAGCTGTTAGTACCATTTTTGTTAAGTCTTTGGTATGACTCAATCAGGCATTGAACCCACGACCTCCCACATCCGAGTCGGATGCTCTAACCAATAGGCCACCAGAGTGGTTCGAATAAAAAAAGGAATAATGTTTGTATATATGTGAAATTACTGAGAAAATAAATCAACCTCCTATCAATTTTATGCAGGTATAAGATGTAATGTCATGTAAGTTCCCTATGTCCACAAATAAGTGGCTACCCTATGCTACCACCACATCAAAATGGCGAATTTCAATTTTTCTTAAGGTAATTGGCTCTAATCTCACTCCCCAAACATAAATGTAAAAAATGCAGTGGGAAGGGTTAGAGGAAACATTAACCAGCACACTTAAAGGCAAAATTCATATAGTAAGTTTAACATTTCAAACTTTCTGCAAAAGAACACCAATCAGGGGCTTTACTAGTCCGAGTTTCCTCTGACCCTTGACATCCCATTTTTGATATTTGGTTTTTTATGTTGGGGTGTAAGGTCAGAGTCTATTCCCTATCAAAAACTTGGAATTAGGCATAGGGTACTCGCCAACTATCAGGCCTAGCAAACTTAAATGACCTTACATTGACCCATAATTACATTAAATCAATAGGGAAATCATTTATTTTCTCCGAAATTACAAGCATATTACAATTTTGTCTTTAATCTGTTGTCAGACGAGATGTAACTACAGTGCTGATGAATTTTGACCTCGTTCGCACCATTTTCATTGCTAGTCACATGACTAACCAAATCTCGCAGCCGATATGCATAAACGTCATAGGTCAAATAGTCACGTGATAACAACAAAAAAAACGTGTTTTCCCATACCCCTTGTGGAAGACGGCAAATGTGTCACCTTCATTGATAACTGATTTTATTACATCATACTGTAGTTCTTTAATATTAAAATAGTATCCCTTTTCTAAAAGTATCTCATTGGCAAGAGCTTCCGTGTATTCGTCTTTACCTGCCATGTTGCAATATAGGTTTATGCACAAAACCTTCCATTCCAGTATTGCAGAAAGAAGACATAAACTCGAAAATATTGAATGAAAGTCACGCAATGTATACAATTACAAGAAAAAGCACGTATTATTCAACATATTAATTGGGATAACAGCAGCCCGAAACATGTCGCTGTCGCATCTTCCTGGAAAGAGGCTGACTGATCACGCAGTAACTACATGTCAACGCACTTTGTTGTTATCACGAGACTATTTGACTTATGACATTTATGCACATCGGCTGCGAGATTTTTGGTTAGTCATGTGACTAGCAATGAAAATGGTGTGAACGAGGTCAACATTCATCAACGCTGTAGTTATGTCTCGTCTGACAACGGATTAAAGACAAAATCGGTGTTATGCTTGTAATTTCTGAGAAGATAAATGATTTCTCTATCGATTTAATGTAATTATGGGTCAATGCAAGGTCATTTAAGTTTTCTAGGCCTTATAGTTGGCGAGTACCCTATGCCGACACCAAATGGTGTCGGCAAATTCCAAGTTTTTGATAGGGAATAGACTCTGACCCTACACCCCAACATAAAAAAAACAGATATCAAAATTGGGGTGTCAAGGGTCAGAGGAAACTTGGACTAGGGTTTTACCAAAAGGCATTTGAGCTCTCTGTATGATGCAAATGTTATACAATGCTAGTGTACCCACATTTAGTGTACTTTTTGTATTCAAATGATGTCATACACTGTCAATATACTCACATATGAAATATTTCCTCGTACTCAATAAATATACAAAATAAAAATAAAGGCTTTTTGTTTTAATTTCATCAAAAGACAATACATCGCGAAAACATGTTACGCTGTATGTCTTGAACAAGTTTCGAGAATCTTAGTAGTTTGTCTACCACATTAATATCTTTCTTTATTTATTAAGCCTATTCGCTCCTGCAAAATCCTGAAATCCTTTATTTATTATCTGTCGAAAATTGAATGATGGCTACATGTCAGGTGACACCTCGCTGGTCCAGCCTACCTCTTATAGTCATTGCTGAAAAATCCACTGCTAGCAGGATCTGTAGCAGGATCCATTTCCGCGCTCCCTGTGGAAGATGGGGGTCTTTCATTGGCATATCCCCCTGTCCCCACATGAAGACCATTTCCAGACATTTTAAGACAAACTTTCGTACAACAGTATCGATCTGCCCACGAAGGTAGACAACAAAACTTCCGGTTAACTAATAGCCTGGTTCACTACCAATAGACCAACTGCCATCACTTCGATGTTAATCCAAAGGATTATATCCCGAATGTATTCGACCGTTGACATGCGAACGATCTCGGCTATTTACCATAAAGTATTGACGATGGTGGCACTCACCAGTTATGTACTTTTGGTATCACGGTACCAATTGCTTTTCCATAGACCACAATGCTAATGTTTTGCGAAATAAATATACTTTCTATCCTATCTCAGCATGCATGTCACACACTGTCACAGAGAACAATGTTAGATTGTTAATTTAATAACATCGAAAATAGGTACTTCATTGCATTTAAGAGAGATAACTCTGCTGGAACTAGACAGGGTTAAGAGTTATCTAGTTACACCGGACACATTTTCAGTCATGTATACCACATTTTAAACAAATCTTAAAAAATACAAAATGTGATCTAGATATGAATTAACATAATTTCACATGTTGCCAAGAGGCTCAACTTTTTTAAAGCCTAACAGAAAGTACAACTCTTACATAATGCACCAATCACAGCTAGTTTTATCGTTTATTTTTGAATGCAATATTCCCTACATCTTAAGCTCCGCCCACCTGGGGGTTGTACAATTGGTACCGTTATACCTTTTGAGAGAGTGAGGTATGTAAGGTGAAGTTGTTTGCATTTTAAACATGTACAGTGGAGATAATGTTGGCATACCTATATGCTACATTCATGTAATGTGGCTGAAATTTCTTTGGGTATTGTACTTTTGGAAATTTTAAATGATCTTAGCACGCTGCTAAACTAAAATAACTGCTTCTTTGTGCTCCAAAAATCAACCTGAATTTGTATAAAGTACACGATCCTTAGCAGCTATTAAAATAGGGAAAATGAAATTTGCCAAACTAAACAATACCAGCTTCTAAAATTGCAATGAATGAATCACCAAATACGTAAAATGTAAAAAAAAAAAGTTATCAGCTTTTTTTTATATAATTTACCTCTGAAGTTCGGGAAGTGAAAATGAGCAAGTAGAGCTAGCACTTTTAATAAAGATGCACATCTGGAGTAAGGCCAAGCTGTATACTCTATTACCCATATTACACGCATCAATCATATACGCAAAAAAGGGAATTAAGGGTTATTTGAACAATACCTAAGATAAAGTCTTTTTCTAATATCAGTATAACTAGTAAGGAAGCTCAGGGAAATTACTTTTCTTTAATGCTAAATACGAAACTGTAGAGCGCCAACTAAGAAGTTACGACTGCATCAAACTATATAGACTTGTTCCCTAACATTTATAAATATTGTTAGTAGATTAAAACTAATGATAAAGCAGGCTAAGAAATATTTTGTCTGGTATCCTGTAATGATACTCTGCACAAGAAAGCCAGGAGTTGAGGTACAACCTGTTTCATTTATAACTTCTCGATCAATTCAGTCAATCCAATGATAGAAATAGTCAAAGAGTTTTGGACAAATTTCTGACAAACAAAATGTATGATGTTTTGTTTTGTTTTGTTGTTTTTTCTTTCTATAAATTACATCATTGACATTCATCAGAGGTATAATTCATTCCTGCAAAAAAAAAACAGAAGTTATTTCGAATGAAGCCAAATGTAGGTGTCATTGATGTTCTCATGTACCAATAGTCTTGAATGTGCCGATATGCTAACTGTCTTGACGTATCACAATGATATACCATAATGATTTTCAATAAGCTCACAATAACCCCAAACTAATATTTTAGTCTAAAATGTCAATAACCCTTCATAATTCCAATGAATAATTTGAATAAATATTTCCTGTAATGTTATAACTGAACACAAAGAAAAGTGATCCCAATAGAAAATCTTAATATAGGAATGAATAATATTGGTGGAAACAACCTTATATAAAAAGAAAAGCACAATAAGGCTACCAAGATGTGAGTCATCTTCAATGAAAATTTCCATCAAATTCGTAAACAATGTCAGTCCTGTTTACTTAAGGTTTAGCAACCAACCTAACAGAAATCAAGTAGATCATAGAATTTTCGAGGCAAAAACTAATGTCCTTATCTGAAATCCAAGCAAACATGTTGTTTACAAATGAATAATATTTATAATATTACAGTCACATACAAATATTTAGGCCATAATCAGAGTCCAAGACCCGAAGCATACTTCCATCACTGAAACAGGAAATGTCTGCGATGTGTAAATGACATTCTTGCGCTCGAAAACAGTGCAAAATCGATCGGAAAATACCAGAAATTGACTGCAGACTGCTGAAGCAAGCTACACTACTTCCTGTGAATGGCTCTACATGATCCTGTGTCTCACTGGCGTTAAAACTGTCATCTATGTAGGGTATAGCAACAATAATCATGTGGGGATAAAACGACCCTTAGTACCAACACCGATGTCAACACAGCAAGAATGACAGCAGAAATTTTCAAGCAAGAGCTCGCAGTGATCACACAACAGCTACATCCATCGAACCAAGAAGAGATGGGTTTCTTTTCTCATGTGGAAAGCTCAACAGCGACACAAACAAATACACACGAAATTTGTCATAAGCTTTGCGGATTGCAACCGTCTGGATTCTCTGATGAGTTCCTAGCGTTTTTAATCATGTGAGAGTGGAGAACGGCAAGAAACTCGAAAGATGTCGTCAAGTTAAGCACCACGAGGTTTGCAGCCAACCAGGTCATGGTATTGTCAACGGTCCTCTACCAAGATCAACACGATTTACCCGATAATTCCAGGCGGAGAAATTGCCGTTTCTTCTACTAGCTTTTATCAGCATTCCGGCAATATGTTCCTGTGTTTTTTTAACCATTCATTTGCCTGGCCTAGGTGCTGGTGCTGATGATAGTTTTGTGACTCCAACACCTCTTACTGTGACTGTGACTGTGAATGCGTGGATCCATATGATGAAACCCATCGCGGTGAGAATCGAAGTTCACGTGATTCCCTGCTCAATGGATGTCGCACCACTTGACGAAGGGGGTATTTTTTATGATCACATTCTAGACTCGGATATTTTTATGCTAAAGTCTGCTCTGCGGTTTGTGTTGCGTTTCTGTGTTTTAATGCGATTCGTATCTTCTGGGTAATGATTTCTCTTTTTTCTTTGATTGAATTCGTCCTGGTTAAATTATGTGGATATTGTGTTTCGAAATTTTTAAGGGGTTATTGAAAACCTACCAGGGATTAAATGAAGCGCCGTGCTGAGAACGTTAAGCTCTAAAACCGGGAGGCTATCAGGTGTCGTTGTTTTATGTTTTCATACATGCCCCGTCTACATTTTGCTGCTAGATAGGAAAGCGTGTAAGTCTTCATAAGGCCTCTCTTTCTGTGTTCAAGACTTGTGTCATACATCCAAAGTCTTAGTATACAGTATTCTACAACAGTGTCTGCATAGACAGGATTCTCTCTTGTTATCAATTGGTCTTAAAGTAGACGCACACAATTATATTGTTTTCTCCATGAAGGGTTTGTAGAAGGCTTTTTAACTCTTGTATCCATTGGAAGAGTTGAGGAAAATATTGTCTGCTCCTTCATCCGGTAGATCAAGGTCAGTCAACGGTAAATCAGTGTTTTCCCCGTCCCTTTCCAAATATTCCAATGTCAACACCTGCTCCAGCTATATTATATCGGTCAAGCAAATGTGCGTGCATATTACACAAACAGCACGTTATCTGCAGTGTTGCCGAGAGTTTATCTCAATGATGAAAAACGCTTGACAAATTTCAATTTTCTCTACATCCTTCGCGTTTCAGATAGTCTAGTGCACCGTCGTTGAGACCACTCACACATTGAACATTAGTTATAGCATCATAGACCAAAAGCAACCGCATATTGTCAGATTTCCCAACTTTGATAGCAACGAAGTCACTGTGCCCGTCACCACCAGGATGACATTCACAATTCCTTTGAGCGGGTTAGAAAAAAACAAGTGGCCGCCAACTGTATAATCATGAAAAACCCTGTATCTCCATCGTCAAGAAGACAAGTGTCAAGGTCGACGGCAGTGATTTGTCGTTTATCGACAACTTGTATATCATGGGCATTTATAAAGATCTTATGTGAACAGAGAAAGAACAAACAAGCGCGTATCCGGAGACATCCAAACTGCTGAAATACATGGATTGCCAATAGCGTTCCTACCATCCAACCCAACGCGTCTATCTGCCACGTTTGCAAGCTGCTTTTATACTGCCTCACATTTGTGAAGGCGTTGGACGACCATGGAGCGAGCTACATCATCACAGATATCTCTCTGAATTCGAGATCCTAAACCACGTATGGATTTTATGCGTGATCCTACAGAGGCAGATGTTACAAGTGGCTATATTGTAAACCAGATTGCTGTGACATCCCTGAATGGTCGCAGATAAGGGCAAATACGCATAGAATATCAACACACCACGACAAAATAGAGCCAGAAGGCGATAGTCATGTTTTTCGAGGAGGGACATTAATCATTTTTTTCTACGCGATTTTAAGTATTTCCATAGCCTATTTAAGAACAGGGCATCGGTAGCGACCCGATCTATTCTAATGGGTAAGCGCGATACTATCGGAATTAAAAGTAACGGCGAGAGAGTAAATCAAGAACGCGGAGATAAGATTGATTGATGTTTGTGCATTTTACCAAAGCAGGTTTTCCTTAGATATCGATGTGGAATTAAAAGAAGGTCACGAGCTCCACGGGTCAGAATGACGCATTGAAAAAGTGAGCGAAATGTGTAACTTTGTTCAATTAAGAAACAGTTCAGGAGACACTAGTGTTAGAGGTACATGTGTTATACATCATCATGAACGAGCATGTCAGAAAACAAAATTCTCCGATTCTATCATGTATCTACAACCCTCATTTCAAGCTACGTACACACACTGCCATTCCGAAAACATGCACAATTCTTGGATTACTTTCAGTCACATTGCGCCTTTATCTTCTACCCAAGTGGCTGCGAAAGAGCGTTTGCTGGTAATTATGATATATCATCATAATCTGACATTTTATTTTCATTATATCGTCATAATCTGGCATAACATACACTTACAAAAGAAAATTCGTGGCTCTGTGGCAAAAAGATGCGTAGTATTTCTGGTCCATTTTGAGGGAAGTGATCTTAGGTGACTCGCTTTTTCTACTGAACTATTCTTACCAAGCTAACATATGTCAGCCACCATGCCTTCATCAGAGTGTGGGTCATAATACAAACACCGTTGTCTGTGATTTATGCGATCTTCCAGCTCATAAGAACGAGCATATGGCCGACCGCTTACCGTAGTTGATGTTGCCAATCATTAAATAAAGACCTAGCTCTTGACCACAATGGAGTCTTCCAACGTCGCTAACGAGTTGATACGCGATTTCAAGAGGTTTCAAGAGGTGATCCATACGCTCCCCAAACTATAGAAGATTGACTCCGGCTGAGAGTATAATGACAACCATTTGCAATACACAACTCTTGGTCAAACACAACATCCATTTAAGGAGGGTAGAAGCCTGCATCAGGACATTGCAGAGAGATTCAACTTCATCGGTGCAGCTGTATGTGCACTTGTACATGTACACATACGAAATGTTTTCAGCGGAGACAGCTGAGAGCGAGACTGAAACGTGTTGCAGTGAGTAATATTTGTGGTTTCTTGTAGTTATTGCAACTCTAAAAAAACAAGTGAATACGCCTTATAGGCTAAACTAATAGTGATGTCTTTTGTGCTAAATTTGCGATGTTAGTGATGTCTGCATCGTTTGGAACACTCTTGGCTGGCCAGAAATAACAATGCCTTCTCTCAAATTTAGTGACGTGGTGCATTTATGCACCTGGAAAGCTGAACGATGGGCAACCCCGTGCAACCGACACAGTGAGATCTCCTGCGATGTACACTTTAGCTATGTGTAATATCTAGGGCTACCTCTATTTACTATCTTTCCGCAACTGCTTCGTCTAGAGAAATGACAAACTTAAGAGCCAAAATGTTTGTTGAGGCTCTCCGCTTATTTGGCATTAGCGAAAACTTTGCTTATTCATGATATCCTTTGCTCAGATTCATGTACATAGCTACAGCGTAGAGTCTTGCCGACCTGGTATAGAAACTAGCTAGCGATGCAAATAGAAGTGTGGATTACATTGCATTATGTTGACTTTACTTTCACGCCCGATATAGTGAAAAGCTGCGAAAATTTGGAAACTTTGCTAACAGAATAGTGGCAGAAAATCCCAAGAGTCTTAAGAAATTTGCCAACTACGTTTTTCAGCCAGAATAAATTCCAGTTCAATTTGCTTCCTCTTCATACACGTGGGGATGCCTACAAACGACACGATCGCCCTAAGTATTTATCCTTAAGCATTCTGGCAATATCTTTGTTGCGTGTGCTAAACAGCGGCAACTCTTCAGGGTTAGTTGCTCATGTCATGTTCAACAGTTTTAACCCGACACATGTCCTCCGTTTCGACTGACATCAGCAGAGTGTTGATGTATGTGTACAAGTAGACCGTCTTGCAAGGTAGCTGTAATACAAGTTGCACATAATGTTCTTGATGAGGTCGATGATCGATATCCTGATAGAGATCGATCAGTTTTTCTTATGGTTGAACAGGATCAAGGTTACGTCTGAAGATTTTTCTCGTTTTAAATGTCATGTAGTCACTCAGATGATGCAGTTTGTCTTTCTCACCTTTCGCTTTAACTAGGTCAACTCAGATCTGATGCAGCCTCACTAGGTTTTGTCAAAGATCGAGTCGTCTATGAATTTGAAGAAGTATTTTAAAAATCGTTCTTAGCATTTACGGCGCCATCCAAACGCCTTGGTTTAACTTCAGTGCCCGATCAACCTTTGTAACATACATTCCAAAACTGGGTATGATAATAGACTACGTTGCACTCAATCTTCTGCAAGCTGGGACCAAGCTTAATGCTTTTAGTAAATGTAACCCTTACGCCCAGTTTTACCACTAAATAGCGCCGTTAGACACCCACTCAACTTTGTGGTACACGCTGTGGCATTGAAGCCAAAGGGCATTCTCTGTGTGTGCTTGATAATCTCTTCTGGGTACTCGAGGTCTACATTTAGAATGCATTTCTTTGTGTATTGTGTACTGAACAAGCTAAAATTGGGCAGGCTTACCCGTTTAAATCTGTCCATTTTCAGGCTCTACATCATTGTCCAGTTTTAAAGATTGTTTGAAAAATCTAGGTTTATCTACATCGCCGGTTTGTGGACATCACATTTCCGACACATCAGCCTGTTTCTTTTCTCAAAGTGTTAACTGACCATAGAAGCGTGTAAGTGTCTGTTATTAGCTCGAATTTGAAAATAGTATGTTTACAGAGGGTTTCCAAACCCACAGCAATTAGCTGAGCCACGGCCGCAAACACATCTGCCAGCAGAAGTACATTAGCCATATACGCCCAAAACATAAATATCAGCATCGAGGTTTTACATGTAGGACTAGCCGTCTGACTAAAGTCGTGGAGACACCGGCAGCAGACATGCTTCATATTCTTGCATCTTTTGTGATTAAGTATCATGCAACTGCGGATTTTATCCACAAATAGTTATTTTCGTCCTTAATCAGAATCAATAGTTTTACAGTGTGTGGTGTTATTTCCTCCTTACGACCATTTTACAATCAAAGACTAATAGCGATTTCTATGTTGCAACGCCTCAATTTTGAAATGTTTAACTGTTGCTCACATTTAAGAAAAAGTCAATATCAGCAAAATCTATCGCGCCCACAAGCTGGTTGTTGTATTTGTCTGGCCATTCAAGATGTGTATTGTTTAACGACATAATGACAGGCACCAAACAGCGATTTTCGTTGTTGCCGAGAGTGGTGGGGAGAGGTACATATTCTGTGCATAAAACCTAGCACCTATATAAAAAGATCAATCAAAAAGATAAACCCGCTGATGATTGGCAATGGTTCAGATGATTCGCCGTCGTCCTTGATATGAACGAATATGTCATCAAGAAATTGCAGAACCATTCCGATAAATTTCTCTGGGTGATCATATATTTTTTCACAGGACTCCACGACTAACTGTATCAAAAGCTTTTGTAAGGTCTAATAGTTTTGTTGACAGGATGGAGGCATTTCTCTTTGCGTTGATGGGCTGCAAGCATCAAGTATGTTGTCCATCGTCTATTCCTAAGTCACGCAGGCTCTCGGACAGGAAACCAAAACTAATATGATGCATAAGGCAATGATGCAGAATTCTGACAAGGATTCTGTCGGATATTGACAGAAAATAAATCCCCAGAAGGTTATCGCAGGGTTGTTTATTAGTCTTTCGTTTGTAGAAATAGACAATTGATAGTCTTTTTACTCCTAGGGTATAGTTCATTTGAACTCCTGGGGTATAATTCATTTAGACCAAATTGACTCGAAGCAGTCAGCCAGTTTGCCATGCACGAACCTCCTTGCTTTGTAGACTTCTGCATGTACAGCATCCACTCCAGAAGCTTTGTCATTTGACAGCAGGACCTACGTAGAATATTTGTTTAACGAGAATATGCTAATCATGCCTCAATTGACTTTCCTTTGAACAATTAATTATTGACGTGCTTATTCTTTTTACCAGTGCGAGCTTGAAGAGAGTTATGCCAAGACTCTTCTACCATAACAGATGACTCGGTCAAATTTCATGAAGCGAAACCAAGTTTCCTTTGACGTTCAGAGATGAAATGAGAATAATCAGAGAACTGTCTCTAGCCCTTTCTACTTTAATTAAAGGTCATCGGCCACACTCCAAATTATTTGTTTACCTCAGATTTGCATTACATGATTAAAAATGGTTATACTCGCACCAAAAGAGCAAAATAAATAAATAAATAAATAAAAAAAATATCAAGTGTCAAGAAGAAATGATATGTTAATTACTCGAAAAAGACGCATTCAACGCAGTTACTTCCCCTTAGCTACGATTTCCCACCTATAGATGACACCAGCCGGAAATGACGTACATTTATCCCCACACGACGTAGTACATGTTTCTTGTTGTAGTAAAATTAAACATTATAAACCATAGATAGGGAACATTTAGATGTTCAACCTTATATCGATTAGTCCGAGTTTCTTCTGACCATTGATATATTCTTTTTTATGTTATGTTTTTTTTTATTGTCTCGCTTTCAAAACTGTTCAATTGTTTCAATTTTTTTTGAAAAATACATGTTAATACAGGTAAACAAAATGAAATCAATGTTGGCTTTTTGATGTCAGCCGATTTTATTTACTAAAAGAAAATCGGTACACTTAAAAGAATTCAAAGAAACCAAACTTGACTTTCTTATGTGTGCCGACTTCATAATAAAAATCCGGCACACTTAAAAAGATACCAAAGTCAGTTTTCGGGGGTTGTTTGCTTTGTAATAAAATAAGCTTTGTATTTGATATCCTGCCGGAAAGTTAAAGGAAAGAGTTTACCGCTCGCTTCAAGTTGTGTTTATCCATCACCCGGGCTTCTGTTTGTTTCCCAGATGTGATCATAATTTATAGTTTGCAGGGCAAATATTATATACAACAATAACATGCTTTAATAATACTTTTGTAACCCATGCTAGCGAAAAGATTATCATTTGCACTCACAGTGTATGTATTTTAAAATAATGATTTTTATTTGCGAGATACCGTCGTACTGTCATATAGTTAACCTGGATACAATACAATCTTATTCAATTTGTACCTTTTAACATCATACGTGAATGGGAGATGCTTACAAGCAATCGGGTGATATTTTCGTCTCTTTTGTGATTTTGTTAACATATGCGATATAAGGAAGGAATCATACGCAAACCGGCATCAACTACATGGGTATATTTTTTTCTTGGCTACATTTTTTCTTTAACAAATTTCTTTCATTTTATTTTCAAAAAAGTGTATGTTTATCATTTTGTTTACCTCGCTGGGGGTGGGCGGGGTACAAACTCAACACAAAATTAATTCCTTTCTCATTTGTATGGAATAATAGCGCAAATATGATTGACGATATTGACTAGTAATGACACGCATTGAATTTACGTGCGCACACACTAAGACAACATGAAAAATAAAACAATAAAATTAACTGGTAAAAGTTTCATATTGCAGCAACATTGACAAAACGCTGTATCATATGCAGCAGTGTTACATCGTGAAGCCTAACATTAAATATATTTCTTTTCTTATCTCATGTACACTACTCTTAAAAAAATGTATACGTATTCTGTACAATATTATCCGTTGTTTTATTATTTAATAAATGAAAATTGATAATTTGACTTAAATTGAGAAAGTCGTTGTGCAGATGCATATATTTTTAGCATAAAAATGAATATAGATATTTTATTTAGAATAAGCAATATATGCATGTTTGTGTTTTCTCTCATATATATGTATGTTGCAAAGTATGATTATTTTCTTTGAAAGAATATCAATTTTGTTTAAATTTAGTTGTTTTTTCTCCCTAAAACCTATTTCTAAAGCTTATCTTACATAATATCTACACGTTTTTTTAAAAAAGAAATTTTTCAAACTATTGTTAAGTTGAGCCGATTTGTCTTTCGAATTGGGCCGAATTGTTTTAGGCATAATCTGGCATTAATGGTACGACTTTCCCATCCCCTCACCCTATTCTATATCACAGCTTGAATTCACTTTTTTTTTCGGATAAACAGGGTTTTTCTGAAAAAGAAAGAAGCCTTTTCCCCCATCATAACTCTTTTGGTTACATCCAATCTTTTGGTTACATCCATATGCAATACAGTGCATCATATTTGCTGTACAAAAGAACGATTATAAAATATATCACATAGACAGTTACGTCGGGAAATTAAACACTTGAATAGTTAGGTTGAGTAGAAAGGATAAATGTACGTCATATCCGTGTTTGGCACGCGGAAACTACCGATTGTTTACGGAGATTGCAGAATAATTTTACATCTATAAAAGTGGAATTTTAAGCCTAATTAAGCATTTCTATGGTAGGCAAACATGACAAATGCGTTTTGTTTATGAATATAATAATATCACACGTTTTTACAATATATGTAGCCGGTGATCTTTAAGTTAACTTTGGTACAATTCATTTAATTAATACTTCTAAGAGTTTCAAAATTCGACACATCACACCAGTTTTCTTCTACACTAACTGTTGAAGTTTCATATCAGTTGTTTCTAGTTCTTCAACAAATACATACTTAATATTATCCCATTTCAGTTTGGTGACACTAAGCTTCTTTTGCACTTTTTTGCCTTGCTAGACTGAATCTGGATACTGAAATAGGAAATAACTAGTCTGATCAGTCCAGCCTTCTACACTTCTTATTGCCTGTTACTTCTGTTGATGACAACATAGTCAATGAGATACAAGTACTTGGAACATTGATTATTCTGGTTTCAATGATAATCCAACTGGTCTAATATGAAGAAACCAGATCCAGAAACAGTAAAACAAACGTGAATTGCACATGCACATAAAAAAATGCAACTAACCAACATCATATGTACATGCACACACATATTACATACATACAAGCATGCTCTTCAGTCAAGAAAAAGAATATCCAAATTAAAAATGCAATTGAAGGATTAATATTATTTATACCAAAAGAAAAATGATGACAAGGCAAAGAATATCCGGCATGATAGGTTTATTGATCAATCAATGATAGATTTTTCAAAGCCCTACATTTTCAACAACTTTGTTAATGAATTATCGTCAAAATATTACAATAAACATGGGAGGAGAAATTGACAAGAAACAAACATTACATTAGAATAAAATATTATCACTACAACAATGAAAACTGCAACAGCAAATACCATAGGTAAAGTCTGTTTAAACAACATGCACTCTGATCAGTCATTGCTATCCATGTCTTTTGTTCCACTGATTACAAACTGCACAGACCCAGATCTGCCAGCGCATTATGCTATTTACAAGCAAGTAAAAATGTTAAGTAACCTGATGCACTTGTGCTGTGTGCAAGTCCACACAATCTATGACAATATTGTGATAACAATGAATGATGAAGCTATAATAATGGGCTTGCAAAATACCAATTTACAGCTACGATAAGTTTTTAATTTGATTTAGTCACTTGTATTTAGATGCTTTAAAGAGAAAAATATAAAATGCGATATTTTCAAAAATCAATAATTCAAATGTATTGGGATTAGTATATAACATACATCCCTGTGCCAACAGGATTTCTAAAATAATATCCGCTTATCGTACAAAAATAATTCTAAGTTTTCGGTTACATACATTTTAAAACTTGCCATTTAACCACATAATTCATTCTTTCTTTGGTATCTAAAACTCCCCCATCTCATGTCCAAAAGGGTTCAAACTGCCATGGATCCAACAAAATAGAGTCAATAAATATTAAAGACAAACATTATTATTTTCAGCTTGGCAGTGAATCATTGGATTTTCCAAGTAAAATAACTGATAATTCACTGGAATTATGATAATTTCACTGCTGTGTCAATAACAAGATAACCATGAAATTCAAAGTTATTTTTTTTATTCTTATGTGGCAGAGTGGTGAACCTGGCTGCCTCAATTGAAAAAAGACTAGATTTTAAATCCAGCAAGGACCTATTTTTCTTTTTTATTTTCAATTGGGAAGTATTTTTAGGTAACTGCTTGTAATTTGTTTAAATAATCACTAAACAACAGAACATAAATGGTAAATTGCTGACAAAGTAAGAAATCAGCTACTTCAATCTGTAATACAGTTCAGCTTGCTAGCCAATAGATTGAAGCATAAAATAAGAAAATCTGCTTGCAACAAATCAATGATGGAATTGTCACTCGTAAAAATTGGGTTTTTCATGAACTCTATTAAACATATTCATTAGTAACTCATTTCAAGCAAACATCCTCTATTTTTTTATGTTAGTCACTACATTAGTTGATTTTCCAATAGAATTTTGACCACAAGTCGATTATCAAAAAAAATCTTTCAGTTAATAAAATTCAATGTTATAAGCTTCAGCATGCAAATATATTCAAGCACAATGAAAAGAGAATATGTGCTCGTTGAGAGGGAATAATGGCAATATTTAATCTTGTCAGTGGACAACTAAAGTATTTTGATTCATGGATTCACCACTCATGTAAATGCCAGTATTTAACCCACCTGAAATATATCCATTATTCACTTGATACAAGCAAATATTTTGTATGAGCTGATGCAGTTAAAATGTGCTGGAATATGAGCAACTGATAATATATTGACCCAAAAGAATTTCCTGGAATCCTTTTAGCGGCTATGGCATATATAATGAAAGTCAGCTTGGCACCATTTATATTTAGAACTGTGCTGATATCTGGTGACAACAACATGTCACTGTAGTGACAAGATGATACAATAAACACAGTTTTTATTTAGGACTAAGTTTGTATCATAAGAAGTATAATGGTGAAAACCCTATGTTGATACAGCCATCTCTTAGGACAGGAGTGGACAATATTCTTAAGATATGATTATTCTTTTGGAACAGCATGAACAAGATTGTCAAGATGTTGTGGCCATATGGGGTGTCTCACACCAACTGGACAACATAAGAAGACCTTTGCTGAAAACCCCACATCATATGACTTTCTGTTAAAGTGGAAATGTGACAAGATTTTCAAGATGACTGCCAGATGTCAAACTGGCATACGTTTTATTCAGGACCTATTAGATATCCTAAGAAATCTTTTAGTGAAAGCCTAATGTTGATATATCCATTTATGTAGCGGAAGTAGCAATTAGAAGATTTTCAAAATAGTCACTGTAGTGGACCATACTGGACATCAGATAGGCACCATTTTCTTTGAGGGTTAACTAGTTTATATGAAGTCGTTTAGCAAAAACTCCATGTTGATTCAGGATGTGTAGCAACACTAAAGAGTCAAGACCATCCTGGTTGTCTTAGTTGGTAGAGAGTCCACCTCTGATGCAGGTTGCTGGTTCAAACCCTACCACCCAGTCATACCAAAGATGTATAAAAATGATACCAAAAGCTGCCTTGCTTGGTGCTCAGCAATGCTAGACATCATAACGTGACTGGGTGGGACATGATGTCCCAATGCTAGACATCATAACGTGACTGGGTGGGACATGATGTCCCAATGCTAGACATCATAATGTGACTGGGTGGGACATGATGTCCCAATGCTAGACATCATAATGTGACTGGGTGGGACATGACTATAAACTGCCAAGATCTTACTGATATGACTGTTAAAGCAATGTAAAAAATCCCAATCACACACAGATTCTAAATGGCCATTGTGTCAGCCATACTGGATGCCAGATAGATACATTTTCATTTAGGATCAACTAGGCATTATAAAAAGTCTCTCAGGGAAAACTCCATGCATCCAGGCGTAGCAAGAATAAACTAATTTTCCAGACAGCTGCCATGATGACCATAATGGACCTCATATCAGCACCATTTTCATTTCAGATAACCAGACATTACAAGAAGTCTTTTATGATATGACCATCTCTTCAGGAGATTTAGCAATAAAAAAATTTCAAGATGACCAATGGGTATCAGAGCAGCACAATTTGCATTTAGGACCAAGTCAACCATGGGGTCAGTATGTAAGGATTCATGGCAATCTTCCAAGTACATGAAGGGGAATAGCAATAATAAACTTGTCTTAACCAATCGACAATGGAAAACTGGCCATTCCATACCCTCCTTTGCTCTATGGCCAGTATATGACAACTGCTGGAGACTTGACTAGAAAAATGTACATATGAATCATCATAGCTCAATAAATATGTGGTGAACATGGATTGTGACATTCTGAGATCAAGAAAGTATTTTAATACAATTCAAAGATATGTAAAAATGAGACATTCATGAAATAAAACAAGAAATGTTCCTTTGTTAATAGGAATTTATTTCTCTGAATCATGACTATAAACCGCTGCAATAATTTCAACAAAAATATCTAAACTCAACTGAGAGAATTGCATTATTGAACTGTCTGCCATTGTTACCCAGAATATTTTATTTCACCTGTTTAAGGAAAAAGATCAGCTACATCTATGGACTGTATCATACTTTTGATGAACCAATTTGAATCAACAATTTTTTTCCAAGGAATCAGGTTTTTAATAAGATTTTACATAAAATGCTTATGGACTATAATTTGACCTTTAAGATTTGTTTTCTTTAATTTATGAATACTTGTAAATGTAAGAGACATAACACCACATTTCATACAGTAACTGATTAACATTTCATAGACTGATTAACATTTCATAGAGGTCACCATGAGACTGATAAAAAAATTTGAAGGTTTTGTTACCTAACCTGGTAGTGTCATTCTTTTTTCTAATCTGGACAATGAACAGCTAAGAAAAAAAACTATCTTCTAATTATTCCAAGGTCCAATTCAAATCAGTCAAGTTCAATTCACAAGGCAGAGTTGTAATTTTAAAGTCAGTATTGTAATTCTGACATTGTTCCCATACCTAAGTTTAACCCTGCTACAGAGGAAAGATTGTTCTAGTCAAATTGCAAAAAAAAAAAAAAAAATAGTCTGTTAGGAACAGATATGCTCTTTTCTAATTAGAGTCCAATTGCAATCTGCACTAACAATGATCTGCCATTGCAGAGCAGAGCTGAGTCTGTACATGTTTCTAATCAGTAGGAAAAAACCCACAGACCTTGATCTGCTGGCACATAAGTAATGGTAGATCAGCATCTATGATGTCTGCAGTAGGATCCAACTTATAAGCATAGATATATAGTTTGATTTGTGGTGTTTTTACACTGTTGTTGGTAATTAGTCATTATTTCATAATCATAAAGATACTTTCCTCTATGGCAGGGACTAATTGTTAAATGTGACTGTGCTAAAATCAGGATTTGATAATGGATTATAAAATTAAATGGATTTAAAATTAAAATGTTTTGCTTGACACTTAATTTAAGTTTTCTTAAATCTCACAAGCATATGCTTAGGCTTGTATTTTGTGTTAATGATATCAATATGAACTCAAGTATCGTCTAATTTCAAAATGAACCGGGTACAAATTATCCAATTTCCTTTAAATGTAATTTAAAAATATTTGCCAAAAAAAAAATCATTTTTTTCTAAATCAGTCTTATGGAGAAAAATTATGCAAGAAAAAAACCTGGATTAACTCCTCTAGTTATATACAAATTATTTTTAAAAAATTGTTATGTATATATACATAATTAATAAAAATAAATTGAAAAGCACAAGATGATGATATGATGTTGTATTTGAACAACCAAGGCTAAACCCATAATTATTGTTTCTATCAAAACTATACATACTAATATGGATTCTATCAACTGTTCTTGACAAATTTAAGTACAGTTAATAGTCTACTGTACATGTAGTCATTTTTGTGGATCCTGTGGTTGCTATAAAGTAAGAATTACAACAACAAAAAAAAAAAAAATAATAAATAATCCTTTTGTGGAAAGAGCATGACCCATTCTCTAATCTATGTATTTAAACATGGAGGAAAATGTCTTTTGTTTTAATTCCCATTAAAATAAATGAATTCACATTACCTGGCAGGGTATGCTCCAAGTATTATAAAACTGATAAGAACAGAAACCATTATTAAGTAAAGCTGACTTACAAGTACTAGAACATTTTCAGTCACAATTATTTAAAATTATTTACTATTTGCCAGAAAGCATTTTCTTAACATTGATGTACCCATAGAGCAAATGTCTACAAAATAAAAACTGCTCAAGTACTAATGATTGGACAATAAATGTTGGCATGTCAAAATTTTTGTGGTCTTTAAAAAATGGGGGCAACAAAGTTTTGGAAACAGGATCACTGTACAAGAGAAAAACATTCACTACCTTGCATATAAAGATGTCAATCATATAAAAGTGGTCTCCCCTTCAGGGTCTTGTTTTTTTTTAAGTTGCTTTTTAAGGTAGTGCAAGATAGAAATTAAAACGGACAGAACACTGGTCTTTTTTGGGCTGCAAGGTCAACAAATGTGCGAAATCCAAGTGGCAATTGATGAAACAGGAGGACATAACTCCAGAGGCAGAAGATTAAAGCTTCTTCAACTGATATCAAACCAGTTGATGTGTACAATAAACAAGGCCAAGACGTTTACACATTGCAAAGCCGATTCCATAGCATTTACTTCGGTAATCATCACAAGCCAAATAATGTTAAATTGTTGCAGAGTACTGGGTCAAGCAGAGCTTAAACTTGGTATTAGTCCATGATGAATTCTCAAGTCTGGTACTAGAGATTGTAGGAGACCTGATGTCATATGTGTTGTGTGTCCATCTGACAACATTTAAGGAGTTTTATTTCTAGAATCAGCCAAAAGATGTTAACATCTTTGAAAGTTTTAAAGGGTTGGATCTGTGAAGAAAAAGATGTATTATCATCATGATCAAATAATGTATTTGAAAAAGAAAATAAATAACTGCTTTAATATTTGTCAGATTTAAAGGTATCAATAAAATGACCTGCTTTACTATCATTGCTTATGAAAATAACTCAAATAAATCATACTATTTACAACAGTCTTAAGATTATCTCACTTTATTACAAAAGACCTCACATTGTCTTAAGATTATCTCACTTTAAGACAAAAGACCTCACATTGTCTTAAGATTGTCTCACTTTATGACAAAAGACCTCACATTGTCTTAAGATTATCACTACGAAAAAAGATCTCACATTGTCTTAAGATTATCTCACTTTATTACAAAAGACCTCAAAGGACAATGATAGTAACATCTACTGCCTCTAAGTAGCTATCATTTAATGATAAAATTTTACACTGAATTTGAAAAAGTAATTTTCCTGAATGCAACAAATTCCTGATAGCTTGATCATGAATTTGAACCCAAGGTAAAATATAATTGCAGACCTTCTAAACACCCGTCTCAACAGTCCCATAGTATCTGACCCATCCATAAATGCGAGATTTAAAGTATAATGCCCATTTAATGTCACTTAATTCTGTTCAAGTTTTGATATAATTTATACATGTACAATATATAACATTTGTTTATTTAAAATCTTTACTTTATAATATAAAAGTCCAATCAACAGTAATTGTGTAGCAAAACATTTTTTATCTTATGAAAAGATGAAATACTACCCTTCTGACCCTTTTATTTTAAGAAGAGATGCTTACTTAAGGATCCCTATGGACCAATGGTTTCAAATTTTTAAAATTCTTGTTATAGTACTTTATGGTCTATTATTTATTTATATGCAACTTATACTACACTTTGTAGCCATAGCAATTTAAGAAATAAATAAAATTTTAAGTAAGTTGCTCTACACAACTTAGTTTACATGCGTACCAGGTCTATATATCAAGAACCATTTTGAGAGTTATATTCCAAAATTAAAATGTTTATGAACCAACAGAACGATAAAAGCACAAATATAGCCCTGTATCCAAATTACATACAGTGGAGATAAAAAACAAAAACAGACAACCTTTAATGCTATGGGTATACTGAAAAAATTACAACCAAATCATACCAGAATGTTTAACATTATTTTTTCAGAACTTATGTTATATTCATTTTCTCATCTATGTGGTTTGTGATATTAGCTGATTAATACAGAAAAAGTGGGGTAAATGTAATTTATCATATTTGAAGATAAAGAAAATAAATTGTTAAGTATATTTAATTTAATTGTTTGTTTGTTAGTGTTAAATTTTTTTGTTAATTTCATTACACAATATTGTAATGTAACATTATTTACTGGATTTGACATTGTCCAGAATTGATTTCTTTTTATAAACTACTAATATTGGAAACATTGTATATAGTTCTTGACCTTGTTCCAAAATCAATGACCATTTTGGGAAACAACTTTTTTTTAATTTATTTTTTAAATTTTTTTTCAGAGTATGAATCATTGAGTCATGGTCATACCTGATTTATAAGACAAGTAGCATATATCAATTGGTACAAACTTCAATCAGGGAATATGTTTCGCATCTTAATTAGTCTATAGCTTTTTTTATAAAGGTTTATTCAGTTGGGCTTAAAACATTTGACATGTTATCTTGTATTATAGTGTGACCAGTTTGGGTTGAAAATTTTTTTTCTATAAATTACTTAATTCAAGTGATTGTTTTCCCTGGAAATACAAAAAGTGATCTAACTAAATTCTTGGATAAAGACATTTATTGTAATTTATACTGAATTCGAAACAAAAATAATATTTTCTGTACTTCAACAAAAAACTGTTGATATATCAGCACTTTGCTGACCCCAACAGACATCATCACCTTCAATTTCATCGGGACTCAAACTCAGTTTGAATCAGGACTTTTTATCACTAAGACTTCAATTTTAATACTTGGATTATTTGCGGATTTAATTTAATTGGATTTAATTTAATTTAATTTAGTTCTTTTTTCTTATTTTTCACTTTGTATTCTAGGGAAATAAATTATTTGTTAAATTTTATTTAGCTTATTGTCTTCACTCTTTTTTTGTTACTTATTTTACGAGAGTAGACTTCTAACAAAATGCACTGTTTTAAATTCTCAGCATATGCACACTCATTTTTTAATTCAAGATTTCTGCAAAAAGTTTGTACATGTACCTCAATTACTCTGAAACTGATATTGCACTCTCCTAGAAACCTACTGGAACTTACACACAAAACTGCACTTGTCCATGATTACTGGCAACATTGTATACAGTAAACATTTTACACATTAAACTGAATAAAATAATTATTTTAAAAGAATGCCTGAACAAGTACATGATTGCTTGAATTAAACATTTGGACGGTAACATTAATGATGAGAAATCACAATAGCCAATAACAAGTATTCATTGGCACAATCCTGATAAATGAATATTTGAAATGTAACATGATATGCTTACAAACACATGCATGCCTCACACAACTTTCAAGCCAATATTGACACTAAAAGCTTGACTCCTTAAATACATAATACCTGTTTGATGAATTTCAAAACCTGATGGAAAGTCCAAGAGCTTACCAGGAAAGGAACCTAACATCCTGGCTTAAACCCTGGAGCAAGCCTAGAGAAGGTTTTTTAAAATGAAACTGCTAGCTTCAAGGTTTCTCATTGTCTTTCTTTTAAGAGATTCCTACCTATTCCTTGGTAATTGTGACTTGGGGAAAATGTAATAAATCATGCAGAAGCCAACTTGGCGACAATAAATTAACAGATGGTCGCAAAGATGTAGCATTCTCACAGCCCCTGGGCCTCCATACACAAGATTTGTTGGACCCTGTAAACCAAAATCTAAACGACCAAGTCAAGTCCATGTATATATATAACCTACCTCTTGTCGGTCAACTATTATATAACATAAACTCCAATGGCCAAAAGACAAGTCCTATTACCTATCTAAGTGTGAATATTTATAAAATTACATTTTACCTATATGATTTATACTGTACAGCAAATCTTTATTAATTACTACTACTGTCATCCAATTTTCATAAAAGTTTCACCGGATAAGTTAAAGTCCTCCATCTTAGACCAGGATTTGTTTCAAGGATGATAAATGGTAAATTTGGACATAACCAATTGTAAGGCAAAGCATTCTTCTTTGTTGGAGCAGGTCAGTAACAAATGAAAATAAATATTTCTCAGAAAGCATAATATCTGCTTCATTTTGTACACAAAAATTTCAAAGTATGGTACAAGAAAAATTAACAAGTGTTCCTGTTTATCAAGTAAATTTGATTCTTAAAAATAATTTGTCATATAAATTCATATATAGTTGTTTAAATGCGAAAATATTCCAATAAAACCTTATGATTAGCTTTTAGTTATCATTACATGTATGTAATCTTTAACCATACTTAAAATACGCACAATATTTTTATGCATCCAAAAATGTTAAACATATTTGCAAATTATCACTTACAATTATTATGATAAAAAAGTCTTTTTACAAACATTCCACCTGCAACAACTATCATGTTATTTTATCAACATGATAACCATAATATATAAAACTGAAATATTAACATAAATGTTACAAATTAATGACCCAATCTTCCTCCTATTCAACTTGTGATCAGTTCATGACCTTCTAGACTTGCTAAAATCCAGCTTCATTGTTACAAACCATCTACTGTTTCATCTGCTTCCTCTTCCTCTTTGTCTGTGTCAGACTGATGCTCTTCTGGTTCCTCTTCCAGATTTGCAAGCTGTGTCTGTGACTGATTTACCCACAATTGAATTCTCTCCTTATCCACAGTCTTGCTTTTTCCCAATGAGGGGTTTTCTGATACTGTCTCTTCATCATTTTCAGGAGAGTCCAATTTAATACCTTCAACACCAATTTGTTCCCCTACAAGAGTGGAACTGCCATCTCCATAAGTCTTAGATGAGTGTGTGGTTTTGGATGAATGAGTTGACAAGGCCTCACAATTTTCAAGTGTCCTACTAGAATTTTGGGATAGTATTTCAGTACTGAGGTCATAGTTACTACTGTGTATAGAATCTATGTGTGGAAGGTCTTCCATGGTATCATGGGATATGCATGGATCAACATCTCTTTCACTTCTGGAAAAGCCTGGCTTCAAGAGATTCTTGAATTTTCGTTTTCTTGTACTGTCAATCAAATCTTCTGTGTCAGCTTCATTTCCTGGGTCAATTTCTAACACTGATGGATCCACTGTCAACTGTGTAGGACCAATATTACTGTTGGAATTCCCTAGCACCCGCTGGCCAAGTTGTGCAGGGTTTTTTATTATCTCATAACCTTTACTATCTGTTTCTGGCTCACACTGTGGATAGTTTTCAGATATCGGCTCAGAAAGAATACTACTGGTGAAGGAGATAGCACTACAACCAGATGGCGTCCTAGAGTGTCCCATATGAGCATAGATATGGGGCATATTAGTGGATGTTGAGAGGTGAACAGGATTTTCTTGTAACTCTTTCTCTATCTGTGCTAGCATATCTCCATATGCATCTCGAGCTTTCTGTGTTAAATCAATCAATTGCTTGAAATTTTCCTGAAAAGGAAAACAGTTTTAATTATAGTGAAAGCAAACTGTATAGTAAATTATCTTTCTGTTAGAATACTTACCCAATCACATTAACATTATAAATAAAAAAACTGCTACCCTCTGAAAAAATCTGTCTTCAAATTTACATTTTAGACAGGGGCCTCGAGTGGTCGAGTGGTCTAAAGCGCTGTCTGTTACGGATCACTGCCATCTCACCTCTGCGTGGTTCATGTCTAGGATTCGGCAAATGTGGATATGTGAGAAAGCTTGCCAGTAGCTTCTCATGGGTCGGTGGTTATTTCAGTGATTTCACGGTTTCTTCCTCCACCAATAATACTGGCCGCCATGAATAGCCTATCGTGTGCTGAAAAATGGCGTTAAGCACAATAACAACAACAATCAGCATCTTAGACAAAGTGCAATAACTCTTGCTCATTACCTCCCATGTCACCTAGTTCAGTCAACAAAGAATGCTTATATTGTGGAGTGGTTGGGAGGGTCTTAAAGTAATGCAATCAGGTAATCGCTTCTAGATTAACATTAAGAGAATTGGAAACAGGTGGAAAGTGCTGAGCATACAACTTTTACCTTGGGTATCCCGTCAAGGAAAGAATGGATTCCTTTTATGGATGAAATCCTGTTTCAATATTTAAAGCAAAACTGCCCATAGTCACATGATCTGTGACTGCTCTATCATGTTTAGATGCTGATTATTGAAATCTTACAATTCATATACTGGTGTTGAAGTGATGCTGATTAATTAGACTGGTTGTCATCTGGATCCACAAAGTTCAGATTTTCTCTTTGCAAAGCTCAATCCCGAAGATAAAAACTCCAGAAGGTTTACTCTGAATGCTAGCCATTGGCTTCAATGTCTCGGACCAAAATACTGCATTAATTTCATAAGCTGAAATCCTCATGAGGCTGTTTAGATCTTTTCAGATGTTATAATATGTTGAACATATAACCCACTTATATCCTGCTTTCCTGCATTCACTGGGTGAAAGAGTTGCTTAAGGGTGCTACTTGTGACTCATCTTTATGGCTACAAAGCCAGATTGTTTCATGAAGATAAACCAAATCATCTAATCTACATTAAAGAGAGTTCAGGTAGACTGAAAAGGAATGTAACTCTCTTGCCCTGCAACCCAAAGCTAATGTCAGAAAACAGGTGTTTTATAATAAAAGCTTCACCAAGGTCTGGTCTAATGGCTCAAATCACTCATATCTGAGATGTGTTTGGATCCAGGTCATATTCAATCTTGGAAACTGGTTGAGACATTTTGGTCTATTGAAATCAAAATTGGCTAGTAGGTTTGATAGATCTTTATCTTGACTGATTATCTCTGCCATAGTCTGAATATGTCAGGTATGATCAAGCAGTAGCCTTTCATGGTAAAATGGTGCTAAAAAGAAAGCTAGTTGAAGGACTGAGACACTCATAGGAATGACGGTATTGACTCTGCACCAGCCCTGAAGCAGAGCAGCATGTGGGTTCCCCAGTTATGTGTACTGGCATCTGTACATATCATGATGTCTGGTTGGAGGAATTCCTGTTCTGAGCTAAATGTGGCTCAGCCACTGATGCAGGCATGATGTTTGTGATATTGACCTTCTGGTCCACTGAGCCAGTAAAATCATTTTAACTTGCACATATAACTGTGACCCATCTGCATTGGGAAATGGGATTGCATGTGATTTGGATAAAGTAGCTTTAAGAAATGTTCAGTCATATCTCAGTGACATCTTCAGTGTGGCAGTTTATAGTGATGTCTTACACTGAGGCATCATGCCACAGACATGTAGCATGATGTACCATTCAGTCACATTATCCTGACACCAGGCTTACCAGTCTCAACACTAATCTCTTAATGCTGAACCCCAAGCAAGGCAGCTGCAGGTACCATTTTTATAAGTCTTTGGTATGACTTGCCTGGGTTTCAAATCTATGACCTCCAACATCCGAGGTGGACATTCTAACCACTTAGGCCACCCATGCAGTGCCAGGGAAAAAGAAGGCTTGGGAGTAGAGAAACTTGAGTTTCTTACATTACCATGTAAAATTGCCATCTAGTCTGATTTGACTGTTGTCTACTGGCATAACGAAGTCATCCATAAAGCCAGGGAGTGGTGTGAATTTAGTGAGAATCAGGTCAAGATTGGCCAAGGCATTCAACCATTGGATGGTGAGCAGCCCTGATAATGACATAATCAATTCAGGCTGATGAGTCTCAAACAGGCTGGTTAACTGATTATTTTATAAGTGAGAAAATTGCCAGATCCAACACTGAAGGCATGGCAACAACCAGCTTCAATGTGGCAGGAAACATACTTTCTTAATCCACCTTTTAGAATTGTAGGGCCGACATGATAAATACTATTACATTCTTATCCAATGGCAGGCGTTCATTAAGGTAGGTGGTGTCCTATACCAGCATGACCAAAATATAACTGGGGCCAGACTTCCCAAACAGAAGCATTAAGCATTAACTGGATCACATATACATTCTGACAAATGGTCCTCAATCCTCTAGAGTTTTTCTGAAATCAGCCAGAAAGATCGAGATTCTTCTTCACTGTGATGTTGACAGATACATTGAGTTTATAGTCATGTGCCATAGGACAGTCCTTGACTAGCAACACCTAGTATATCTCCACGGTAGCAGCCTTTAAACTAAACTGTCCTCTCCATTATCAGAATCGAGTATGGCTGTTGCTCAGAATCACTGTAAATACTCTCAGTCCTCATCTGGTTCCATTTTAGGACAACCCATGCAATGAATTAACAATAACGCTTCTATTTCAGGACAACCCATGCCATGTATTAACAATAACACTTTTATTTCAGGACAACCCATGCCATGAATTAACAATAACGCTTCTATTTCAGGACATCCCATGCCATGAATTAACAATAATGCTCCCATTTCAGGACATCCCATGCAATGAATTAACAATAACGCTTTCATTTCAGGACATCCCATGCCATGAATTAATAACGCTTCCATTTCAGGACAAAACATGTCATGAATTAACAATAATGCTTCCATTTCAGGACAAACTATGCCATGAATTAACAATAACGCTTCCATTTCAGGACATCCCATGCCATGAATTAATAACGCTTCAATTTCAAGACAAAACATGCCATGAATTAAATTTAACGCTTCCATTTTAAGACATCCCATGCCATGAATTAACAATAACGCTTCCATTTCAGGACACCCCATGCCATGAATTAACAATAACACTTCCATTTCAGGACAAACCATGCCATGAATTAATAATAACGCTTTCATTTCAGGACAAACTATGCCATTAATTAACAATAATGCTTCCATTTCAGGACAAATTAAGCCATGATTTAATAACGCTTCCATTTCAGGACAACCCATGGCATGAATTAACAACAACGCTTCCATTTCAGGACATCCCATGTCATGAATTAACAATAACGCTTCAATTTCAGGACAACCCATGCCATGAATTAACAATAACTCTTCTATTTCAAGACAAACCATGCCATGTATTAACAATAACTCTTCCATTTCAGGACATCCCATGCCATGAATTAATAATAACGCTTCCATTTCAGGACAAACCATGCCATGAATTAACAATAATGCTTTCATTTCAGGACAAACCATGCCATGTATTAACAATAACTCTTCCATTTCAGGACATCCCATGCCAGGAATTAACAATAACTCTTCCATTTCTGGACAACCCATGCCATGAATTAAGAATAACGCTTTCATTTCAGGACAAACCATGCCATGAATTAATAACGCTTCCATTTCAGGACAAACCATACCATGAATTAACAATAACGCAATGCGAGCATCTCTAAATAAACCAATGCAAGCATCCTGTAAGCACAGAAAAATTGCTGATTTTGTCACACCTGGGCAGACAGTTGGTTAGACTGGAGAATGGTTGGTTTAGTTGTTAGAAATGCAGAAGCTGGTCTGCTTGGCTTCAGTACTGGCTGTACCAGAAGCATGGTTGGATGGATGGATTTTCCACATTCTTTTCAAAACAATTTTCTTGATTTTATGTATAATTGTTGGTTTGAATATATCAATGGATCTTTCATGAAGATTACCCTCATATGTATGTGTCTATGAAAAATCTGACAGAAGGTTAATTCTTACTGTGTTGTGTATGATGCAAAGTTTAAAAACTGTAGACACCTATTGGTGCCATGGTGGTTAATTGAGTTATTTCCCTTTGGTTACATGATGTAATAGAAAAGACAACTCTTGCATCATGTATAGGGCTAGATTCTGGAGGCATCAGGCTTATTAACCCCTAGTGCCGCATTTACGGGGCAGGATGTGGTAGCCTACTTGTGAGCTCTGTAGCATTATAGTCATGTGCGACACAAGTGGGTGGTATTTTAGAAAGGTAGACAGATGTAGCTTTACAATCATACCAAATAATATGGATGTTATAGTTGCACTACAAAATACAGAGGAAAAAAACATCATTTTTTGGACCAGAGTTTTTTCCAGCTGAAATTTGCTGGAGGTCGTGATCCAATTTTGTGTCCAGATTTTAAACTTTTTGGCCTCAGACCTAAGACAGAACAGTCTGAATTTCACACAGATGTGAACCTTTGTAAAAAGTAGGATAAGAAGGGCATTCCAATTTTTACCCTTCTGCTCATGCTCTGGCGAAAGAGCCAATGAAAATCGACGTTTTGAACACAAATAAGCATTAAGTTAACCGAAAATGTCTTGGAAGTCAATGTATTCTGATGTATTCAGAAATATCTCCCAAAGTCGTTTTCCTACTTGTATTCCAGGCGAAAATGACAAAAACCTTCAGGGGTTAATTGGTTAATGTGATCAAGAATGTATTCAGAAAATAAACATCTTTCATGATGAGCCCTAAGTGATCTTGCAAACCACTACAGGCAGAATTCTGTACAAAAAATGTGATATTGTCATTTATGATGACCTCAGTACATGCGAGTAAAATCTCCTTAAAAGTTTGTCTGTTTCAAAAGATGCAGACCAGAGAAACCACAGGCCACATAAAAAAGCCCCAAGTTTTAAGACTTGTTTACTTTGAAAGATATCAGTAACTTCTGAAAATCGGTCCTTACGTTTAGCCTTTTGTCTGTAGTTCCTAAAAACTGACATAAATTGTTTTAAAGTATATATGTAGCTATGTGACATAACTGCAAAGTCACAGTTAGCTGACATACATGTCTTCACTATCTGTTGTTATTTACAAAAAAATCCATCTCTTTATGTTACTTGTAAATTGGTAATCTCAGTATCACTGGCAGGCTTGACCTCAATTATCATTCTCAAGCATTTCAGTGACAGAAATGAAGGACATAATAAATTACTGGATCGTTTTCAAGATTGAATCCTTAAGGTAAAAGATATAGCCTTTAAATAAATAAATACACACCCTGAATTGCAGCTAGTATTTTCATGAAATTTTATATAGAAACTATTGTACAATTGTTAAAGTAAACAGCTCTGCATTTTATCCTGCTATGACCTTGACTGTGGATCCAGTGTCCTTCCAATGAAAGGCATCACAATTTATAACTAGGATGTTGCTATATGTACATCCATCATGAGCTCTACATTGAGACAAAAAATTTTAAAGTCTAACCATTCAATGTTATTTACTTACAATGGTATCTTACCTCAGTTCCTTCATAGTTAAAAATTCCAACTACACTGACAGGAACTAATTTTGCACAAGCTCGCCCTAATGCTCTTCTGCCCAGGGCAAACACAAAAGGCACATTCTGCTCCTGGCACAGATCTAAGATGTTGTTTAAGGCATCATCTAAACCACCTAATTCAAAATAGGAAATATACTCTTTACTATATTTGTGAAATCAATCAACATGCAATTCTGGCTATACAAAAGAACTTGTAAATCACAATATTTTAGTGCCATTATAATTGTTGGTTTTAGTGGCACATTTAACATATATCAACACGAATCATGATGAGGAAATGGGTGATATATGCCTTCCAAAGAAAAAATGAGGTGGCTTACCTGACCTGACGTGTGGTATAAATCAATTAGAATCGTCATAATGTGTATATGGGTCAAATTTCAATACCTCATGAGTGGTTTAAAGGTCACTGGCCACCTATATTGTACAAACGCGAGATATTATTCTAGTTATAAACAAAATGCATTTGTTACATTTGCCTACCATAAAATGCTTAATTAGGCTGAAAAATCCACTTTTGTAAATGAAAAAAATTATTTGGCAATCTCCATAAACAAAAAAGGTTGTTTCCGCACCCAAACACAGATATGACGTTCATTTATCCCTTCTATTCGACCTAGCCATTCGTGTTTAATTTTCCGACGAAGTCTGTGATATATCTTCCAATCGTGCAGCAAATATGATGCACTATGTTTCATAAGGATGTAACCAAAAGAGTGATGATGGGAAAATGAAAGATCCTGTTTACCAGAGTAAAAAAATGAATTCAAGCTGTGAGATAGAATATGGTGAAGGGATGGAAAAGTTGTATCATTAAAGCAGAATTTAGTCAATTTGGCCCAAGACAATTCAGCCCAACTTAAAAGACAATCTGACTCAACAATAGTTTGAACAATTTCTTTTTTTAAAAACAATTATATACTATGTAAGATACGTTTTAGGAGTAGGTTTTAGGAAAATAAACTTAAACGAAATTGATATTTTTTCAAAGAAAATAATCATACTTTGCAACGTACATATATAAGAGAGAAAACACAAGCTGGCATATCTTGCTCATTCTAATTAAAATATTAAATACAATTTTTATGCTAAAAATGTACGCATCTGCACAATGACAGATTTAGGACAAATGAAGCCCTGTGCTAGTCGAGTTATGAGGCTACTTACAATGAAAAATTCTTCCTAAATTTTATTTCTTGCCATTAATATGGCCTCTGGCCATCAGGGGCCCTGTGCTAAAGCACATCTAAGCATGATGGTAAATTTGGTACTACATCTGCACAAAAACATTCACAATTTAAGTCTTCAGGTCAATTTATCAATATTTATTAAACAATATAAGTTAACAGATAATATTCTACAGAATATGTAAACATTTTTCTAAGTGTAGTGTACATGAGATATTAAAACAAATATATTTAATTTTAGGCTTCATGTTATAACACTACTAAATATAATACACACTCAGGTATGTGATCGGTCTTGATAGAAGCCTAATACAACTAACTGAGCCCTGTAATCTAATTTTATAAATGTGTCAATAAATCTCCTAAAAACAAATGCATCTTTTTATTTTCACAAACATACATGTGCTACTATCTTAAGCAGTGAAAAAGCAACAAGAGAGTCATCAAAAAGATAAAATATCCCACTTCCCAAGAGCCCTGCTTATTTAATGCTTCCTACTCACAGTACCATAGTCTAGCACTTTCAATTTATATATTCTCTATGGCCCAGCACTCCCAATCTGTATAGTACCCTATGGTCCATCACTCTTAATTTATATACTATGTATTCTAGCACCTTATGATCCATTACTCTAAATTTATATACTATGTATGCTAGTATGTATGGTCCCTCACTCTTAATTTATATATTACATACGCTAATACCCTATGGTCCATCACTCTTACTTTATATACTCTATATGCTAGTACCCTATGGTCCATCAGTCTTAATTTATATCCTCCATAAGCTACTACCCTATGATCTATAACTCTTAATTTATATACACCATATGCTAGTACTCTATGGTCCATCACTCTTAATTTATATACTCTATATGCTAGTACTCTATGGTCCATCACTCTTAATTTATATACTCCATATGCTAGTACCCTATGGTACATCACTCTTAATTTATATACTCTATATGCTAGTACCCTATGGTCCATCAGTCTTAATTTATATACTCCATATGCTAGTACCATCACTCTTAATTTATATACTCTATATGCTAGTCCCTATGGTCCATCAGTCTTAATTTATATCCTCCATAAGCTAGTACCATATGGTCCATCACTCTTAATTTATATACTCCATACACTAGTACTGTATGGCCCATCACTCTTAATTTATATACTCTGTACGCTAGTACCCTATGATCCATCACTCTTAATTTATATACTCCATATGCTAGTACCCTATGATCCATCACTCTTAATTTATATACTCTATACGCTGGTACCCTATGGTACATCACTCTTAATTTATATACTCTATATGCTAGTACCCTATGGTACATCAGTCTTAATTTATATACTCCATACGCTAGTACCATCACTCTTAATTTATATACTCTTTATGCTAGTACCCTATGATCCATCACTCTTAATTTATATACTTCATAAACTAGTACCATCACTCTTAATTTATATACTCTATATGCTAGTACCCTATGATCCATCACTCTTAATTTATATACTCCATATGCTAGTACCCTATGGTCCATCACTCTTAATTTATATACTCTATATGCTAGTACCCTATGGTACATCACTCTTAATTTATATACTCCATTTGCTAGTACTGTATGGTCCATCAGTCCTAATTTATATACTCTATATGCTAGTACCGTATGGTCCATCACTCTTAATTTATATACTCTGTATGCTAGTACACTATGATTCATCACTCCTAATTTATATACTCTATATGCTAGTACCCTATGGTCCATCTGTCCTAATTTATATACTACTTATACTAGTACCCTATCGTCAAGGCTCATCTTTATTTACTATTCTACTACACTATGGTCCAACACTCAATTTATATCTTACTTACATTAGAACCTATTGTCTAGTATCCTCAATGTAAGTACTACTCAATATACAATTTGTTTTCATGGTAACAAAAACAAATTACTCTGGAAATTTCTATGTATCAAAAAGGCAACCTTTTGCAACTTGCTGGACATGAAGAATATTTAGTAAATATTTCATTGGTTTTAGAATTTTGCTAAAAAAACAAATATGTTTACAGATAGACACTCAAAAAATTTATGTTTTTCTCTAGGTACAATTTACTTTTGTGGTAAGAACAACATCCACCCATATCACATGTTCAGAATATAAAAATGTAATCAACATTGCAATGAATAAAAGTCATTAAAATTTAGACATTACTAAAAAATGTACCTTTAAGTTTTATGATGACTGCATATGCAAAATATTCTCATACAGACGGAATGACAGCAACCAAACAAACTGAATGACAGCTATGAACAGCAAACAACATGCATATACCTACCTTTGGATTGGATTTTTTCCAGATTGGGGGAGATTACTACACACTTAATCTTCTTGAGTTTTAGATGTTTTGTGACTTCTCTAAGACCAAGCACAAACCTTCTCCTTGATTTTGCCTGTGTCCAGAAAATTAAAAAGCAATATAGTTCTGCATTTTTAATTCCACTATAAAAACTTCATGTATAATCTACAAAAATTTTATTTAAAAAAAACCCAGAATGATTATTTTTTTTCAAACAACAATACTGCTGAATGTTATGGCATTCATTGAAGATTATATAAAATACACAACTAAGTCAATGAAGTGAGAAAAGTAAGTCAATGTGACATTTTGCTTGTGAATGCATCATGCTTTTGCTTGCACATGCAACAGCATCAGAAAACTGACATCTACACCAACAACAATGTTGCTGAAAAATGCAATATCTATGTCTCACCTACTCCAGCTAGAAAACTGTATTACTTCCTTCATCAAATCTGCATGCAATTTGATTAATTTCAAGCTTCTAGTTACTGGAAAACCTAAAGCATTAAAAAAGTAGAAAGATTTTTTTTCTTCACATTTATGAACACTGTGACACACTGTATGCCCATGCCATGTTTAATAGTCTTCTATATAGATAACTGAAATTTTCCTTCAGAATCTGTTTTTCTCCTTTCAAAGTGAACTTGACACCTGAACCCTGAAATTAATAGGGCTCTTCCTTAGCCCAAGTGCAAACCATCCACAAAGGCTTGATAACTGTAGATGGTGATGTTTCTCATATTATTGTGCAGAAACCATTTCTCTTCTTTCAATCAGTGGCAATGACCTTTGCACTTTTGACCCCCAAAATTAACAGGTTTCCTTCCTACTCAAAGTGCAAGCAATCCACAAAGTCTCTTTAACTACAGGTTGTGTATAACTCTTTATTTTGCCAAAACAGAACCGGTAACAGACCGATCAAAACACATTATGTTTTCTTGTATTTTATACTGTATGCCAATATGAGTACTGAGAAAAATGATGCTATGGAGGGTTAAGTAAAACTATTAAAGTAAAATATGCATTCAGATTGAAAAACAATTTCAGAGCTATAATTAATAATCCTTTTTACTATCATAAACATATTACTCTACATAATCATTATAATATTTATAATATAATTTATATTCACATTACTTGAGATGTGACTGTGGTAATAACTTGTTAACAGTATTTTCTACAACTGTATTACATTCAATGGAAAAATATGTATGTACAATGCTTTTTTGATTACTCTCCTCAATGAAACAATATCCATTGAGATAAACTGTTATCAAGGCTATCCATTTACCTAAATTGAAGTTTCCTTTTTTATGCCACAGCAACACCAGCAGGTTATAAATTCCAAGGAAACTGAATAAAATGATTGACACAACAAAATAGGTAACCTTGGTCGATCCAATGGCAGTATTCAAAACCACATACTTTAAGCTATAAATTTGGCATGCTAACAACTGCAAGAATGTTGCTCTCATGTACACAAGTTTTCCTATTCTATATCTCTAAGCTAGCTGGCATCTTTTCAGGTGTAATAAATATAGAGGATGTAAGGCATACATTAATTGCACTGATCAATGCAAAACACTTTCAATAGCAATGATTACTCCACTACATGCTAGTGAAATGAAGTGACCTCTTTTTGGTTCTAGAATAAACTTGATAGGTAAATTCTTGTGAAATTAGACCTGTAAAAATGATTGCAGAATGGGTGAGCTTTAAGGAAAGAGATAGTATGCCCTGATAACAGGCAAACCCACTTATAATGTAGTGACAGGCACATATCCCACTTTTTTTTACCTAGAAAATTCCAAAATAATTTACCCATATTTGTTCAACATCATGAAAATTGCTATCAAAATTGGTAAATGAAACCCTGATAACAGTTAAACTACCTTAAATTAACTGTCATTCTTGATTCACAATGTGCTCAACGGTATAAAGACAACTAAGTGAATGGATTAACTGATAAATTCAGAGTACCCAGTGAATTCAAAGCTTTGTTTTGACAAATATGGTTCATTATGGAGAAGCAAGTTCCAAAAATTGTAGTGAACTTTACATCACTCAGATTTCCTTGAGAATGAGCACAAGTTTCACTATAACTTGCAATGAAATCATGGTTTCAATATTTTGCTATTCCCAATGTAATTATCAAATGAGTATACAGCCATTAAACAGAGCCCCTACCCCAACCTCCTTTGTCTTTTTCATCTCTAGCTCTAATGGCAGCACCTTCCTCAAGTTTAGAATTTCCTTTGTTAACTTATGGTTTTATTTGTAATGCAGTCATTGTTTTTGGACCCCACTTTCCACAAATTATTTGGGAGTGTGTGTATGTGTGCATGTGTGTGCGCACGTGCATGTGTGCGTGTTTTTTTTATGGCACCTCAGCACAATATTGGCTATACAGAAACAATGAAAAATTAGAAAATATAAACTAAAACACATAAGATAAATCCTTAAAGAATAACTGTAATAGGATGCAGACACTATATCCATTCCTATAATTATCATACAGGTTCAAGTACTCATAGGAGTCCATACACTATATTCATTCCTATAATTATCATACAGGTTCAAGTACTCATAGGAGTCCATACACTATATTCATTCCTATAATAATCATACAGGTTCGAGTACCCATAGGAATCCATACACTATATCCATTCCTATAATTATCATACAAGTTCAAGTACCCATAGGAATCCATACACTATATCAATTCCTATAATTATCATACAAGTTTGAGTACCCATAGGAATCCATACCTTGGTAGGATCTTTATGATACATGCGGTCCTGGAACTTAACTAGATCTTGTAGAAGTGATGTACAACAAGCATCAATGTCTTTGTCCAATACCTGGTTACAGTACCTAAGTGGAAGAGATAAATGAGAACTAGAGATGGAAATTATAGCAAAAATCTGCTTTTATTTGTTGTAAACTCTTTTTTCAGCAAGGGGAAGAACCAAGCATGACCCCAAACCTGTAATTCTAAACAGTCTTTATCCTAGGTTACTTACCTTGCTTTACTTGGGCAAAAGATCTGGTATGGGTTAGTAAGACCCTTTCTATTTAAATTTCATCCAGTACTAGTGATGGCATTATGCTATGAAATCCAATTTTATTGTTCTCAAGATTTTATATATTCATCCATATATGATGGCACATTAGCATCAGTTGTCCAATCCTGAAAACCTTTATGCCAGTAGTCCAAGTTTCCTTTGACCCTTGCCATCCCATTTTGATATTTAGACATTGATGTTGGGGTATAGGGTCCACTGCCTATAGAAAAAAAGTTGGAATTCTCCAAAGTCATTTGGTGTTGGCATAGGGTAGCTGCATGAAATCAATAGGAGTATAAATTATTTTTTTAACAATTGTGAGCATATAATTTGGCAAATCTTTAATCCACTGACGAACGAGACAAAAGTTGTTGAAATTTGACCTGGATCTCATCATTTGCATTCCGAGTCACATGACTATACAAATCTTGCAACTTATGTGTCTGTGACATCAGAGGTCATATAGTCATATGATATCAACAATAAACAAATTTCAAAGTTGTTGTGCACAGAATTTGGAATGTATATAAGTCACCTAATGTTTGTAAATAAATATAATGCACACTTAATTCTCAGCATATTTATTTTAATAACAAATACCAGAAGCCTGTCTGTATTGCAGCAGGGCAGAGAAAACCATTTTCTACAACTAATGAGCATGTGTCAGCAATGTTTTTGCTGATATCACGTGACTAATGCATAGACATGTGCTCTCTGCTAAGTGAATCTGGCTTTCTTCAAGTTGCTTCAACATTTACAGATTTCTGGTCGTTGTTTTCAGAAAAAATATTTTGAAAAGTTTGAGTCAAATTTCACCAATGATGTACTTTCATCCTGTCAGCGGATTAAAGACATAAAGAATGCTATGCTTGCAATTCCTGAGAAAATAAATTATAAGGTATATCTCGATGAAAGGTCATTCAAGTTTGCTAGGCCTGTTATTAAGCGATTACCCAATGCAGACCCCAAATGGTGTCAGCGAATTCCAACTTTTTGATAGGCAGTAGACTCCGACCTTACACTATAACATCAATGTTCAAATATAAAATAGGGAGGGGGTACGGGTAACTGGAAATTTGGACTACTATGTCAGGTGCTCTCAGCATGGCACATTAGCACCATTTGTCCAATGCTGAAAGCCTCTAAGCCAAGTGCTCTCAGCATGAACAATAGCATCTGTCCAATGATGAAAGCTTCTATGGCAGGCACTTTCAGTAAGGCGCAGCAGCAGCAATTGTCCAATGCCAAACAACTCTATGGTAGGTGCTCTCAGCATGGCACATTAGCATCTGTCCAATGCTGAAAGCCTCTAAGCCAGGTGCTCTCAGCATAGCACATTAGCATCATTTGTCCAATGCTTAAAGCCTCTGTGTCAGGTGCTTTCAGCATGGCACATTAGCATCTGTCCAATGCTGATAGCCTCTAAGCCAGGTGCTCAGACAACCTTATCAACTAATTAATGGTGGTCATATCAGATGGTGGATCAGCATCACTTATCTGTTCTTCTACGTATATAATTAGATGCCATATTTGATGGAAAAACAGCAGTTTGTAAAATCTGAAAGACATTCAATATAATACACTTTCTATAAAATATTATCAATAAAACATTATCAATCTCTCGAGAGCTGCTTATGAAGTTTCAACATATCAGCCACATTTAATGGTGGATTGGAATTATTTTTATAATTTTAAAGTCCATCATGCTAAAATGCTTTCTTTAAATTGGGTCAAATTCTTTTTAATTCATGAAAGAGATCATTTCAAGTATTATCTATTTTCAGTGATGGCAGCCATATCTGACAAAGAATTTTATAGAAATCTGAAAGCATTCATTACCAGAGAACATTTTAAAAAATTTGGCAAATTTCAGTGGAGCAGTTTCTGAGAAAAGTCGGCAGCAATATTTGATGGTAGAATTACATCATCAGTCTTTCCCAGTTTTGAAAAAATTGGGATTAAAGTAGTGCAATTTGAAAAGAAAAAAATTTGGGAAAGACACTGGTAAAATAGGAAGGTTTTATAAAAAGAAAATGGTATGATTCTGACTTATTTATCAACTGCGATTTGAACAAGCAATTCAATTTTTTAATTTCTAAAACTTCACCAAAACCTGACAAAGTCAATAATATTGACATTCATTTTTGAATTGTCTCATTAGCTGTAGAGTTAAGGCTAACCACACATAAGATTAGTGAACAATATGGTTTGAATAGATAACCAATGCACCCTCATGTGCATTTACATGTTTAACATGTTTTGGACTAGGTCAATTTTAGGACTAATTAGAAAAAAATATAAGTTTCTAGTGCAAGCGGCATTAACAAAAGTCATTATGACAATCAATGTACAGGGATGTTATTGTCACTGTATGACATTCAATGAATAGGAATATTACAGCTGTTGTATGGCAAACATTAGGGATATTAAGGTCATTGTATGGCAAACATTAGGTATATTAAGGTCATTGTATAGCAATCATTAGGGATATTAAGGTCATTGTATGGCAATTATTAGGAATATTAAGGTCATTGTATGGCAATCATTAGGGATATTAAGGTCATTGTATGGCAATCATTAGGGATATTAAGGTCATTGTATGGCAATCATTAGGGATATTAAGGTCATTGTATGGCAATCATTAGGGATATTAAGGTCATTGTATGGCAATCATTAGGGATATTAAGGTCATTGTATGGTAATCATTAGGGATATTAAGGTCATTGTATGGCAATCATTAGGGATATTAAGGTCATTGTATGGCAATCATTAGGGATATTAAGGTCATTGTAAGGCAATCATTAGGAATATTAAGGTCATTGTATAGCAATCATTAGGAATATTAAGGTCATTGTATGGCAATCATTAGGGATATTAAGGTCATTGTATGGCAATCATTAGGGATATTAAGGTCATTGTATGGCAATCATTAGGAATATTAAGGTCATTGTATGGCAATCATTAGGAATATTAAGGTCATTCTATGGCAATCAATGTACAAGGATTTTAAGGTCACTGTATGTTAAACAACATAGAGGGATATTAAAGTCATACAGCAATCAATGTATAGAGATATTAAGGCTGTTGTATGGTAATGAGTGTATGAGCAATCAATGTATTGCTATATTAAAGTCTTTATATGGCAATCAAAGGAAAGGGATACTAATGTCATTGTATGGAAATCATTGAATAGGATATTAAGGTTGTTTTATGGCAATTAATGTATACAGATATTAAGGTCCCTGTATGACAATCAGTTTATCAGTATAATAATGTCATTGTACAGGATATTAATGTTGTACAGCAATGATTGTATAGGGTTATTAAAGTCACTATGACAATCAATGTTCAGGGATATTAAAGCCATTGTAAAGCAAGCAATGTATAGGGATGTTAAAGTCATTGTAAAGCAAGCAATGTATAGGGATATTAAAGCCATTGTAAAGCAAGCAATGTATAGGGATGTTAAAGTCGTTGTAAAGCAAGCAATGTATAGGGATATTAAAGCCATTGTAAAGCAAGCAATGTATAGGGATATTAAAGCCATTGTAAAGCAAGCAATGTATAGGGATATTAAAGCCATTGTAAAGCAAGCAATGTATAGGGATGTTAAAGTCATTGTATGACAATCAAGGTAGAGTGATATTAATGTCATTGCATGGCAATTGAGGTGTAGGGATATTCAAGTTGTATGGCAATCAAGGTACAGAGATATTGTCATTGCATGGCAATCAATAAAGACATTGTATGACAATGGAAAGGGATATTAAAGTCATTATATAGTAATCAATTTATAGGGATATTATGGTTGTTGTATGTCAGTCAATGTATTTGGATATTAAAGTGGTTTTATGGCAATCAATATTTAGGGATATAAAGGTTATTGCATAGCAATCAATGTATAGGGATATTGAGGTAATCATTAGGCAATCATTGAATAGGGATATTGAAGTTGTATGATAATCAATGTATAGGAATATTAAGATAATTATATGGCAATTAATGTATAAGTACATTACGGTCACTGTATGGCAATCAATATATAGGGATACTTATGTTGGTGTATGGCAATCACCATATAAGGATATTAAATTGTATGGCCATCAATATATACAGGGATATTAAAGTCATTGTATGGACATCAGCATATAAGGATATTAAAGTCATTGTATGGACATCAGCATATAAGGATATTAAAGTCATTGTATGGACATCAGCATATAAGGATATTAAAGTCATTGTATGGACATCAGCATATAAGAATATTAAAGTCAGTGTATGACAATCAAAGTACAAGGATATTACTGTTGTTCTATGGCAATCAATAGGGCTATTAAAATTGTTGTATGCCAATCAATGGATAGTGATATTAAGGTTGCTGAATGACGATCAATATACAGGGATATTAAGGTCGATGTATGGCAATCTATCTATTGAATATTAATGTCATTGTATGACAATCAATGTATAGGGAATATAAATTCATTGTATGGCAATCAAAGTGTATGGATATTAAAGTCATTGTATGACAACCAATGTACAGAGATATTAAAGTAATTGTATGACAATGTAAAGGGATATAAAAGTCATTGTATGGCAATCAATTTATAGGGATGTTAAGGTCATTGTATGGCAATCAATGTAAAGAGACATTAAAGTCATTGTATGGCAATCAATGTCAAGGGATATTAAGGTCATTGTGTGACAATCAATATATAGGGATATTAAAGACATTGTATGACAATCAATGTAAAGGGATGTTAAAGTCAATTCTATGGCAATCAAGGTAACAGGATATTAAAGTCATTGTGTGACAATCAATGTACATGGATATTAAAGTCATTGTATGGCAATCAATGTACAGAGATATCAATGTCATTGTATGGCAATCAATGTATAGGGATATTAAGGTCATTGTGTGACAATCAATGTATAGGGATATTAAAGTCATTGTATGACAATCTAAAGGGATATTAAAGTCATTGTATGACAATCGATTTAAAGAAATATTAAATTCATTGTATGGAAATCACTGTTTATTGATATTAAAGTCATTGTATGACAATCAATGTATAGGGATATTCAAGTCATTGTATGGCAATCAATGTAAATGGATATTAAGGTCATTGTATGGCAGTCAATGTAAAGGATATTAAGGTCATTAAATGACAATCAATGTAAATGGATATTAAAGTCATTGTATGGCAATCAATGTAAAGGGATAAATGTCATTGTATGACAATCAGTATAAAGGGATATTAAAGTCATTTTTATGACAATCAATGTAAAGGGATATTAAATTCATTGTATGGTAATCAATGTGTAGGGATATTACAGTCATTGTATGACAATCAATGTAAAGGGATATTAAATTCATTGTATGGTAATCAATGTGTAGGGATATTACAGTCATTGTATGACAATCAATATATAGGGATATTAAGGTCATTGTATGACAATCAATGTAAAGGGATATTAAAGTCATTGTATAGCATATAATGTGTAGGGATACTAAAGTCATTGTGCGGGTTTTTGTTGTGCCACCATCGGGGAAAACCCCTATTAGATACTACATCATTAGTAAGAATGATCATTACATCAGATCACGTGGTCACTGTTGATGCTCTTGTCAAAATCTGCTATTTAAAGTAGGTAGGTTGTATATGTCTCATATTCTCCATTTGACAACATGGAGGTCTTTGATATTGTTCAGTACTTGCTAGAGTTAAATCACAACCATGAAAGCTTCAATAACTTAGGTAAAGGCTCTGAGACTGATGTAGGAAGCTTCAATAACTTAGGTAAAGGCTCTGAGACTGATGTAGGAAGCCATTAGTTTTTATAAATTATCAAATTCAACTGACCTAGTGATGTAGATGCAGAAAAAAAACTTGTAAATTTTGAGTATGAAAAATTGCTGCTATGGTTGATTACGCAGCTTCACTGATTTGATAGTGAACAAGTTCTCTCAAGGTTTTAAAGCACATACAAAATTCTTTTGTTAAAAATAATTATACATTTGTAATGACCGTATTTTACTCTTAAATTTTTCCATACAAATTATGTGTACCAAAAATGTAAAATGGTTATAACTGCTGTTAAACATAACATAAACTTCACTGCTTAACAGGCCTAATCGTAACAGAGTGCACTGGGTAACTTTGCTACATGTGTATTGAAGGGCTAAAATGCCATACACTATGATGGAAAGGGTTAAAGTCATCATATGGCAATCAAAGCAAAGGGATACTAATGTCATTGTATGGAAATCAATCTATAGAGATATTAAGGTCACTGCATGGCAATCAACGTATAGAGATATTATAGTCATCAGATAGGGTGCAAAAAATTTTATCACAATACTGATATAGACTGAAGTTTCTTTGACTTTTAGCACTGAAATCCTTTTTGTTTAAATCATGACATTCTAGTTTCGATAAACAGTTTTGAAATATATATATAAATATATATATATAGATTCAACACCTCCTTGATATAAATATTTTATGGATATTTAATCATCCAGTTAACTGATCAACTAAATTATGTTGTAAACAGAACACTTAATATTTTTGTGAATTTTGTTTCCTTGTGAAAACTATGTCCTCCAAAAATTTTCTAACTTTGAGTAACAGCTGACCATAACTGATGAAAACATTATAAACCATCTTGAATTAGATAACTACTCTCTAAAACGCCTGCTATGGATCTTCAGTTTCGCTGGGTCAGTTACTGTATTTCCTGCAACTGGGCTGTTCACGCCTGAACTCTGTGGACTTGGAGAAAATGGACTCATGCTAATTGGTGAAGTCTGGCTTATTGGGGAGAGATCTGCACTTGCTGGCAGTGAACATTTGGAACTCAAAGCTGAAACAAAGTGAAATACATAAAATATATTTTGTTGATAAAATAGCAAAAGAGTACCAATAAAAATTAACTCCCCCTATCTTGAAATGGCAAGAGATGAGTTGCAACTGTTGAGTGAATCGTTCAATTACATGTGCTAATTCTGGGCTGACCAGTGTTTCTCATTAATAAAAGGAAATTCTGTTGATAATATTGCTAACTATATCCTCTACGAGTCCATACATTTTTACCAGAAGTTTGTCAATAATTTTGTAGTCAGGCTCTCACTTCTTAATACTTATAAAAAACAAAAACAAAGAAGATAGTGAGCCGGTCTCAATTTGTAATTACTTACAATTTATGTTAAAATGGTCACAGAATAGTTTGCAAACATTTTTTCACATCCGTGAGTTAGCATTGTCAACTTTTATATTGCTATAATAGCTGACAGAGGAAAGGTTTATTCAGGTGAGCAAAATTTTATAGTACAAATGGAGATTTATAGTACAAGATAATAAAAGTGGATTAAAACATGTAGTACAAGATAGTACAAGTGGATTTAGAGTACAAAAAAGTGCAAGTGGATTTACATTACAAGTGGATTTATAGAACAAGACAGTACAAGTGGATTTGTAGTACAAGGTAGTACAATTGCAGTTATTGTACAAGTGGATTTATAGTACAAAATAGTACAAGTGGATATATGGTAAAAGAGAGTACAAGTGGGTATATAGTACAAGATAGTAAAAGTGGGTTTAGAGTACAAGATAGCACAAGTGGATTTATAGTACAAGGTAGTTCAAGTGGATTTATAGTACAAGATAGTACAAGTGGATTTATAGTACAAGGCAGTACAAGTGGATTTATAGTACAAGATAGTACAAGTGGATTTATAGTACAATGCAGAACAAGTCAAATTTAGTGGATTTTTAGAAAAAGTGGAATGTAGTTGATTATTAGTACATGTGGATTTTTAAAGATTTTCTTTTCAGCACCTTAACTATAAATCATATGGCTGCCCTGTTTCAGTGTACAACACATGCCTGCCCTGTGTTTCAGTGTACAATACCCACATTTAACCAGATATTATCAACACTATGGAAAATTTATACATATATGTGTGAAATACATAGTTTCAATAGAAAACAATATGCTCCCCCCACTAAATTATTGTTGCTCCCACTCAAGCTATTGACAGAATGGCAGATTCAGTATCAACAGCAAGATTAATGGAAAATATTCTTGACAATATTCTGAATCTTTCTACTGGAATGCAAGAATCTTTCAGATCTTTTGTTAAGGTAAGTCTTAAAATAATACAAAATAGGATATCTCCATGAAATTATTGATTTTTGATAGTGAAAATCAGGTAAAGCTGAAGCATGTGATCCGTAAGAAGAAAAAAAAAACAAGTATCTGCACATATGGTCATTTACAAGAAGACAAAGTCTTTCTGTCCTTGCAGGGTGTATATTTAATAATTAAATCAGAATCTCAAGCATGACTTCAGTAATGTTTTTATTGTTTTACTGTTTATTTTAAAATAAAAATGTTATTTAGTTGTTAAATTTATATCATACATGTATAATTGTCAGGTAAGAATAAAAAAATCAAGTACTTTTTTTGATTTACAATAATAAAATTTAATTATCAATAATCAAATTTATTATGTTCAGGTCAAGCAATAAGGTTATAAAAAATTAAATAATACAAAATTTGTCGAAGGGATCATGTGATTCATGTTCTATGCACTGCATCAATTGATGGATAGAAGTATTTCAGATGCATCTATCATTGATAAACCAGCAAGTTTACATTACTTCAGATCCATGTAAAATGATCATTTATCAAAATCTCTTTCAAAACAAGAAATAATAATAGCACAGTGAAATAAGCAAGCATGTTGGCAATGGATATATTTGCACCTGCTTCAACCTTTGTTTCTTAATTAGCATAAGACAAGTTTTATTTGATGTCAGCAATTGACATAAATATAAATGGCATACCTCACTTTTATTTATAGCCTAGGGCCTAATAAAGACAAAATAAATATTTTTAGAGTTTCATCACTTCATACAGTACAATATTTATATTAAAACAACCTCCAGGATAATTGTTTCTTTAAATCAAAATTTTGAAATTAATATCAAAATCCAATTCTGCAAATATAGATATTGAATAGAATTATAGCCATTCTAAACGTAATGTAAAGGGTGGAAATGGTTTCAAAATCCCAAATGCCAGAGTATTTTATTAAATTTCTTTAAGTAAAACAATTTTGATAGGTTTTTTTAAGTTGTGTTTTTCATACTACATGGACACTGTTCATAAATCATTTGCTTAATCGGGTCACCAAGAGGTTTTAAGCATTTTAATCTTAAGTGGATACTTGACTGCTATTTTTCCACAGTAATTTTATGCCTCTTGGGAAGCTAAAATACAACTTGAACCAATCAACCATGTGGTTGTTGCCAATATTTAAAATTTAATTTTCTAAAAGTCAATATCAGGTAATAAAAAGACAAAGACAATAACATTTATACACATTTTCTTTATTTCATGATCTATTTTGACTTAAACATGATACACAAATTCCAACATAAGCAAACAATTAACATAAAATTTTTTTTGATTTTTTCACAAGAACAAATAATGCCCTTCTTTTGGACAAGTTTTGTGTAGGAAATATAATTAATGCTTCATTTTCAATACAGGCCAATTTTCCATGCTGATTATTGGTTTGGGAAAATTTGCAACAAAAAAAAGACCCAAACTCTGAATCCGTTTAGGGTAATAGCAATCTGCAATGCATGTACCACAAGCACAATGGCAAAACAATTTTGTGATAAAGTTGAAACAAATTTTTGTGAAATCTTTAAAATTCTATTGCAATGTAATAAGAAAGTCATCAAGTGTGGTCTTGTTTTTGAGCAAATAAGGTGCAACTACAATGTGTATTTAATGCCTATATTGGATTGGTGAAAAATAATGTGTCCAATTTGAATGACAGGTTAGAACTACCCACTGCATCATATGGGCAACTGTGTCATAAATTTAAACAAAGTAATAGTTACCATCTTGAGACAGATCACTCTCGGCATCAACCACGCCTATTCCAACTGGAGCACTGAAAAATGTATATTTAGATTCGGACTTGATTTAGCAACAGATACAACAAAGAATTATCAATACTTATGCAACAATAAGCAATATTTTTAACAATAGATTTGTGAAAAGAAAAATAAAATCCATCTGACGTCCTGATGTTCAAAGCTAAATTGATATTGTTCCAGCTATTTTCTGTTTAAAAAAAAATTTCTAGATATGGAGTTATCTTGTTGGTTGCTGCTGCAAAACCAAGATGCCCATTCTAACAACTTAGCTGGATAGTGTAATCTAACAGTTTACCATCCGACTTTATCACTAAGCAAACATTTGTGTTATTTTAAACTATCTCCAACACTTTATATCATGCTAATTTTGCCTAATTTACTTTATCATGATATAAAATTCTTTCTAAAAATAAAAGAATTAGCATGCTGTCTCTTGTCATAATCAAAGTCATCCAAGATCTTTGACACAAACCAATTAACTAAGTTTCATACAAATTTGATGAGAAATATAGTTTCAACATCCAGAGAACTGGCTCAATCAATCAGATGTCTTCTTAACATGCAGAGATCTTGCCTATTCACAGCAATAATCCTATAGGTTTATTTACTCTGACTGGAACTCGATCTTTAAAACCAGCTCAGCCTAGCAGATAGACCTCATTAAAATGCAGAGATCTTGCCCATATTCCACCACACTATTTAAAAAATCAAAATGTTGTTAGAAGAGTATTAACAAGCTCAACCATTCTGATGCAAGATAACATCATTAATAACAAAGGCCTATTTACCAATTTTTATAAAAAAAAGTCTCTACAAGCTTTCAGCCAATTAGATGCAAAATCACACTTCATAAATAGGCATATTGCTAACAACAAAAATTATCTGACATTTGAAAACATTATCCCTGTGGTAAAGTGCTATTAAAATCAGATCGGGAACAATGTCCTTCAAAAAGGACATGATGCAAGATCACATTAAATGTTGTGTATACAGTAATATAATATGACAGATCTTGATGATATAAACTGATCAAAAATAGTCTCTACAGTGGTAACAAGATCCGCCACAACAAGCAAGATCACCAAATTTATAAGAATGTATCCGATGCATTACTCAACTCACCCAGAAATCTTGATCACATAAGCCTACATTCAGAGTCTGATCAAAAATCATATTTAAAAATTTGACAAACAGTGGAAACAAACTCAGCCAATCAGATGCATGACCACCTCTCAAACATCCCTGGATCAAGCTCATTACACAAACCATCCAAAATCTTGAAAATACATATTCCAAGACTGATCAAAATTAAATTACAATTACGGCCTCCAATGTGGCAAACAAGTTCAACTTTTCTGATGCAAGATCACTACCTTAGTATATGTGGATTTCATTTGTTATCAAAGATATTGAAGATATAAGCTAATATTAAAAGTCCGATCAAAGTCAGTAGTGGTAACAAATTCACTAATCACATGCAAGATTATCTCATTAACAGCCTCAATCTTTTTAGTTACTGACCCCATCAAAGGTACAAACTTCTATTCTAAATCTGATCAAAACTGGATCAGAGACAGCACAAACTCAGATAATCTGATGCAACACTGCTTCATTAGAAGGCATGGATCTCATTCATTATCCAAATTGTCAAAGACCTTGAGCATATGTTCCCATACATTAATATTCCCTGCTCTTGCTCACTACTGAAACCATCCAAGATTGCAAGCCATTATTTCAAGTTTAATCAAATTTATCAGATATATCGCTTCTGGCAAGGTAACATGCTCAGCCAGATTAACTTATTATCTGTGCATCTCATTTGTCCAAAATTTTGGTGTTATATTCCAAATCTGATGAGAATCAGATCTGTAACACAGAGTAGTCAATGCCAATATGAGTGTATCTCGTTCATTACTGAATTCGTCAAATCTGATACAAGATTACCAGTATGTGTGGTGGTGTTGAGAGTTTCATAGGGGTAACCAGCTCATTCAATCTGATACAAGGTTACCAATTTGCATAATAATATTTTTGTGGGTTTAACCCTACTTTCAGCACACAATAGGCTCTACATGGTGGTCAGTATAACCGGCAGTGGAAGAACCCAGGAAAATCCTGTTAAGCATGACTGACCCACAGGAAGCTACGTGCAAGGTTTCTCACATACCCACGCTTGCTGAGCCCAAGACATGTGAATTTTGCTCACCACTGAATTCATCTAACATGTTAACATTATAATCATAGATCCCATGTCTGAGAAAAACTAGATCAGAAATATAGTCACCAAGTGTGTCACATGGTCAGCCAATCTGATCATATCAATAATTATACATGCATCTATCTCAAAGTCCATACTCCATATAACTGAAACAGGATGAGAAATATTTACTTATGAGTGGTAACAAGCAATTGCTGACCGAATTACTTCAAACACAAAGTGAGATGGATACCATAGGCCCACTCACCTAAATAGCCAGGTGGGCTAAACTTCCCTTGGAACAAAACAGCATTGTGTATTTAAGGTGCTCCTGCTAAAAAAAACAACCAATAAACGAAGACTTAAGCAGATTAAAATGTCTCATTGCAAACTGTGCCAAGATAACCACAATAAAACACTTAAAAGCACAACATAAAATAATAATACTGCTTGTGTCAATAATAATGCTCGTGTCAATGATGCATCGTTCCCCATCAGAAAGGAATTTTTACACAAGTCTTTAAAATTTAAGGTGGTTGGACAAAATAAAATAGTATTATATACTCACCCTCCACTGTCAGGTCCCTCCCCATCAAGCATTCGCAATCTTTTCTTCTCCTCTCTCTCTTTTAGAATGACCTGGCATGAAAATAAAAACTTTTTGGACATAAAGTTCATGACCGAAGCTATATTTGTATAACATTTAATGTCTATAATGATTATCACGCAATAACTTATAAATTGATCAAAAATTCATTTTGATATCTAATGTATTACCAAATCTATAAATAGTTCTAAGAAATAACCTACCCCACCCATTACAGGATAAAATTTTGCTTTATTATTTACATAACTGCTACTACGACTTTCTACAACCATAAATGAGGGTCATAACTTCACACAAATAAAACATTTCAGTGCTACAAACGATCTAGCACTAACTTATCCCCCCAGTGCCTACTTATGCAAATACTCCAACAGAAAATATCCCATGGTCCACCACTCTCAATTTTTATACTAATCTACACCTTGTTTCCAAGGCAACTTGAAAACCACTGAATGCAGGTAATTTTGTTAATCAAAGGGCACTGCTATACAATCCTCTGCAAAAAAAATGATTATGGGTAGACAGACAGACAAGTAGATGGAGATAGCGGTAGCTATATCCCTGTGTAAGAAAAGATGAGATAATAAAAACAACAAGAAGCTGGTTGTCATGACAAAGTATCGGCTAGAAGACCAAAATGATTATAAGTGATAGACATCTAGAAATTTGCTCCAGAAATGAAAACAAAAAAAAATGCTGGATGGATAATGAACAAAAAGGAGCAAATATTAAAAACTGAATAGCAAATGGGATATCTATATCACTACTCTTATGTCAGCAAGATAGCTTAAATCTGCAGTACAGAAAAAATGTGAGTAGCAAAAGGCATTAAAACTGAAGAATTGTCATTAGTTCAAGAATAAACTGGACTCTAGTCCAATACCATTTCATAAATATATCCTCAACAGTTTTGAAGATTTGCCCAGAAATGAAATGAATAAGTGAGTGATGGATGGATGGGTGCATACAAACCAACAAAAATACTATCAAGAGGACCAAGAAGGACTGATCACTCACTGGTTGACATTTAAGTTTAATGCAAGAGTGACTGTCTAAGAATCTGGGTCAGTAGGACGCTTTCTGTGGAATTTTGCTATTGACTGCATTCATTATGAAAACAACTGTTGCAAGGTTTATATCTTTTTTAACACCTTTACTTGTATATCAAAATACATCAACACCATTTTTTTTCCCGTTACTGAAAGACCTTTATACCAGGATGCTTTCTGTCAAATTTGGTTTAATTTTATTGGGTTTTTTTAAAGACAAAGTTGTTTAAAAGTTTTCCTATTTTTAGTGATGGTAAGAAAATTTGGAAAGTGACCAATACATTCACATTTTTATGTTTTATGTAAAAATTTGGTCAAATTCTTCTGAATGGTCACCGAGATTTTATTTGAAGGTTTTCTATCTTTAGTGACTGTGGGCCAAACGTGATGGCAGAAAAGAATCATTTGCAATAAAGTCCTTTATGCTGGGATGTTTTCTGGCAAATTTGGCAAAATTATGTTGAGCAGTTAATGTTTCTTGTTGCTGTTATCGGGTTAATCACCGCTTCACAGAGCAAGATAGGCTATATATGGTGGCAAGTAGAATCCAGAAAATCCTGTTAAGAGCCACTGACCCACATAAGACTACTGGCAGCTTTCTCACATACCAACATATTCTGCCCTCAAGACTCAATGGCAGATATTGCATGATAGATGCAAGCCACATCATAAGCGTACTTGGCTGATCCATGCTGTTTTAATGGAAGGCTTAAAACCTGCACTCTTGCAGTCACAGCATTGCTAATCTTGGAGCTTCTGCATCTCCTGCCTCATAACTACATACAAAAGGGCAATTCCATAGACCCAAGCAAGGGATGGACAGAAAGATGGATGGACAGGCTTGATCTTCCTATTTATATACTTGTGAATAATTATCAAATTTTATAACAAGTATCTTCTCTGACAATCTTATAGAGACGATGCACAAAATGTATAGAATCTTTGTCAAATAGAGTACATTTTGTTTATGCAGGAAATGTTCATTTACCCATATCATATTTACCAGTATTTAACACGTACATAACTGCAAAGAGCACATATTCATTATGTGATGGCAGATCTGCTGGCATATCATGCAATGCAGATCTATAGACATGTCATGCATTAGGAAATCTGCTGGTGGTTCATGTAATGGCAAATCTGCTAGCACTTCATGTGATAGAAGACATGCTGGCACATCATATGATGGCAGCGATTGGTCTAAACTATTCGCAACTAGGGGTCCTGTTATACAATAAAATATATGGTACTTACTTTATTCAAAGGACTTGGTTTTTTTAGGTTTGGGCATTTCCATATATGGTACTTACTTTTTTCAAAGGACTTGGTTTTTTAGGTTTGGGCATTTCCCTCTCCTTCCCTCTCTTCTGTACAGGAGCACTTGCATCCAAAATGTTGTGAGGTGAGAACTTAGCGATCTGAAAAGGCATTCAAAGTTCACAAGGCAATCAGCCTTACATGCATTTCAAATATATCCGTACAAAATAGCCATCAGCTGAGAGGTTTTAGACTTCTGTATCACATAAATTTAGACTACTGCAAAGCATTTCCTGTACATGTAAAACATGTATTTTGTGATAATATCTTTGTTTCACATAGTAAATTGGCGTCAAAATGTCTAACTAGTGTCAAACCATTGTCGCACAAAGTGAACTAAAATTAAAATAAGCGTTGTCATTTTAAACTGCAATAACTCAGAAAATGTGGGGCTTTTTAAGCTCAAATCTGCAAGTTCCCTTTCTCTGAGTTCAAGTGACTGGGCTGGAAACTGATACATACTGATAAATTATTAAAGCATTTTTCATAAAAGTGGGCAGGGCCAAGAACAAATTTCATCATAATCAAATTTTGTAAGGATAATCTTAAACTACAAAAGTCATTAATTGGAAAATGATATGTGATAAAAACAAAACATGATACTGGTTCCAGCTAAATCATATTGAAAATCTATACGCACCTTCTCGTCTTTCTTAACAGTTTTTTGATCTGTTTTGGGTTGAGGGTGATCTTTTTTCATCTGAAAATGAGAGAAAAATAAGGTAATTAAATCAAGGCAACTTGAAGCCCATGAAGACCTGATTTCACTAACCCACCCAATATTAGCAGCTGATGACCATAACAGGGATATTTGCTTTTATCAACAATGTATATTTGTTTCTTCATATTATAAGAAAATACCAATATCCCTCAAGAAACAGTTAATAGCAATTTTGTTTCTTTAACTCATTTTTTGTTGAACCTCATAAGATAATTAAAAAATTTTAAAAACATTTTGGAAAAAATATTAACACAAATATCTATAATTTTCTATTGAAATGATTGTATGAAGTACTATACAGAAGCTGTCAAATTATATCAAGGATGGTAATTATGTCCTCTGAGGATTACAATTTTAATTGGTGAATTTTTAAACTATCTCTGATATTCCTGAGAAACTCTTATGTACCAATGAATTAGCATGCTCACATGATATATGCGAGTACATTACAAAATTCTTTTCATGACCTTTGACTTTAAACCTGATATGATGCTATATTTAATTCAATCTATCATTAAAATTTAGTGGTGGAGGGTAAGCAAATGTTATTTAAGTTGCATTGTTCAATGTATTCATCAGATTTATCCACAAACTGGGTTTGATAAAAGTCAATTCATAATTGTGTTATTATACTCACAAGCCAGAATAGCTGAAAATAAGCATCTTGAATTTACAACAGATGTCTAGAAACATGACCATCCACTTATTCCTTGGAATGCAGCCAACTACAATGTAGCTAAAACTCACTTGTATATTTGAAAAAGTCCCCATATTCATGAAGTCAGTACAAGCAAAAGTAGATATGCCTGTCCTTAAGATCTGGACCATTTTCACTAATTAAATATTAGTAATTTCAACAAGATTTTCAAGATGGCTACCATGACAGCCATATTGTAGGTATGATTGGCATCGTTTTTATGCAGAACCAACTACATAATATATCTCTGGGACCCCCACCTGCTATGAATATCAATTCTGCAGAAGAAGCAATAAAATATTTCAAACAGGGTGACCATGGCAAGAAATTGCAGGTCTAATCTACACTACTTCAATCTGGACAAATTAGACACCTAAAAAGGTGAAAGCCCCATGTTAGTATCACAACCCATGTAGGGGCAATAAAGAAAACAATACTTTAAAGATGGCCACAGTTGTATTGACAATGGAATATTTTTTACCACAAAGTAGGTATCATAAGAACTGTTTCATTGAAAACCCCATGCTGATATGACCATCCATTAAGAAAGAATAACAACATTTTGATGTTGGTACCAACAGCTCCCTTTATGTATGTCAGATAAGCAACATTTTCATTCAGGACACACACCCCATATAAATATTGCCATTCAGGACACACCCCATATAAATATTGCCATTCAGGACACACCCCATATAAATATTACCATTCAGGACACACCCCATATAAATATTACCATTCAGGACATACCCTATATAAATATTACCATTCAGGACACAGCCCATATAAATATTACCATTCAGGACACAGCCCATATAAATATTACCATTCAGGACACACACCCCATATAAATATTACCATTCAGGATACACCTCATATAAATATTACCATTCAGGACACATCCCATATAAATATTACCATTTAGGACACACCCCATATAAATATTACCATTCAGGACACACCCCATATAAATATTACCATTCAGGACACACCCCATATAAATATTACCATTCAGGACACACCCCATATAAATATTACCATTCAGGACACACCCCATATAAATATTACCATTCAGGACACACCTCATATAAATATTACCATTCAGGACACACCCCATATAAATATTACCATTCAGGACACACCCCATATAAATATTACCATTCAGGACATACCCTATATAAATATTACCATTCAGGACACCTTGCATATAAATATTACCATTCAGGACACACCTCATATTACCATTCAGGACACACCCCATATAAATATTACCATTCAGGACATACCCTATATAAATATTACCATTCAGGACACACCTCATATAAATATTACCATTTAGGACACACCCCATATAAATATTACCATTCAGGACACACCCCATATAAATATTACCATTCAGGACACACCCCATATAAATATTACCATTCAGGACACACCCCATATAAATATTACCATTCAGGATACACCTCATATAAATATTACCATTCAGGACACAGCCCATATAAATATTACCATTTAGGACACAGCCCATATAAATATTACTATTCAGGACACACACCCCATATAAATATTACCATTCAGGACACACCCCATATAAATATTACCATTCAGGACACCAGGACACGCCCCATATAAATATTACCATTCAGGATACACCTCATATAAATATTACCATTCAGGACACAGCCCATATAAATATTACCATTTAGGACACAGCCCATATAAATATTACTATTCAGGACACACCCCATATAAATATTACCATTCAGGACACACACCCCATATAAATATTACCATTCAGGACACACACCCCATATAAATATTACCATTCAGGACACACCCCATATAAATATTACCATTCAGGACACACTCCATATAAATATTACCATTCAGGAAACACCTCATATAAATATTACCATTCAGGACACACCTCATATAAATATTCCCATTCAGGACACACCCCATATAAATATTACCATTCAGGACATACCCTATATAAATATTACCATTCAGGACATACCCTATATAAATATTACCATTCAGGACACACCCCATATAAATATTACCATTCAGGACATACCCTATATAAATATTACCATTCAGGACATACCCTATATAAATATTACCATTCAGGACACACCTCATATAAATATTACCATTTAGGACACACCCCATATAAATATTACCATTCAGGACACACCCCATATAAATATTACCATTCAGGACACACCCCATATAAATATTACCATTCAGGACATACCCTATATAAATATTACCATTCAGGACATACCCTATATAAATATTACCATTCAGGACACACCCCATATAAATATTACCATTCAGGACATACCCTATATAAATATTACCATTCAGGACACACCTCATATAAATATTACCATTTAGGACACACCCCATATAAATATTACCATTCAGGACACACCCCATATAAATATTACCTTTCAGGATGCAATTCAATAACAAGATTTTCAAGAATTCAAGAACAGAGGCCCAACTAGATGTTAAATAGCTCAATTACAATTTATATGACATCAGATGTCCTTCAGTGAACATTTCATGTTTACAGGACCATCTATTCAGGATTCAGTGACACTACTGGATGTCGAAACATCATTTTCATTTAGATCCAACTATACCTTGGGATGAATGTGTGACGTGTTAAGTATACTATACTATATATATGTGTGCAAAGTTCAGACAATGTCACTGAATTGGCTCAAATGGTCTACGAATGGTAGAGCTAAAACTACAGAATTCGTCTCACCTGGTCTATGACTTCAGTAAATAAGTCATGTCTTACCTCCCAAGATGGCATAATTCAACAAAAGACCCAAGTGGACCCAATATTGTTCACCTGATTTACACAACATTTGACAATTTCACTAAGCTGGCTTTGCAAGAAAACTATGTAAACAAACTCCAAACTTTGTAATATGTTGATCTGACCTATTTTGCTATAGCTTCATTAGAATTATTTGTAAAAAAAAGCTATAATTGATATGCACAATTTTCTTGCTCATAAATTAAATTATTCAAGATCTTGATAATATAAACCTATTTACCAAGTTTTATCTAAATCTGATGAGAAATACCGATCGGTAGTGGTAGAAAGTTTAGCCAATCATATTGCAGCTCAATGATGATTTAAGCTTATTTATCAAGCTTGAGCAAATGCAACCGAAATTTGATCTTCATTAGCAAACTTGGACAATCAAATACATCATCAACATACAATCTTCATTATCATAATCAAATTTGTCTTGACGAAATAATAAATTTTTCAACCAAGACAATGATGTCTTAAATTACTATAATAACTTGATTAAAAAATTTTTCAACCAAGAGAATGATGAAATAAATGCCCAAATTGGGCCAAAATTGCATAAAAAATACACTCTTGAGCTGTCACAATTCAGCCAATCAGATGCAACATCACCATATCTACATATGCCATGATTAATATTAGACTTTATCTAAGGGCTGATTAAAATTAGGTCAGAAAGAGTCTTCTGCATAGTGAGGAGATTAGCCAATCACATCTAAGATCACCTCATTAGTATCCACACATGTAGATCTCATACATCTTATAGCAAGAGATCCAAATGGTCCTTATTTCACTCACCTGGCTGACATCTGCTTAACAACCAAATGCAACTATAGATGGGCAATGGAGATATTGGCCTGTGGGATAATTTGTGATTGAATTTCCTACACTGCCACTGACTATATATGTTATGGCATTTGATACAAGCATTTTTTAAGATGGTTTTTGCATATTCTTCCATTATTAATGGCATATCAGCATCATTTGTCCAATCGACTCCTATTCCAGGATACCTTGTTTCGCAGTTGGTCAAAACTCTCGTTTTAATCGATAGTACAATAAACCACAGACAAGAAGATCTTATGGTAAGAATTTTCATATGTCAGTCATCTGTTGTCCATCATCCATTAGCAAAAGCTTGTTATTACAATTCATCTAGATTTACTCGGAAAATAATTAATTATTCACATTAATCCCTTGGTCTAACTGGTCCAAAATGAAAATTGTGCTGCTCAAGCATCCAGTATGGCCCCAATTCCTCTAGATCTACTCGAAGAATAATTAATCACATTAATCCCTTGGTCTAACTGGTCCTAAATGAAAATTGTGCTGCTCAAGCATCCAGTATGGCCCCAACAGTGGCCATTTTGGCAATCTTGTTTTCTCTACTGAATGGATGATCATATCAATATCAGATTTTGACTTTATGACATTTTATTATACAGAGTTGGCCTTCAAATAAAAAGCATGCTGATCTGATGTCCAAGATCTCCCTGCCAGACATCTTACAAATGTTACATCTACTACCTGTCAACCAATGGTCATTACAAAATGGGGTTTTCTCCAAAAGACTTCTGATGTCTAGTTGGTTTGAAATAAAAAATGATATAATCTGACAGTCAAAAGGTCCATCACAGCATTCATCTTGAAAAGCCATAATCAATCAACATAGGGTTTTCACAAACAAGTCATACAATCTCTATCTGGACTAAAGAAAACTTTTCTGAATCTGACAGCCAATGTGGTCATCATGGTCATTATCTTGAAAATTATTTTCACAACTCCAACTTAACATAACGTTATACTGACATGGGCTTTTCACCAAAAACTTATGATGCTTTCTGTTTCAAGAAGGTCTAAAATGAAAATAGTTCTGACCTGATATCCAAATGACCAATACATTGGCGTCTTGAAAATCATTTTTTTTTCCGCACTGGAGGAGGAAATGAGTTTTTTTTATATCATGTAAGAATACAATGAGGTCATCATGCTGAGAATCAGAATATGGTTTTGTATTTATAGACCTGCCATCCCTAATGAGACCTTAATATGGCATAGAATTTTTTTTATCAGTTAAATCAGTTGTCAGTAATGTATAACAAAATATCATGTACTGATATTGTCAAGTTGTAAAACATGTATTTAAAAAGTTTAGAGGTTTGATTCAAGACATCTTATATGTTCCTTTACAGTTAGTCTGAATCCCTGAATAACTACCGAGACCTAAATAGGACATATGGCATAGAATTTTTTCTGTAAGTTAACCCTTTCATCACTAAGTAACTTTGTAGGCATAGAGTCCTCAACACTAATTAACTTTAAAATTGTAAAGCAAAATGACTTGTGGACTTTGAAACAACATAACTTTGCCAATGTTAAAGATATTTGGCTGGATTAGGTGTCAAAATCAAGGTTAAAAATAAAATTTTATGACTAATTCAATAAAATATGCATATTTATTACAACTGTTAAAATGCAGGTACAAACAGGTAAAATACAATTATTTCATTACCTCTTAGAAAATTTAGAAAGTTCTCAAAACTTGTTCAATTGACCCTAGATGTACTAGTGAATAATCACAGTAGTAACACAAGTCTTTCTTTCATGGTGTCCATAATATATAAGATTCTATAAAATGAACCAAAATGATCTCCAAGGTGAGATCTGTCCACACACCTATCTAGTCTCTGCCGCGTTTGATCGTCGCATTTAAGTTCATTAAACTGACAATTTTTCCAAAAACTTCATCTGAATAGAATATTTGAAAATAATCAGCTTTCCTGAAGCCATCTAACACTCAGGTGTGCCCAACTCTGTCAGAAAACTGAAACAAATCTCTTTGGATTTCCGGCTTCGTCCAAAAAACAAAAAAAAAACCCACGTGGAGCATACAATTCCTCTGGTTCAAAACCTTTGATGTCATCTTCATCGTCACCACTGTCACCCACAAAAGCATTACAATGTCTCTCCATACGTCTTCTCTCATTTTCATCCAAATTTACCAGGTCGAAATTATTTAAATCCTCCGAAAACTCTCCTCTAAAATTCCTTCGAACGACGCCATTTTGGATACAAATTTCAGCATTTGGAAAACATGTTAAAAGTTCCTACTTTGTTAGATATTTCTAGTTGTATACAAGCTAAACTCACGAGATCATCCAAATATAACATCTACATTACCACATGAAAGTTATTAGAGGTACCCCGAAAGATATTTAGTCGGGTACTATAACGTTACAGAAGAACACTGCCCCAGACTGAAAAGTCGGTCCATAGTGTTTACAGACTTACTTCCCCCTGACCGGTTTTGCGGTCCGCCAAGATAAAAGGATTAAATCAGTTTTCAGTAAAGTGTAACAAAATATCATGTACTGATATTGTCAAGTTATAAAACATGTATTTAAAAAGTTGAGAGGTGTGATTTAAAATATCTTATATGTTCCTTTAAAGTTAGTCTGGTTCCCTGAATAACTGCACTGAATCTAATATGAAATCTGTATCCGAATCAAATATAGAAGCCAATATTTCCAACAATCTGATCAATTTTTGTGCTTTATTTTGTAAGTCTGTACTACAAGGGTCATTTCTATAACATTTGTGGTAAATCATTATGATTGGCAGGTCTGTATTTATTACATGCTCCCTATTTTATTCTTTGAAAATATTTTTAGCTTTACAACATGAATGAAATTCAAAGCAAACCGTCAGAAGATTGAGTCACTGCAACCTAAAATACCAATGCATAGATATCAAAGAAGCAGTTTCAATGTGAGTGACACAGCTGTATTGAATGCCATACCATGCATATAACATTAAATGTGTATGTAATAAAGCTTACATAACAAGTTTGATCAGAATAAGATCTCCAGGGTAGTTAAAGCTTTACAGTGAGATTTATGTAACCTTATTCATTATTCATGCATCTAACTCATAATGAGAATTATCTGAGATCTGTTAATACAATCCCACTGATCAAATTAAGACTGGAAGTAAAGTCTCCTGAATGGTGACATGCAATTGTGGACAGGCAGACAGACAGACAACAGTTCAACAAAAGATGTTGAGCCACACCATGAATTTATTTGGCATTATGGTCAAGCAAATTCAAAACGTTTAAAAGTTGCTCATGCAAGAAAAATAGATCACTGTGGACTATTTTTGCCTGTGGTGTGTAACAAAGTGAACACGCTCGTCAAATTTAATGAATACATATAATAAACTTAGAAAAATAAAGCTAAATGCAAATACTCAAGTAATCATTCGAAAGTAAAAGATGAGTCAGTGACCACCTTTCGCACATTGTATGTAGTACCCACCAAGATATGTATGCCAGTCAAGTTTCATGATTCTGCTAAGTGTCAGAGAAACGGAGTTAAATGCTAAAAACTGGAGTGTGAAAAGTAGGTCAGTACAATCTAATTTTACCTAGTATGAGTAATACCCTCCAAATTTCATACTTGTACAACCATGCAAAAGAAAATGGAAAAAAAAAACCAATAACAATGTTAATGACAAAAACAAAGCCAATGGAAAGTTGATTCCTATATTTCACTGACTCTTTGCTGACCAGATAAAACAACTGGTCATATTACATAAATAAATCCAGAATTTATAATATACCTCTAATGCATCAATCATGGCCCCAATATCAAGGGCAATTGGTTGTTTTGACTTCTTGCCACTGCCCTGTATATCTTTGGGATTTGCTTTCAAAATGCCTGGCTGATTAGTGATGTCTCTCTTATTACTGCCCTTCTTCTGGTCTTTTCCTAAACCTGACTCCTGCACAGATGTACCCTGGAGCTGCAAAATATATTATTTTACATGAATAAATGAATAACAACACTTTGAGATCCAAATCTAGCTACTACTCATTGTGTTACAAATCAAGCATATTGATGTAATATTTACATCATTGTGACATGGCCGTAACTGAGGCATATGGAGTCAATATTTACATCATTGTGACATGGCCGTAACTGAGGCATATGGAGTCAATATTTACATCATTGTGACATGGCCGTAACTGAGGCATATGGAGTCAATATTTACATCATTGTGACATGGCCATAACTGAGGCATATGGAGTCAATATTTAAATCATTGTGACTTAAATGTAGCTGAGAAGTATTCAGATGCACTGTGTGCATCATTGTGACTTTGATGTAGCAGGGGCATACTGCTGTAATATTTAAATCATTGTGACCTTGATGTAACTGAAGCATATTGCTGTAATATTTAAATCATTGTGACTTTGATGTACTGGTGCATTCTGCTGTAATATTTAAATCATTGTAACTTTAATGTAACTGAGGCATATTGCTGTAATATTTGTCATTGTGACTGATGTACCTGGGGCATACTACTGTAATATTTAAATCATTGTGACTTTGATGTACATGGGGCATACTGCTGTAATATTTAAATCATTGTGACTTTGATGTAACTGGGGCATGCTGATGTAATATTTAAATATTTGTGATTTTGATGTACTTGAGGCATACTGCTGTAATATTTAAATCATTGTGACTTTGATGTACCTGAGGCATATAGCTGCAATATTAAAATATTGTGACTTTAATGTAGTTGAAGAATATTCATATCCACTATTTAAATCATTGTGTCTTTGATGTACCTGGGGCATATTGCTGTAATATGTAAATCATTGTGACCGATGTAACTGGGGCATACTGCTGTAATATTTAAATCATTGTCAATTTGATGTACCTGGGGCATACTGCTGTAATATTTATATCATTGTCATTTTGATGTAACTGAGGCATATTGCTGTAATATTTAAATCATTATGAATTTCATGTAACTGAGGCATATTGCTGTAATATTTAAATCATTGTGACTTAATCATTGTCAATTTGATGTACCTGGGGCAAACTGCTGTAATATTTAAATCATTGTGACTTTGATCTACCTGGGGCATACTGCTGTAATATTTAAATCATTGAGACTTTGATGTAACTGAGACATATTACTGTAATATTTAAATCATTGTGACTTAATCATTGTCAATTTGATGTACCTGGGGCAGACTTCTGTAATATTTAAATCATTGTGACTTTGATGTACCTGAGGCATACTGCTGTAATATTTAAATCATTGTGACTTTGATGTACCTGAGGCATACTGCTGTAATATTTAAATCATTGTGACTTTGATGTATCTGAGGCATACAGCTGTAATATTAAAACATTGTGACTTTGATGTACCTGAGGCATACAGCTGTAATACTTAAATCATTGTGACTTTGATGTACCTGGGACATACTGCTGTAATATTTAAATCATTGTGACTTTGATGTACGGGAGGCATACAGCTGTAATATTAAAATATTGTGACTGATGTACTTGGTGCATACTGCTGTAATATTTAAATCATTGTGACTTTGATGTAACTGAGGCATATTGCTGTAATATTTAAATCATTGTGACTTTGATGTTAACTGAGGCATATTGCTGTAATATTAAAATCATTGTGAATTTGATGTAACTGAGGCATACTGCTGTAATATTTAAATCATTGTGACTTTGATGTAACTGAGGCATATTGCTGTAATATTTAAATCATTGTGACTTTGATGTAACTGAGGCATATTGCTGCAACATTTAAATCATTGAGACTTTGATGTAACTGAGGCATATTGCTGTAACATTTAAATCATTGAGACTTTGATGAACCTGAGGCATATTGCTGTAATATTTAAATCATTGTAACTTTGATGTTAACTGAGGCATATTGCTGTAATATTAAAATCATTGTGAATTTGATGTAACTGAAGCATACTGCTGTAATATTTAAAGCATTGTGACTTTGATGTAACTGAGGCATATTGCTGTAATATTTAAATCATTGTGACTTTGATGTAACTGAGTCATACTGCTGTAATATAAATCATTGATACTTTGATGTAACTGAGTCATACTGCTGTAATATTTAAATCATTGAGACTTTGATGTTCCTGGGGCATACTGCTGTAATATTTAAATCATTGTCAATTTGATGTAACTGAGGCATATTGCTGTAATATTTAAATCATTGTGACTTTGATGAAACTGAGGCATATTGCTGTAATATTTAAATCATTGTGACTTTGATGTAACTGAGGCATATTGCTGTAATATTTAAATCATTGTGACTTTGATGTACCTGGGGCATATTGCTGTAATATTTAAATCATTGTGACTTTGATGTAACTGGGGCATACTGCTGTAATATTTAAATCATTGTGACTTTGATGTACCTGGGGCATATTGCTGTAATATTTAAATCATTGAGACTTCATGTAACTGAGGCATATTTCTGTAATATTTAAATCATTGTGACTTTGATGTACCTGGGGCATATTGCTGTAATATTTAAATCATTGTGACTTTGATATAACTGAGGCATATTGCTGTAATATTTAAATCATTGTGACTTTGATGTACTTGGGGCATATTGCTGTAATATTTAAATCATTGTGATTTTGATGTAACTGGGGCATATTGCTGTAATATTTAAATCATTGTGACTTTGATGTAACTGGGGCATATTGCTGTAATATTTAAATCATTGTGACTGATGTAACTGAGGCATATTGCTGTAATATTTAAATCATTGTGTCTTTGATGTAACTGGGGCATACGGCTGTAATATTTAAATCATTGTGACTTTGATGTAACTGAGGCATATTGCTGTAATATTTAAATCATTGTGTCTTTGATGTAACTGAGGCATATTGCTGTAATTTTTAAATCATTGTGACTTTGATGTAACTGAGGCATATTGGTATAATATTTGTGAACATATTAAGCAGCTCGATGTTCAGATACCTATCTGATTGTGTCACTAATGTTATACTTTTCTTAAACATGAAGCGGAAAATTCAACTGAATGTAGAAAATTGTGCAAAATTTTCTTATGTACCATTGTTCACTGTGTTAAATATCCCCTTTATTAAGAAAATCCCCTCCCTTATTTAATAGCAAGAATTTTACCCATAATTCCAATTCTTTAATAGACCTTGTACATCCAAAACAATATCTCCATGAAACAGAAGCTGCTAGTCCTATATTTTGTTGTTAGACACATTATCTTGCCAATTCAATGCATTCATAAAAAATCAACAGGATGATGAAACAAATGAAACAATGCTATTCAAGGTATGTCATTTATATTAATTGACCTACATTTAGGTGTCAGCCTATTAGGTACAGGTAAGTAAATATGGATGGCTTTCAATTAATGATTGTAAACTGTGCACATTTTCAGAGATTTTTTTAAAGCATGATTCAGAAGTTAAATACTAATATAGATGACTGCTTCATCTGTTGTCCCTTTCTTTTCCTCTTCAGTGAAACAACAGCTTATAGTATTTGCCTATCACTTAAACAGCTTCTACCACCCCACCCCTTTTTTGTGATTTTAAATTCCAAAAAGCACAAGAATATAAAAATGGAAAAAAAACTGAATAATTTCTTTCATTTTTAATTTCTAACCTGACTGTGGCCATGTGGTCCCTAACACTCATCTTGTTCACATTTAGGATTATTTGTTTTTTAAAATTCAACTAAGTACAAACTGAAAAAAAACAATATGCAAACTGATAAATCCACAAGTTATAATTCAGTTCATGCTTCATTGAGTTAAAAAAAAATAAACAGTCAATCCTTATAATTAAATTCAACAGCATAAACAAACTCTCAGCTTAATAAACATTCGTTTATTTAATCATATTCTGAATTTCATTTATAAGGTACAACTACAAAGAATCATGAAGATTGATTACACACACACACACACCTACACACACACACACAGCCAATCAGAGAAAAGCATTGTTCTTTTAAAGCCACATCTGCTTTTCAGTTGATAACAAGGCCACCACTTCAGTTAAAAATTCAAATTCCATATTTGCATGACAGAAATCATCTTGCACAAAGATTGTTTCATTGTTTTCTGGCAAAACATGATTTTCTTCTTCATTTTCATCAAAGTTTAGGACTATACAAATCACCATGCAAAATGCCATATTGTAACATTATGTCAAAATATGGAAGCAGATTAAGTTTATTTATTCATTTAATGTGCATCTCATTTGCATCATTAGCATAGATATCATTTGTAGCATTAGCAAAGATATCATTTGTAGCATTAGCAAAGATACCATTTGTAGCATTAGCAAAGATACCATTAGTAGCATTAGCAAAGATACCATATGTAGCATTAGTAAAGATACCAATTGTAGCATTAGCAAAGATACCATTTGTAGCATTAGCAAAGATATCATTTGTAGCATTAGCAAAGATATCATTTGCAACATTAGCAAAGATACCATTTGTAGCATTAGCAAAGATATCATTTGCATCATTAGCATAGATATCATTTGTAGCATTAGCAAAGATATCATTTGCAGCATTAGCAAATATACCATTTGTAGCATTAGCAAAGATATCATTTGCATCATTAGCATAGATATCATTTGTAGCATTAGCAAATATACCATTTGTAGCATTAGCAAAGATACCATTTGTAGCATTAGCAAAGATACCATTTGTAGCATTAGCAAAGATATCATTTGTAGCATTAGCAAAGATACCATTTGTAGCATTAGCAAAAATACTATTTGTAGCATTAGCATAGATATCATTTGTAGCATTAGTAAAGATATCATTTATAGCATTAGCAAAGATATCATTTGTAGCATTAGCAAAGATACCATTTGTAGCATTAGCATAGATATCATTTATAGCATTTGCAAAGATACCATTTGTAGCATTAGCATAGATATCATTTGTAGCATTAGCAAAGATACCATTTGTAGCATTAGCAAAAATACCATTTGTAGCATTAGCATAGATATCATTTGTAGCATTAGTAAAGATATCATTTATAGCATTAGCAAAGATATCATTTGTAGCATTAGCAAAGATACCATTTGTAGCATTAGCATATATATCATTTATAGCAATTGCAAAGATACCAGTTGTAGCATTAGCATAGATATCATTTGTAGCATTAGCATAGATATCATTTATAGCATTTGCAAAGATACCATTTGTAGCATTAGCATAGATATCATTTGTAGCATTAGCAAAGATATCATTTGTAGCATTAGCAAAGATACCATTTGTAGCATTAGCATAGATATCATTTATAGCATTTGCAAAGATACCATTTGTAGCATTAGCATAGATATCATTTGTAGCATTTGCATAAATATCATTTGTAGCATTAGCATAGATATCATTTGTAGCATTAGCATAGATATCATTTGTAGCATTAGCAAAGATATCATTTGTAGCATTAGCAAAGATATCATTTGTAGCATTAACAAAGATACCATTTGTAGCATTAGCATAGATATCATTTGTAGCATTAGCAAAGATACCATTTGTAGCATTAGCAAAGATACCATTTGTAGCATTAGCAAAGATATCATTTGTAGCATTAGCAAAAATACCATTTGTAGCATTAGCAAAAATATCATTTGTAGCATTAGCAAAGATATCATTTGTAGCATTAGATAAAATATCATTTATAGCATTAGCATAGACATCTCATTTACTTGATAAAGGTCCAGTATTAGGTTCATTATTAAAATCTTATGTAAGAAATCGAGTTTGAATAATCCTATATTCTAAATATAGTTCTCAATGAGTATCATATACAGAAAAGTAGTTCAGGTGGGCATGGCTTAAAAAAAACTGGGTTCCTACAGGTATGAACCCCAAAAATTCAAAAGGTCTTGGCCAATCAGACTGCTTTAAACTACAATGACAAAAGAAAAATTTCTCATTATTTCAAATTAAACAAGTTTTCATTGAAAAAAATTTGCCTGGTTCCTGAAAAAGTGTGGCATCTATATCAAATATTTACAGTTATAATATTTCTATTTAAAAACAACTGAACAAAATAGGGAAAGTAGTTTACTCAATGTTCAAAGGGATGTAAGTTATTTACGGAATTATTTGGCGCATTTCAAACAAAGTGAACTGTGTCACTCCTTTTCTTTGAGAAAAAACACGCCCATGCAAATATGGTTAGAGTATTAATAAAGACCAATTTGTTGTTGTGGTTTGTTGTTATTGGGCTTAACGCCATTTTTCAGCACAAGATAGGCTATACATGGCAGCCAGTATTAATGGTGGAGGAAGAACCCTGGAAAATCATGTAAAGAACCACTGACCCATGAGAAGCTACTGGAAGACTTTCTCACACCCACATTAACTGAGTCTGGACTCGAACTCACGCAGGCAGTGATCTTTTACGGTAAGCGCTATAGAACACTTGGCCAATCGGGGTTCCCAAAGACCAATTGGTTTGAATCCTGAACAATATGACACTAATAAAGACCCCTAGCAACACTCAGGTTAAAATTATAAACTGTTAAATGAAATTGACTCTCATTGTTTATATATATCTCTGATGCTTTTCATTTTGGGAGTCCCTGTTGAATTATTGTCAAATGGAAGATCCTGATGTATACAAGCAAACTGAAAGCTTTCTGTCCATTTTTGGTTTCTATTCTATTTTAGTAAAAATTGTTGTTCACTACCAATATTTACAATGTGTAGTTTTAATATTTCAAAAACAAATTGAAAAAAAAATTAAAAGGAGAAACTCTTGTATACAGGTGTTCAAAGAGACGTAAATCTGAAAATTACAAAATTGTTGAGATTGTTAGAGGGTGAATTAAATCACATCTGCTGCTTGAAAACAGTCTTGCCCAAGTAAATATGGTGACCATGTTGCTAATGAAATCCCTTTTTGATTTGAAACACCAAAAATTGACAGTTTTTGGGACCAACTGGCAAGAAACACATTTAACTTCAGGTTTATACATATTTAATACAAAATTCCCCTTTTTATCAGGTACCTGGGCAACTGATCATTAGTTTTCTAAAAATTTTGACAGCTCTTGTCATGACCAGGTGATATGAAGATTTTCAGGCCATTATAGCACATTTTCAATGTTTAACTCATTGTTTTAACTGTTGGGACTTTTACAACACAAAACTTGACTGCACAAATATGTAAGGAAAACTTTAGGTAAATAAATTAAATTTAGTATTTGGCAAAGATGTATTTGAATCTAGATTATACTGAAAATATTTGTTTGAAAAAGGGAATAATAACATATTTCATGGAATGGGTAAAAAAATCTGTATTTTCACAACTGGCAAAGTCAAGGGTAAAATACTCACATTTTTCACCCACTAGACGAAATATATCCATTATTCACTTGCTGCAAACAAACATTCTTTTTATTTTATGCTCAAACATATTGATGTACTACATGTGGCATATTTGTTACCAAATCCTGAATGATATCCATGGTTTACTGTTTCTCTTTTATGATTATTCACACAGAAAATAGGAACAGTTACACAAGTCTCTTTCCCAATTCAAAGTAAAAGATCACATTAAGAAACGAATTCTCACCCTGATGCATTTAAACTGGGGTCAGCAGACATTTTACTACTTGAACATGCAAGTATCTAAGAATAACTTCAACTTTCCTTTCTCTTGTGATCAACTCAACAATGAAATTTTTCTCATAATATTAGTGAGTGGTCACTTTGCTTGCAATATCCATTAATTCATGGCCTAAAAAAATAAATGCTTCAATCTCACATTCATGAAACCTTATGTTCATTCAAACTCACACTGACCTTTGTATTAGCTTTATACACATTCAATTATTACACAATACATACTTAATATCTAAATGTATTGTACTTTGAAATGAAGTTTAATTATTTTAAACCATAAAAATTTGAGTTTTAGTATGCATTCGAGTTGAGTACTTCTGTGAATAAAGAGGAAGATCATTAAAGCAATTTTTAATTTTGCTTTAAATATGCATTTTAAAACTTTCAGGACATTTCTAATATAAAGTAATTTGTACACATAATTACCAATAAGTAAAAACCTATACAGGCAGACAAATAATTTTTTAGCAGGCATATCACTGTTTATATATGTAGATCTTATGAATTTTCAGTTCAGTACAGCTATTCTTCTGGTTTTACATTTAAGAAATGTTTTCACGGCTTTCGACAACCATGTTTGGGAGTAATAACAAATGCAGGGGTCAAGCTAGACTTACATTTTAGGGAGAAGTGACTTCTACTTTTGGTCAGAACATGGAGAAGTGGGAGTTAATCATGGAGAAGTGAGACCGAAACAATAAACACGATATATATATATATATATATATATATATATATATATATATATATATATATATATATATATATGTGTGTGTGTGTGTGTGTGTGTGTGTGTGTGTGTGTGTGTGTGTATGTATACATACAGAGAGATGCATTGTCTTATTTTAATGATGTGCTCTATTTCATGGTATGCTTTTAACAGTTTTAAGCAATGCATTATTTTCAAGTTAAAACATGTTTTTTGTGAGTATCAATATATTTTGTATACATATGAAAAAAATTATATACATATCTTTTCTATTCATACTTAGTATATATTTTTTTGAATTGAAGTAAATGCAGTTTATTTTGGCTGTATGACTTAAAAATCTCATCTGAAGCTATACATTGCAATTATTTTTCACTGATACAAGTAACAGGAATAGAGCCTTGTAACTGCAAGTTGGTAAAAATGCTTAATAAACTACTACTTAATTATTTTTTTTCTTAATTTTTGTATACAATTGCAGTCAAAAAGATTTTTAGAATTCTTTGAAATAGCCCCTAATACATGTATACGGGAATAAATGCACACATGTGACTTTAAACCACCTTGTCAGTCCTGATTACCTTGTTCCCGATAAAACATTACTATAACAATTTATAGACAACACACTGAAGCACTAAAGTCGAGATATAACTAAACTGGACCCTACTTTTTACCCCCAACCAAAAAATCCAAGAATTGGTCTTGCACAGAGCGAGTGCGTCTATTTTTAGACGTAATGGGGGGGGTCTTGAACTACACTCTTTCTTGCTTCATTACAAAAACCCATTAAAAGTTCTGCATATTTATGGTTTGTCTACCTACTGAAATAGTGACATGGATTGGTTAAATATTATTTGCCTCGTTACTACATATATTTTTTGCATTTTCACAGTTTAATGAAGTGGAATATCAAATACGTAGCGATGTCCGCTATTGAAATTTAATTTACGATTTCAAACTGATTTTATACAGACAATACACAAATACGGCTGTTAAAATCTCAATTTATTAAAAATAGTATATAAATTAGAAAACACTTCAATAATTTTTTTTAAAAACAAAGTACTATTTGCATATTGATGTTTAAATTTCGAAACATAATTTGGTACAATTTCATCATAGTACTGTATGCCGTTGTTTCCAAAGAAAACTTCATGTAATTAAGCAGTGATATCTTGCTCCGTAAAGGGGTTAATGGTCAGTTAGCTATTAAATCTTGCACGTGAAGGTGCAAGAATTTCTTTGTACCCATAAGCTGATTGGTATCAACACCACGTAAATAAATTTGGCGTTGGGTTACTGCAGTGCCAGAACTTACTGGCTACAGCGAGGGGGCATCTAAAAGTCGTAATATATAGTCATAGTACGTCTGAAAAATCAGAGGGCGAAGTCGTTTTCAGTTTCATAACAGAAGAAGACGAAGTTTACACCTCTCGGGTGACTTTTTCGCTCACTTCGCCTGGTAGCATGACCCCTGCAAATGTGTGTAAATTTTGTAGTGGGTTTATTTTCAGCTTATGAAAGGCAATATCCACTATAATTGGTGGAGGAAGAACCAGAAAAAACCCTGGGAAGAACCAGTGACCTACAGAATATAAACGATTTATGCATGTATGTACAGGTTTCATGGCAAATCAGCTATAACCTGGCTAAATAGTGCCAACTTTAAGAACGCCTACTGAGGAAGTTTAAGATCTTCACAAATAGAACATCCTCAATAACAACACATCATGCAGCAGTTGTAAGCCCTGAAGAAGATGTAGTGCATATTAGACCCATTCTACTCAAGGTAAAAAAGTTAAATTTTAAGGCATATTTGGATTCAAATTTAAACTGATTAGAACTTCAGGCCAATACAACAATTTTTTAAAAACAATTTAAGATGATTTGTAAATTTTAGGACTTTTTCACGAACAAAATCATTTTTTTAAAGCATAATTTAACAAAATCTTGTACATCAAATTTAGTATACATGTTTCATACATAATCAGATCATCTATTAATTAGATTATCAAGCCACAACAGCAATGTTTCCACTTTTTCTATAGTGTTGCATATTTTTGGACTTAGTAGAAAGTGTCTGCATGTTTTACAGACAAAAACTCATTTTTTCCTTCACAGCTACAGTGAAACCACTGCCACAAACTCCTTTCAAATATATAATGTGGACTTTTATCAATGTAAAAAAAACCCTGGTTATGTTTGTTTATGCAACTAATCAAAATTTGTGGGGATGAATGTGGTTCTGTTTGCTATTCTATAACACAGCAAAACAAGCAGGTCATTTAGATATGAGGCAATTTGAGGGCATATCACAATAACTGACCTATGCTGATATGCCAGGATGATATGAACCTAAATCCTTTCTGTCAAAAGTCTGAGAAAATAACCACTGAGCCACAGTCTGACATCATAACCACTGAGCCACAGTCTGACATAATAATCAGTGAGCCACAAGCCTGACAAAATAACCAGAGCCACAAGTCTGACATAACAATCATCAAATTACAAGTCTGACATAACCCCTGAGCCACAGTGGCTCCTGCCTCCATCAGTTGCCTTAACGAGACATGACCCTATTCAACAACAATATGCCTGTAGGGATAGCAACTAATATAAACATCAGGCTATTCCTCATCAAGACCATCATGCAAAATTACAAACTACTATGTGCATATTTTACATGCTGTAGAAACCTGAACAATTGCTTTTAATAAATAAAAATAAAAAAGACTCACTTTCAGGGTTCTATGTGGAGAAGGCGATTTGGGCTTTTTTTGCATAGAAGCTACAGATATAGCTGTCTGTTTCTGCTGCTTGAGTTTTAGCTCCAACATCTGCTGTTCCAGATTTATTTCTGCCAACTCAGCATCAGCTGCCTTGCTCACAAGTTCTCGTCTCTTTTGTCTTTTTCTTGAACTTCTGCCCTCTCTACTTCGCACTGGAGTAAAAAAAAGGGAACATGTATATATTTTAAAGGTATAGGATAACTATCTCAAGATGGTGTCATGGGGTGTTGCAGCTCCTCCCTTGTCTCCATCATTCTAATCATCTGAAAACAGGGACATACAATTGGTTCTAAATTAATGGAAATTGTATAAGGATAATGAACAACCAGGGGTCAAAAGTCTCATCATTATAAAGGAGCATAATAAATCTGACTGCAACAATTGTGGCCCCTGCTGACTTGACTTTTTTTTTTCACAACACAACTTTACTCAAGAATATTTCTTTTGGTGTGTCAAAAGCGTACTCAACTGGGGCCAAAACTGTTCAAATTGAACTATGGAATGCTGAAGACTTTTTCACAACACAACTTTACTCAAGAATATTTCTTTCAGTGTGTTGTGTAAAGCATACTCAACAGGGGACAAAACTGTTCAAATTGAACTATGGAATACTGGAAATTAAAACTATAAAAGGTATCATCAACAAAAAGCTGTGTGACCAACTTGTTAAATTCATCTATTCTGAGTAAATAAAGTTGCTGAATCCAAAGTCTGATGGGCATGAAATCAGTTGTTTTAACTTTTCAATTTGATAACATGGAACCCTTGAAAATAAAAGATTTTCAAGATGAACACCAAGGTGACTATATTGGAGGTCAGATTAACACCATTTTCATTTAGGATCAACAAGGCGTCTCAGTAAGTTTTGATGTTTTACAGTGAAAGCCCCATATTGATATAATACCTTTAGTTCTGGAGGAGTATTGAAAACAATGGCTGCCACACTGGTTGTCAGAAAAAGCACCATTTTATTGATCACCTACTATGCAACTTTGAGTGAAAATCCCATGTCCGACAATGCACCACAAAAATGATTTTCAAGATGACCATTGTGGTGGTTGTATCGGATATCTGAGCACAGGGGTCACGCTACCAGGTGAAGTGGGCGAAAAAGTCGCCTGAGAAGCATAAACTTCGCCTTCTTCTGTTATGAAAGCGAAAACAACGACTTTGAGATGTCCCCTTGCAATAAGTTCCGGCACTGCTGTAACCCAACACCAAATGTATTTATGTGGTGTTGATACCAATCAGCTCATGGCAACAAAGAAATGTTTACACATTCACATGCAAGTTTTAATAGCTAACTGACCATTAATCCTTTTCCGGAGCAAGATATCCCTGCTTGATTTCATAAAGTTGGCCCTACTGTGCTATGATGAAAAGATGCCAAATTCTATTTCAAAATTTAAACATCAATATGCAAATAGTAATTTGCTTTAAAAGATACGATCATTGAAAAGCGTTTTCTAATTTATATCCTATTTTTAATAAATGGAGATTTTCACCGCCGTATTTGCGTATTTTCTGTATAAAATCAGTTTGAAACCGTAAATGAAATTTTAATGGCGGACATTGCTGCGTATTTGATATACTTCATTAAACT